>OZ016468.1:11897025-12387025 GCA_963966625.1 Caenorhabditis zanzibari
TCCGACCTGAAGCTGGCCAAAGTCCGGTCAAAAGCCGAACCCCCACCAACTTCCGGTCAAAAGTTGCAGCCCAACACCCGAGTACGTAGCACAGACACACAGAATTTGCAGTTTGTTAATAGTAAAGAAGATGGAATAAACAATGATTCGAAGTTTGTCAGAATACAAAAAGTTTATTTGAGTGCAAAGCTGTTAAAAATCGAATCATTTTTCAAAAAAGTCAGACAATACATTATTCCAATCCAAACTTAATTCTTGTCTCAACATTCTTTCAATTTCTCTGGCGTCCAAACGATGAATTGGAGATGCCCAAGAGACTCTATACATAAAGTACCCCAACGACCATCGGATTCTCTTTGAATATCTCGAAACACAGTGCCATTGTAAATGTATCCAATCCGCTTACTGATATCTTCACGACTGAAATTTTAAAAATTTAGAAAATGTAAATGAACTAAAAAACTCACGAAAATCTGGTAGGCTCATGTTTTAGGTACTTCAAATTTTCATCTAAATTGAAGTTTCTGGGTTTTCTTATTCCGAGAAATTCGATATTTTCCATCGATGATCCTTTAATCCAGTTTTTCAAAATTTGTTCGATTCGTCTATGGTTTGAGTGATTCACGAAAGCTTTATCCAATACAACTTTTTGACAATTCACATTTTTCAAATCTATCCATGAATTATCTCCAAAGAGTATTAATTCTTTTGCTTCCAATGATCCTTGATATTTGAATCCTGGTTCGCTCACATGAACATTATTAAGATACAATTGTCCGAACTTCACGTTTTCGAGAATAAATTTAATATCATCAGGAGTCATTACTAATTCTCTTCCATAGTAAGAAATTGTCAAATCAATTGGATTTCCATTGAGATGTTCCCAAACAAAAAAATCCTTTGTTGGAAAATGTTTCTCCAAGGAATAGTCCAGTTTGAATTTGGAGCATTTCACAAAACTCATCAAAAATTTCGTTAACTGTTCTAAGGTGCCCACTTTAGATTCAAAGGGTGTACGCAATATTAGATGAAAAAAATACCATTCGGTTCCCATTGATTTGTTGTGTTCCACCAGATATACTGATATCCATTTAGATTTATGGATTCTTCTTGTTTGCCTGCTAGGTGCAATGTTCTTTCAAACTCTGCTTGAGTTTTGATGTCGAAAAAAAGTGCACCACCGTTTGACTTAATAAGTACACCAGTTTCAAAATTGCTCAGTGTCCATTCAAAATATTCAATTTTATATTTGATAACGGAGAGACGGGATTTGAACATTTTTGAATGAAGTGCGAGTTTAATTCTGAAAAAAATGAGACAATAAATTGACCGAAAAAGACTTGGGGCGTTGCATCTCTTTTTCAATAACTTACACAGTATCAGGACTCATCAAATTGACACAAGTTTCCAATGCTAGTAGTGGTAGTTTCAGAAGGGGAAATCCAGAAGACGTCGACATTTTTGTTGTAAAAATTCAATAATAATGGAGGAATAGAATGACCGTGACAGTAGCCCACACATAAACGGCAGCTACGCGACCGCAACGCATCGATCTGATTTCCCGCTTGGGGGCAGCTAAAAATTATATATTTAGAATGCTCATTTTTTGGGCTTTCGAATGATATATGTCGCGTCTCATAACTCCATGTTTCGTATAAACAATTCACACATTGAATTTTCAGTTTGTTAATAGTAAAGAAGATGGAAAAAACCATTTTTTTGAGTGCAAAAGCTGATATTAGAAAGAAGGATAATCATATAAAGGTTCAAAATCGAATCATTTTTCAAAAAAACTCAACAATAAATTATTGCAATCCAAATTTAATTCTTGTCTCCTGACAACATTCTTTCAATTTTTCTGGCGTCTAAACGATGAAATGGAGACGCCCAAGAGATCCAATACATACAGTACCCCAACGACCATCGGATTCTCTTTGAATATCTCGAAACACGTAGTTATCTAATTCTTCTTGAATATCTTGAAACTCGTCGTCATCTAATTCTTCTTGAATATCTTGAAACATGTCGTCATCTAATTCTTCTTGAATATCTTGAAACTCGTCGTTATCCAATTCTTCTTGAAAATCTTGAAACTCGTCGTTATCCAATTCTTCTTGAAAATCTTGAAACTCGTCGTTATCCAATTCTCCTTGAAAATCTTGAAACACGTCGTCAGGAAAAATGCTTCCAATCCGCTTACTGATATCTTCACGACTGAAATTATAAAAATGTAGGAAATGTATATGAACTGAAAAAAACTCACGAAAATCTGGTAGGCTCATGTTTTAGGTCTCTCAGATTTTCCTCCGGATTGAAGTCTTCCTGGATACGTATTTTGAGAATTTCCAAATTTTCCATCGACGATCCTTCAGTCCAGTTTTTCAAAATTTGTTCGATTTGTCCATGGCTCAAGAAATTCCCGAAAGCGTCACCCAATACAACTTTTTGACAATTCAAAATTTTCAAATCTATCCATGAATTAACTCTGTGAATTGTTAATTCTTTTGCTTCCAATGATCCTTGATATTTGAATCCTGGTTCGCTCATTCGAATATTAAGATACAATCGTCCAAATTTCACGTTTTCGAGAATAAATTTAATATCATCCGGAGTCATTACTAATGCTCTTTTATTGTTAGAAATTTTCAAATCAATTGGATTTCCATTGAGATGTTCCCAAACAAAGAAATCCTTTGTTAGAAAATTTTTCTCCAATGAATAGTCCAGTTTGAATTTGGAGCATTTCACAAAACTCATCAAAGATTTCGTTAAATTTTTCAGGGTGCCCACTTTAGATTCAACTTGTGTACGCAAACTTAGAGGTTCGATTTGGAAATCCCATTTGCCACGGTTTGAGTTTATGAACACTCCCATTCCATTGTGACGCAATGCCCATTCAAACGATTCAATTGTATAATTGAAAATCGAGAGACGAGATTTGAAAATTTTTGAATGAAGTGCGAGTCCGATTCTGAAAAATAAGACAGTGTATTGGCCGACAAAAGACTTGGGGCGTTATATCTGATTCCAATATATCCCAAATCGATTATCATGCCAGTCTCTGTGAATGTCAGTCCTGGCTGAATTTTTCGGGATTTCGCGCCATCGATATCTCACCACGCACAAAATTTGAAAAAACACACCGTAGTTTGTAGGTCAATTTTCAATTTTTTCCTCGTTTTTCGAACGGTTTTCAACAAATTTCGGCGCGAAATGTCACATTTATTGTATTTCGCACCAAAATTTGTTGAAAATCGTTCGAAAAACGAGGAAAAATTGAAAATTGACCTACAAACTACGGTGTGTTTTTTCAAATTAAATATTTTGTTCGTGGTGAGATATCGATGGCGCGAAATCCCGAAAAATTCAGTCAGGACTGACATTCACGGAGACTGGCATAATACAACTTACGCAGTATCGAGATCCATCAATTTGACCACAGTTTTCAGTGCAATTAGTGGTAGTTTTAGCAGTGGAAATCTAGAAGACGTCGACATTTCCGTTCGAGAAATTGAATAATAGTGGAGGAATATAATGTGACAACGACAATAGTCCTCACACAAACACACCAAACGGCCGCGACGCGACCGCAACGCGCCATTCTGCTTTCCCGCCACTATTTGAACGTCGACAATCGATCAATCGGGTGTCGGCGTCTCGGCGACTCTGACTATGAGAAATAGGCTCAGGGGTCGGCGGCTGAATATTTTTCTATTTAATCTCGAAATTCGACAAAGTCCGTAGGACTATTAATTTCATTGCAAAAACACAGATGAATAAAAATCAAGACAAAATTTTTGAGCAGACAGAAAAGAGGGTCCAATATATACCGATAGATCATCAGTAGAACAATCAGAAGGATATAAGATTACTTTAAAAATTTGAAAAAAATAATAGAGTAGATATTTTTTGAGTGTTCATGGGGAAGAGGATCACGAATTTTGGGGATTCGAAAAGTGAAATTTTCGAATTCAAGATTCAGAAGACGTTGACGTTAGTGTATCGACCCGCGAGTTGGTATTTCCCGCGAACTGCGAACTTTCCCGCGGGATCCGCAAATTTCTCGCAGCGTCTCGCCCCGCGTGTCCCGCGGGAAATTTGAGTTCGTCTCGGTTCGCATTGTCCCGCATTGTCCCGCATTTATTTTGTCTCGCGTTTGCGAGTGTCTCGCAATTTTCATTTCTTGCAAATTTCCTGCGGGAAAAATGCGAGACAGGCGGGACGACCCGCGAGCAACACGCTTTCATTTTCTTCTATGGATTTTTAAAACTTTTTGAAAAATTATTATAATCGTGACCTCTGTAAAGTTTTTTTATGGCCAAAAATTACCATGCATGGTAATTTTTTTTTGAACTTTCATGTTTTGGAAAACTGGAAAGGTCACGATTATAATAATTTTTCAAAAAGTTTTAAAAATCCATAGAACACGGCATCCTGGAATGGAACTACGTTTCACGGCGACCTTTTTTTTCTGACAATTTTATCTTTTGAAAAACAGCAAAAATTAGTACTGAAAATTCTTGATTTCGGTCGTAACTTGAGAAAAAAAATTAAATTAAAAATTCGGGCCAGATAGAAATGTTGAAAACATTGTCAGCTAACTGATAGTGTAAAAATTATTTCTGGACGTCTACTGCGAACCGAGTCATGTTGACTTAAAGTTTGGCCAAAAAATGTACTGAAATTTTGATTTTTTGAACCTAAAAAATTTTTGAGGACCTAATTCAAAAATTCGCCCAGATAGAGTTGTAGATTGATGTCAGACCTACAATTTGGTGTATTCATCTTGATATATGGGTCATCCTGAACCGAGTCATGTTGACTTTTATATTTTGAGTCAACAGGCTATTTGGTTGAAAAATAACAAAGATAGGCAAATTTAGGTTCAAAATGATCAGGAAAAGATGATTTACATTTCGAGAATCCTTGAAAGTTTCTAGAATCGACTAGATTTTGTAAATCCAGGTCAAAACGGAACAAAATCTAAAAGATTAACTCTATTCAAGAGTTCACGCCAAAAATTCATTTTTCCTATTTCCAATCGAGGATGCCGTGTAGAAGAAAATGAAAGCGTGTTGCTCGCGGGTCGTCCCGCCTGTCTCGCATTTTTCCCGCAGGAAATTTGCAAGAAATGAAAATTGCGAGACACTCGCAAACGCGAGACAAAATAAATGCGGGACAATGCGGGACAATGCGAACCGAGACGAACTCAAATTTCCCGCGGGACAAGCGGGGCGAGACGCTGCGAGAAATTTGCAGGAAGGCGGGAAATTTGCGAGAAATGTCTTGCGGGTCGATACACTAGTTGACGTCTTCTGAATTTTTATGAAGATGATCTACTCATCCTCGAAATCGTACAACTGCTTGTACAACGGACAACACCAGCAGCGTACGCAGGACATCGCGATGAGAACTGGAAAAATGGAAGAGATTGAGATATGAAGAATCCAAGAATTCAGTAATATCACAATCTCAACATCCGGAAATCTCAAAAAACAAGTGGCTACAATATTGAAAAAACAAGTAAAACTGACTCCGCGAGAGTCCGAAAACCCTTATCAGCTCAGCACAAAAATTTCATCTGAAAATAAAGATTTTGCCGCAGCGATTATAAATTGGGTTATTGTAGTCCAGATTCAACCCCTTTGAGTTCTCGATGACCGGCCCACATTTTCTTATCTGATGGTGCAAAAATCGAAGAAATCGACTGAGTATGAATGGAGTTATGAATGCGCAAACTTTGTGACAAAATAAACTACAATTTTGTCAAAAAGTTAGGCTCCGCCCACAAATCGAAAAGCTCATACTTTCCGCATTTAATAGAATAGGCAGATTTGAATACGTTTTTCTTTACCGACAAACGCAACCACATCTTCAAATTGCTACCTATTTTCGGAACACTATCATTTTTAGTCCACATTGCAAACGAGACTGTTCTTGGTTTTTTCGAATTCAGTTGGTGAGACTACATTATTTTGGAACCGACGATTTGATGATGGGACCAGCTTATCAATTTTGGGACCATCGATCCCATGACGGGACCACTCTTCCGTCATGGGACCAGTCTTTTTCTTGGGACCGAAAAATTTTCATAGGACCACTAAAACCGGAAAGAGCCACAATTTGTCTGTTAGAATCGTTCTAGGTGGTTTTTGTTTTGTGAAGTCTCATTTTAAGGGAAATACGCACGAATTTTTCGACGAATTTTGTTGTTTTTTGCGGAATTATCAAGACAATGTATGAAGTTGAAAAAAAAGTAATAAGGAAAGTTAATGAACTTTTAAAACAGTTCAGCGAGAAAAACGATGAAAATTAGTCCAAAATCTTTGTTCGCGCGTATTTCCCTTGAAATGAGACTTCACAAAACAAAAACCAGCTAGAACGATTCTAAAAGACAAATTGTTCGTTTCCAGAATCTTTTTTCGCGTAGTTCCGGAAAAAAATTGCATTCAACCGATTCGACATGTTTAAAAAGCTCGCAACGACACTCCGATATCCCACCAAAAAACTGCTAGCAAAAAACGTTTTTTGCTACCCGTGACTAACCCCATCAGCGTTGTTCATGAATAATTAATGAGACAACGGAACACTGCCTATTTACGAAAGCGATTCAAAGCTATTTTTCTATGCTTGAAGGTGACACTTTTTCGCCTGGATATTCGGATTCTTCAAATAACGTCAAAAGTAACATGCTATCTCCACTTCTAGATGAGATTTTGAGAAATCAAAATTCTTTTTTTTCTGGAGTATTTGAACAACTTCTACCGTATCTGGAACTGGCTAAAGTGGTCTATCCGTCAATTGCGACTTGCTTTGCTTCCTATATGTTTGTAGTGATTTTAATTTTCATAAAGTTTTATTATATTAACATTACTAATGCAGATCAATGGAAGAAGGTACAAAAAAATTTTTAAGGGCCTGTGAAAAACAGAAATGCTATAAAACCAAATGGGTTTCACTGGGCCCTGAAGTTAAGTTTTGCGCTCATGTGACCTCATTTGTTGACGAATCGAAAAACAAACCAGACCGGCATCATTAGAGGATAAATTCTGATTACCTGCCAAAATTTGGTGAAATTCAGTCCAGTGGAGACTGAGCTAGGACAGGATACCTACGTAGCACAGACACACAGAATTTTCAGTATGTTAATAGTAAAGAAGATGGAATAAACAATGATTCGAAGTTTGTCAGAATACAAGAAGTTTATTTGAGAGCAAAAGTTGTTAAAAATCGAATCATTTTTCAAAAAAGTCAAACAATACATTATTCCAATCCAAACTTAATTCTTGTCTCAACATTCTTTCAATTTCTCTGGCGTCCAAACGATGAAATGGAGATGCCCAAGAGACTCTATACATAAAGTACCCCAACGACCATCGGATTCTCTTTGAATATCTCGAAACACAGTGCCATTGTAAATGTATCCAATCCGCTTACTGATATCTTCAGGACTGAAATTTTAAAAATTTAGAAAATGTAAATGAACTAAAAAACTCACGAAAATCTGGTAGGCTCATGTTTTAGGTACTTCAAATTTTCATCTAAATTGAAGTTTCTGGGGTTTCTTATTCCGAGAAATTCGATATTTTCCATCGATGATCCTTCAATCCAGTTTTTCAAAATTTGTTCGATTCGTCTATGGTTTGAGTGATTCACGAAAGCTTTATCCAATACAACTTTTTGACAATTCACATTTTTCAAATCTATCCATGAATTGTCTCCAAAGACTATTAATTCTTTTGCTTCCAAGTATCCTTGATATTTGAATCCTGGTTCGCTCACATGAATATTATTAAGATACAATCGTCCGAATTTCACATTTTCGAGAATAAATTTAATGGCATCAGGAGTCATTAATACTTCTCCATAGTTAGAAATTGTCAAATCAATTGGACTTCCATTGAGATGTTCCCAAACAAAAAAGTCCTTTGTTAGAAAATTTTCATACGAGGAATATTCCAGTTCGAATTCGGAGCATTTCACAAAACTCATCAAAAATTTCGTTAAATGTTCTAAGGTGCCCACTTTAGATTCAAAGGGTGTACGCAATACTAGATGAAAAAAAAACCATTCGGTTCCCGTTAATTCGACGTGTTCCACCAGATATACTGCTGGATATCCATTTAGATTTATGGATTCTTCTTGTTTGCCTGCTAGGTGCAATGTTCTTTCAATCTCTGCTTCAGTTTTGATTTGGAAAAAAAGTACACCAAAGTTTGAGTTTATAAGTACACCAGTTTCAAAATTGCTCAGTGTCCATTCGACATATTCAATTTTATATTTGATAACGGAGAGACGGGATTTGAACATTTTTGAATGAAGTGCGAGTTTAATTCTGAAAAAAATGAGACAATAAATTGACCGAAAAAGACTTCGGGCGTTACATCTCTTTTTCAATAACTTACACAGTATCAGGACTCATCAAATTGACACAAGTTTCCAGTGCTAGTAGTGGTAGTTTCAGAAGGGCAAATCCAGAAGACGTCGACATTTTTGTTGTAAAAATTCAATAATAATGGAGGAATAGAATGACCGTGACAGTAGCCCACACATAAACGGCAGCTACGCGACCGCAACGCATCGATCTGATTTCCCGCCACTATTTGAACGTCTACATAGAGACAGTCGATCGATCGTATTACTCACATTCAGTTTTGGGCCTGTGAAAAACAGAAATGCTATAAAACCAAGTGGGTTCCACTGGACCCTGAAATTAGGTTTTGCTCTCATGTGACCTCATTTATTGACGAATCGAAAAACAAACCAGGCCGGCATCATTAAAGGATAAATTCTGATTACAAAAAAAAATTTTTTCGACTTTTAACAAAACCTATCTATGATTATCCTTCTTTCTCAATATCAGTTTTTGCACTCAAATAAACTTTTTGTATTCTGACAAACTTCAAATCATTATTTATTCCATCTTCTTTACTATTAAAGGAGGATTCCGGGCAAAAATTTTTATTGCTTTAAAAGATGCAGATTTTTGCGCTGATTCCGAATATCATAACGAAAACTCTCAAAAATGCCTCCACACGCTTCAAATAAGCCCCCAAACCCCGGAGGTGTCTTCGGTGGCCGTGGCCGAACTTCGCCGAAGTGGCGCGCGCAATGATGCAAACGCGTTGCGCGCGCGCGTTAGAGAGCGCTCATTGGCTGACTCCGCCCACTTCAACGCGTTTTCTGCATTGCGCGCGCCACTTCGGCAAAGTTCGGCCACGGCCACCGGAGACACCTCCGGGTTTTGGGGGCCTATTTGAAGCAGGTGGAGGCATTGTTGAGAGTTTTCGTTATGATTTTCGGAATCAGCGCAAAAATCTGCATCTTTTAAAGCAATAAAAATTTTTGCCCGGAATCCTCCTTTAATAGTAAAGAAGATGGAATAAATAATGATTTGAAGTTTGTCAGAATACAAAAAGTTTATTTTGAGTGCAAAAACTGATATTGAGAAAGAAGGATAATCATAGATAGGTTTTGTTAAAAGTCGAAAAATTTTTCAAAAAAGTCCAACGATAAATTATTGCAATCCAAATTTAATTCTTGTCTCCTGACAACATTCCTTCAATTTTTCTGGCGTCCAAACGATGAAATGGAGACGCCCAAGAGACTCTATACATAAAGTACCCCAACGACCATCGGATTCTCTTTGAATATCCCGATACACGTAGTTACCGAATTCTCTTTCAATACCTTGTAACAAGTCGTTACGGGAAATTTCTCCAATCCGCTTACTGATATCTTTACGACTGAAATTTAAAAAATTTTAAAAATGTACACAAACTGAAAAAAACTCACGAAAATCTGGTAGGCTCATGTTTTAGGTCTCTCAGATTTTCATCGGGATTGAAGTCTTCCTGGATACGTATTTTGAGAATTTCCAAATTTTCCATCGATGATCCTTCAGTCCAGTTTTTCAAAATTTGTTCGATTTGTCCACGTCTCAAGAAATTCCCGAAAGCGTCACCCAATACAACTTTTTGACAATTCAAAATTTTCAAATCTATCCATGAATTAACTCTGTGAATTGTTAATTCTTTTGCATCCAAGATTCCTTGATATTTGAATCCTGGTTCGCTCATACGAATATTAAGATACAATCGTCCAAATTTCACGTTTTCGAGAATGAATTTAATATCATCCGGAGTCATTACTAATGCTCTTTTATTGTTAGAAATTTTCAAATCAATTGGATTTCCATTGAGATGTTCCCAAACAAAGAAATCCTTTGTTAGAAAATTTTTCTCCAATGAATAGTCCAGTTTGAATTTGGAGCATTTCACAAAACTCATCAAAGATTTCGTTAAATTTTTCAGGGTGCCCACTTTAGATTCAACTTGTGTACGCAAACTCAGAGGTTCGATTTGGAAATCCCATTTGCCACGGTTTGAGTTTATGAACACTCCCATTCCATTGTGACGCAATGCCCATTCAAACGATTCAATTTTATAATTGAAAATCGAGAGACGAGATTTGAAAACTTTCGAATGAAGTGCGAGTCCGATTCTGAAAAATAAGACAATGTATTGGCCGACAAAAGACTTCGGGCGTTATATCTGGTTCCATAATATCCCCAATCGATTTTTTTTCAATAACTCACGCAGTATCGAGATCCATCAATTTGACCACAGTTTTCAGTGCAATTAGTGGTAGTTTTAGAAGTGGAAATCTAGAAGACGTCGACATTTTCGTTCGAGAAGTTGGATAATAGTGGAGGAATATAATGTGACAACGACAATAGTCCTCACACAAACACACAAAACGGCCGCGACGCGACCGCAACGCGTTTTCTGCTTTCCCGCCGCTATTTGAACGTCGACAATCGATCAATCGTTTTTTCCTCTGAGCCTCCACTAAAACAACTACACTCCGCGAGGATTTAGTGCGCGTTTTTTAAACGTAAATCGAGTAAAGCTTTCCAGAAAATCACTAAACTCGCACTTAACGATGATCAAGCGGTTCGGATTGAATTACTGACCAATTTTCCATCAAATAGTTTACGAAAATCATCAATAAAACTGACGACTGAAAAACGTTTTTTTTTTTCAATTTTTCGAGTGTAAACTATTTCGAGATTCGACAAAGTCCGTAGGATTATCAATTTTATTGCAAAAAACCGCAGATAAATGAAAATCAAGACAAAATTTTTGAGCAGACAGAGAAGAGGGTCCAATATATATCTTTTTTGATTAACTGAAACATAAATAATTTTTGATTCAAGAGTTTGGATAAAAAATGTATCACAGACAAAGGGTAAAATTTTTGGAAAAAAATCGGAAAAAATGGGAAAAACAGAGACACCGATAGATCATCAGTAAAGGGTTTCTGGATATAGGATTACGCTAAAAATTTGAAAAAAAGATAATAGAGTAGATAATTTTGAGTGTTCATGGGGGGAAGAGGATCATGGATTTTGGGGATTCGAAAAGTAAAATTCCAGCCAAAAAAATGAAGAAAAACCAAAAAAGTATGTAAAATGGCAGGAAGACAACGGAAGAAGCTGTCGGGATGATGGGCAGTGGGGAACTAGAATTCAAGATTCAGAAGACGTTGACGTCTTCTGAATTTTTTCGAAGATGATCTACTCATCCTCGAAATCGTATAACTGCTTGTACAACGGACAACACCAACAGCACCAGCAGGACATTGCGATGAGAACTGGAAAAATGGAAGAGATTGAGGATTTGAAAATCAGAAAGTCTAAGAATCTAAGAATCCAAGAATCTAGAATTTCAGAATTACAAAGGTTTTAAATCAGAAAATCTAATGTTCCCAGAATATGAAAACGTTGGAATCTCAGTTTTGACAAATCTGCCGACTATGAAATATTCAGAATTCGGATTTTGGAAATTTTAAATTTCAAGATTTTGAAGGAGCTTGATATTCTTGAAATTCTCCGATTCTTGCTAAATTTGCTGATGATTTTGACAAAAGTTTAAGAAAATAAATCGAAGAATTCACAAAATTATGAAATTATAGACTTTGTATACCTCAGATTTTCCAAAAGTTTTCAAAATCCTCACCCAATAACAATACAATCGCCGCCAGAATAATGGCCACTACAGCTCCAGTTGGAATAGCGAATTGACAGCAAGAAGGTTTCCATGATCCCATATAAGGGAATGTACAACACCAATTGTAGTTGTCCCAATCTGTTGGTTGTGGACAGAATGCCAAGTATCCTGGAAATATAGGAAAGCTTGAGATCTGAAGGCTTGAAGTTTGATAATTCATATTCTTGAGTTCCTAAATTATCGTAAGATCTGTATTAGAAGAGCACACCCTTCTATTTTTCTAAAATCAAAAAAAAATCCGAATTCTCAAAATAGTTCCTAAAATCTGTTGGAGAAGAGATTTGAAACATATTTTGTGACTGCTCTAGCCAACTTCTGACGAGGATTCTAAAAAGACTAATTTCAATCCGTTCGAGTTTTAACAATGTGCTTATTTTGAGCTCACCGGGATGCTCTTTTATATACAACTTACCGTATCCAGATGGACACCAGAAGATTCGTCGATTTCCCAATCTTCCCTCAATATACTGTGTAATCGGATCGTTCAATCCCTGAGCGTCGGCATAGTAGACTGAAATTTGGATAATTTGATTATGAGGAGTTAGAATTTTTTAAAGTATTCAGAATCATCCCATCAAATATCTGAATTCTAGAACTCTTAGAACCTTATAAATTCGAGGTTTTTTCCATCGCAGTTTGTGAGTTCGATATTTTCAAAGTTTTTGCTGTTTTCAAAACCTTAAAAACTCTGAAAATCAAAGGTTTTGGAACTTGAAAGTATTCAGATTCTGTGAGCTTTCTGAACCTCTTCCAATCAAATTTCCAGCCCAAACAATATTAAAAACTCACCAACTGTACAAAGAATGACGGCGAACGCCAAGTGCCTCAGTCGAATTTCCATGATTAGACTGTCTGCTGAAAAATGAAGAAAAAATTGATTGAGAATCAAAAGTTAATTACAAGGAAATAAAATCGATTGGAGAAGAAGAGGAGAAGAATAAAAAATGGACGAAAATAGAAAAAAAGTAGATGATAATCGAATGGGTTGGTTGTTATCAAAATGAGTGGGAAAAAAGAAGAAAGTTTAAAAATTTGTAAATTGACAAATTTTGGAAAACTGAAATTAGTGGAGCTGGTGTAAAGATAAAGAAAGATAAAGAAAGATGAAATTCATGAAACAAAGCTACC
Source organism: Caenorhabditis zanzibari (assembly GCA_963966625.1). Taxonomy (NCBI): domain Eukaryota; kingdom Metazoa; phylum Nematoda; class Chromadorea; order Rhabditida; family Rhabditidae; genus Caenorhabditis; species Caenorhabditis zanzibari. Next base: position 11,910,225 of record OZ016468.1, read on the forward strand.
GTATTTTCTTTAATAAATAGTAATTCAAAAGTACGGTAATTAGACATTTCGAAAGTTAACTCGAATCTCAAAAATATTCGAAATTTAATCTTGAAAAAATACAGTACTTGAAGACGTTCGAACAGTTAAAAAAATGAGATTAAATTTAAAAAAACCCGAATTGAAAATTTGGAAATCAAACAAAAAATCGGCTCCGGGACATTTCGAAGGTAAAACATTTCGAAAGTGTTAAGACGCGTTGCGGGAGAGACTCGACTACCCGGCGACACATTGAAAAGGGTCAAAATTTTTAAATTGGCTGAAATTGAACATAGTGATAGTACGAAGTGTCCAAAATACATTAATCGTGTTTTGAGCCCAAACGGTCCCCTAGGTGCTGAAATACGGTCAAAAGTCTGAAAAAAATGAAAAATCTTTCCTGATTGAGATATCGATGTAATCTCTTTTGCAATCAATTTCTGGCATGTTTTTGAGCATTTTTTGTGTTCAAGTCAATTAGATCACTTCACTCCTTCATTTAGAAAAAAATTAAAAAATGTCAAATTTTCGACTTTTTTTTATAAAAATGAATTTTTTGGCTCGGGGAGCCGAAAAGACCGGTGTTTTTATTTCATATTCAGAATCTACGCAAAATTTGCTACAAAACCCATACTATGCTCTTGTATATCTCGGGAGAGCAGAAAAGTGACGTTGCGATAAACAAAGGGCACCCGAAAATTTTTTCCAGGTTTTTTTTCGGAAAACGTTATTTTTCTAGTAGAGTTTGAACTGAACAATAAAAAACTGTAAATGTCATTCAATTAAGCTTGTTTCAAGGTTTCTAAAAAGTATTGAAACATAACTGTATCTTCGATACGAATCATTTTGTGTGTGATCAAAGTTGCTGTAGTGGATTTCAGCCAAGCAATAGTATACCACTATTGATTGGGGTTTACCGTTTTCGATTTTTCTCAGTTTTCGATGGGTTTTCAGTTGTCTCGATTTTATGCTCTAGTTAGATTTTCAGGAACGATTCTGATACTCCTTTTCTATTCTATTTTTTTACAACCTCCAGAGGACCTACTGGGTGGTGAAAAGTGTGCCTAGAGCATAAAATCAAGACAGAAAATGAAGATTACGTCAAAAACAATCGAATACAACTGAAAACCCATCGAAAACTGAGAAAAATCGAAAACGGTAAACCCCAATCAATAGTGGTATACTATTGCTTGGCTGAAATCCACTGCAGCAACTTTGATCACACACAAAATGATTCGTATCGAAGATACAGTTATGTTTCAATACTTTTTAGAAACCTTGAAACAAGCTTAATTGAATGACATTTACAGTTTTTTATTGTTCAGTTCAAACTCTACTAGAAAAATAACGTTTTCCGAAAAAAACCTGGAAAAATTTTTCGGGTGCCCTTTGTTTATCGCAACGTCACTTTTCTGCTCTCCCGAGATATACAAGAGCATAGTATGGGTTTTGTAGCAAATTTTGCGTAGATTCTGAATATGAAATAAAAACACCGGTCTTTTTGGCTCCCCGAGCCAAAAAATTCATTTTTATAAAAAAAAGTCGAAAATTTGACATTTTTTAATTTTTTTCTAAATGAAGGAGTGAAGCGATCTAATTGACTTGAACACAAAAAATGCTCAAAAACATGCCAGAAATTGATTGCAAAAGAGATTACATCGATATCTCAATCAGGAAAGATTTTTCATTTTTTCAGACTTTTGACCGTATTTCAGCACCTAGGGGACCGTTTGGGCTCAAAACACGATTAAAGGTGGTGTGCGGGTTTTTAACATAAGGGCTCAAATGGGGTAAAAATACATGTATTTTCATAATATCATGATGAAAACGCGCAAAAAATTTCTTACGGCCGCAAAACGCCGTCAAAGTGCGATTTGTAGTACGGTAGTGGTCCCTTTCTCGCGAACCGAATTTCGCTTATTTTTAGCGAAAAACAGTGAAAACTCATTTGTGGCAGCATTGTCAGGTAATTTTCTAACATATTATGCAAAAAACTGATAATTTATCCGCAATTTGGCTAAAAAATAGAAAATTTAGAGAAAATATGCGAATTTCGCCGCGTCGGCGGCCCGCGGACTAGTGCAAAAAGCTAGGCCAGCTCTTCCATCAGGGACCACTACCGTACCAAAAAATCGCACTTTGACGGCGTTTTGCGGCCGTAAGAAATTTTTTGCGCGTTTTCATCATGATATTATGAAAATACATGTATATTTACCCCATTTGAGCCCTTATGTTAAAAACCCGCACACCACCTTTAATGTATTTTGGACACTTCGTACTATCACTATGTTCAATTTCAGCCAATTTAAAAATTTTGACCCTTTTCAATGTGTCGCCGGGTAGTTGGTCAGTGGTCGAGTCTCTCAGGTAATGCGTCTTAAATCGTCCACTTGTGCGGTTTCGAAGTGTCTTACTTTCGAAATGTCCCGGGGCTCAAAAATCAAAAATCAACGCCAAGTATGAAGAAATCAGGAGAAAATCTTAGATTTTTGTAGAATAAACCGACAATTTGAAAAATTTTTACATTCGAATTGTAGTGCTGATAGTATTTTGAGCAGTTTTGAGCTTCCAAAATCCGCAAAAAAATAGGGAAAAAAGTTCAAAAGCGCCGATTTTGGTTAGAAAACCGTATCAACTCCAGTAGATTTAAAAACTGTATTTCACAAGTTTTTGTCTCAAAAAATGCTCCAAAAACGTGCTCCATCTAATAGAACAAGACCAAATCAATACACCCATTCAAGCATCGAAAAAGTGTGTATAAAAAACTCTACACTTTTCTTATCAACGTACCAAACTTGTCTCTCACACAAAAATGAGTCACCGAGAAAGTCAACAAGGAGAAAAAGAATTGAAAAAAGGGTATGAGAAAAACGAAGACAGTCTCTGTCTCTATGGAAAACATCAAAAGATGTTTGTACGATTATCGATTGAAAAGAGCCATATGGCAAGAAGAAGGTGAACATGTATGTGCTCTTTCCGACGACCCCTTACCGGAGGGAGACATGTATTTGTTTTGAGTGGAGAGAGAGAGAGAGAGAGAGAGAGAGAGAGAGAGAGAGAGAGAGAGAGAGAGAGAGAGAGAGAGAGAGAGAGAGAGAGAGAGAGAGAGAGAGAGAGAGAGAGAGAGAGAGAGAGAGAGAGAGAATAGGAGCAAACAAAAGGTACATACAGATGAAGATGATGACCTGGAGAAGAAGATCAGAAGGAAAGGTTCTGGCGGCGGCAAATGAAAAGAGCGTGACCGCAGAGGCAAAGTTTCGGGAATTGATGTTTGCATGGATTCCGGGGGGAGCACAGATACCAGTAGTACTTTTTTTTGTTAGAGGATTTCGTAATTTTTACTAGATTCTCAAATTTCAGGTGTGGCCCAGGTACCGTAGTACCTGTATTAGGGGGCCCCTTTTTTCCAGCACCTAAGAAATATTTCTGAATTTCCAAAAATCTGATTTGAAACATATTTTGTGAGTCAACTTTTGACGATAATTCTAATAAAGCTAATTTCAATCCATTTGAATTTCAAGATTGTGCTCATTTTGAGCTCATTTCTGCGTTGAGAGGTGTTGAGATTTTAGAACTTTAAGAGTCTACTAAATACCATTGTAATTCAGAATGTGTCCGATTCGGAAAATATATGAAAGTTTTTGATTTCTGTGATCCTTAAAGTTTGTAAATTTGGGATTCATTGAAAGTCTAGGGATCACAAGGGACTAGATTCTAGAATCTCAAAAAATTTAGAACCTCAGAATCTTAGAATTTGAAATTTTCGAAACATTTGAATCTCATAATCTTGGAATGTAATACGATTCAAGTCTTTAGAAGTTTTAAAGTTAATATCCAAATTTCAAAATTAAAACTTCAAAATCGGAATATAACTATTTTAGAGACTCTAAAGTTCAGAATTTCAGAATTTTAGAATCTTCAGATGGTCCAGAACCAAAACACCAGTTCCTTGAAAAATTGGAACTTTTTGATTTTAATTTTGACACAAATTACTTTGTTAAGACTCAAAATTCTAGTTTGCAGAAAACCTTTTAGTTCGAAATGTTTCAAAACCCAAAATTCAAACAAGAATTTCTAAAATGTTTCTAGTTATGAGTTCTCAAAAAATCTCCAAAATACATTGTTTTTCGAAAAATCTCATATGATCCTTCAAACTACGTTAGCAATAGCTGTTCCCCTTTATTACAAGTCGAAATATCTCCATGACCGAGTCGTCGCCTTCTAACCCATGATGACGTGGAAAAAGTTCCCCTTTTTTTCTCTGCGTCTCTCTCTCCCTTTCAATATGAATATTCTAATACGGTGATAACAGTTCGCTTCCTCCGCACCACTGATGCGTGACTCACGCGGCCGGAAAAAGAAAAGTTCGCTTGTATTTGATTTGCCTCCTCATTTGTTATTCATGACTTGGAAAGGGGGGGGGGGGTGTCTTGGGAAATTGAAAAAAAATAGTATGAGTAATACAGTAATTTATAGGGACATTACAAACTTTGAGGAAAATTTTTCGAGTTTTTTAGATGGGTCATGACCGAGTTGTCGGATCCTAGGCCATACCGTAATTGACCGCTGACTGGCGGCTCAGTGAGCAGCAAAGCAACACTAAGAAACTGAACACAGCAAAACAAACAAGGACAAGACAAAGATAAACAATAAGATTACAAGAAGGATTTATAATATTATCAATAGAGCACAAATGGTTCACTCTTCTTTCTCAACGAGCTCTGCGGACAACTCTTGCATGGCTTTGAGCTTGCTCAGAGCGTGAGCCGGCTCCAGAAGGATCCATCTGTGGAGAGAAAAAGTGAAAGGTGAGAAGGGCAAGTGGAATATGACTCACTCGCACTCGTGTTTGCGTTCTAAAAGTCGCAATCGACGCTCGATTTTGCTCGTCTTGATTCTCTTCCTGGAGAAAAGGAAAATAGGTTGAAAGTGCGCTCTATTGATAATCGAGGGAGAAATTCTCAAATCTTGAACTCAAAAGCTCGAAAATTTCAAATGACCAAGAATTCCAAAATCAACGATTTCAAATAATCCAAAACAAAACTTTTTTGAAAATTTAGTCCAAAGTTGCTCTACTCTATCCCGCGGGATCCCGAAACAAGCTTGCAATTTCAAATTTCAAATTTCCCGCCTTTTTTCAAGGCATTTTGTACTCCTCGCGGACAGCTGCACGAGTTGTCCACGAGGAATACACAAGACTTTAAAAATTGACACGAAATTTCAAATTTGGTTTTCAGGTTTTTCCGTAGCTTAATTTTCAAGAAATCCCAAAAAATTGGATTATCAATAGAGCGCCTTTACTCACTTCAAAAAATAGAAAATGACGAGGAAGATGAGAGCTTGAATGAGAAATTTGAACGTTTCGTGTAGGGTTTTACTTCTCTGAAATTGGAAAATGCCAGAAAGGAGGTTCCACATCAATTAGAAGCTCACCACATCTACAAACATTTTTGAGCGATTTTCGGATATCTAATGATAAAAATGGGAAGAAATAAGGAGATCTAGAACAGAAGAAGCATGATAGTATAAAATCCACATAAGAGTTTTTTCTGGAACTTCAAAAAGGTCGCGTGAATTTAGAGGAATAATTCCAAAGTTCTCAGTTTCTCAAAATTACAGAAATTCAGAATCGAAGAATACTAGAATCCAAGAATCCAAGAATCCAAGAGTTCAAGAATTCAAGAATCCAAGAATCCAAGAATCCAAGAATCCAAGAATCCATAAACCCAAGAAACCAAGAATTCAAAAATCCAAAAATCTAAGGGTCCAAAAATTCAAGAATCCAATAGTCATAGAACCTTAAAATCCAAAAAAACCCAAGAATATGAGGATCCGAAAATTCAAGAATCCAAGAATCCAATGATCCAAGAAAAAACAAAATCTCATAATTACAGTAGTTCGAGATTCAGAATCTCATAATCCTGGAAATTTCAGAATCTTAACTGTGTAATTCAGAGGCTCTGAAAATTTATGAATCCTTGAACTTCATAATTTAAAAAATGCGAATCGTGAATTTCTGCTTGAATTCTATAACTGCAGGTTCAAAAAACTCAATACTTCCAGTAGCATTAAAAAAAATTTAAAGCAAGCATAAAAACTGATAAAAAAGAAGAAAATCACAGAAAGTGGAACAAATTTTGTGACAGAAAATAAGGGGTTAGATGACAAGTTCAAAAGAGCAGGTACGCAAAAATTGAAGCAGCTCTAAAAAAAAAGTACATAAGTTAACATAACTTTGCAGAGATGTTGATGCAATGTGACATGTTCAATTGACTGAAAATCTCTGAAGATTCGATTCATGTCAACGTTGACATGACAATTTTAAATTCAGCCTGGAAAACTTACGGAAAAAAAAACAAGAAAATGAAAAAAATCATAGGATAAAAAAAAAATAAGTAAAACGACCATGAGAAAACAAAATAACAGTAACCCCATGAGCTCAAAATGAGCTCGTTGTCAAAATTGAAACGTATTAAAATTAGTCTTATTAAAATCCTCGTCCAAAGTTGGCCCACAAAGTACATGTTTCAAATCAGATGTTATGATCCATTTTGAAAATTCAGAAATATCTTTTTAGGTGTTGGAAAAATAGAGGAATTGTCCTTCTAATACAGATTTTAAGGTATCCGTATGATAAGTCGGTCATAATCCATATTACATAGCAACTGGAAATTCGCTCCAAATGATGCGCCAAAAGTGCACCAGCCCGATTTCAAAAACCAACTGTAAACTTAGAAACCGAACATAAATATACGTGTCAGAACGTACACAAATAACGGAACACATGGGTAACACAACGGAAAAGCAGGTGAAGAAGCGAAAAGAAAAGAGAAGAAAAAGTGTACAGTTTCGGGAAAGAGTCGTCCTCCTCAATATGTGTTGCGTTGGTATGACTCGTCTTCTTCTTCTCTTTTCTAAAATTATATTGTTGTGCTTTTGACTGTGCGGTCGATCACGGACGGAGAGAGAGAATGGCGCGTCTTCTTGTGTTTGTATGCAAATTATTGCGATTTGTTTGCTTTTCCCTTCCACCTCGTACCATTCCCAATATGTGTCTATTTCTCTAGCAGGGTCTCGTGATTTTACATACTATCTAAAGTGGAATCGATTTTCGAAATGATAGTTGGAATCAGTAGAGGGAAAGAGAAAGGGGGAGCATACATACACAGTGATTAGAAGCGGGAGGGAAATAACATTACAAGAAAACAAAGTGTACTTACACAGTTAAGGAAGAAGAAGACAATAACAAGAGAGAGGGTTGGTGTGACTTTGGCGCGTTTGGAGGGGAAATTAAACTGTGGTCGATTTTTTTGAATTTCGAAAAAAGTGCTTTGGAGGCTAATATAATATTGACGGTATTTCATCTTTCAGTAGGCGGATTTTGATGAATAATATATGAATCGATAGGGAATTTTTTGGAGATCAAGATTCTGGTTCCAAAAAAAAAGTACTAAACTTGGATGAGATCCTAAAAACGAATTTTACCGATCATACAATAGTGGCCGAAATGAGCATCCTCAGTTTAAATAGGCCAACTTTGAGAGTATGAAAAAGTGGCTTCCAAATATCCGATTTTTCTGAAATTTTGTGGATGTTTAGAGCAACCAAAGAACTTTATTTTTGCAGTTGACAACTTTTTCATAGGACCGCGATCCAGTCCGTTAGGTTGCTTGGAAGTCAAAGTGCTAAAAAAAAATATTTACGGCGTTTTTAGCTAAAAAGTAGGTCAACTTTGAGGGTCTGAAAAAAGTGGTTCCTAAATATCCGATTTTCCTGAAACGTGAATGTAAAAAGCAACGCAAGAACTATATTTTTGTAGTTGACAACTTTTTCATAGGACCACGATCCAGTCCGTTAGGCGAAGTACCTAAAATTTTTCTCACTTTGCAGCCTTTTGGCTTCCACGCGATCTAACTAACTGAATCGTGGTCCTATGAAAAAGTGATCAACTACAAAAACAGAGTTCTTAAATTGCTCTATACGTGTGCAAAATTTCAGAAAAATCAGATTACTGAAACCCACTTTTTCATACCCTCAAAGTTGACCTAAAAACGACACTGCGCGCCCTCATTTTGGCTAGTACTGTGAATAGACTAAGTTTCATGAATATTTGCCCATCCAGCCTTGGGTTATACTCCTTTAAACAGTACCTGCAAAAGTACAGTAATCCCACATCCTAACTACAGTATCTACAAAAATAAAAAAAAATCCGAAATTGAAAGACTACCAATAACAGATCTTGAGTTCAACATTTGCAAAGTAAAATTTTCATAGAAAAAAACATTTTGTTTATGAAAAGTTCATGATCACAAATTTTTTAATCTGAATTACTGTAGCCTGACTTCTCGGCTCCCCATATACCCTATAATCAATCCGTCATCTTCCGAACACCCCCAATAACTTGCTCTTTCACCGACTGACTCGTCCCCGACAAAGAGAGACCAGCTGTCAAAAAAGTGGTGGGTTGCAAAAGACATGTTCTCCTCTCGGCCCAATCATTTCAACCTGAGTTCTCCGACATGACACTCACACATAGAGGTATCCAGAATGTTATTTCCACGTGTGTGTGTGTGTGTCACATTGGATTCTCGTCACTAACTTTGATGACATCCCATCTTGTTGTTGTTATTATTCGGAGTTCTCGAGAGTTGAAGAGACAAGGAGTTTCGTAAATCGACATTAGGCCGGCCCAGGCCACGGGTAGGTTTATTTTCAACCGGCCGATTCAACCATGACAACCTACCCAAGGCCCGGGCCGCGGCCCAGGGGTCGGCCTTATGAAACTGATACATTTCCAAGTGTCTCATAAATATCCATGTGACACCTTTCTTCTTTTATTGTTTTCTTATCCCAAAATCTCCGAAAATAATTGATCACTCTCTTCTTCCAAGGATCACCTGGTCACTATCATCAGAATATCTCAATCTCTTATCCAAGGTGTACGCAACTCTCTATTTTATTACACATACTTCGGACCCCAGTCTCTTATCGAACAGAGATCAGTGAGAGAGTGTGGGAAAATGAGAGACGCAGAGAAAAAGAGTCAACGAAATTGAGACATGTGGTTGGAGGAGTAATTTGAACTTTTGTTAAGAGTAAAGTCACAACCTTGCTTTTGCTATCTCGTCAGGTAAACATTGAGATTAGTAGTGAGATTATTGGCGGCCTAGAAAATTCCATTTTGGGTTTGTAGGCCACCAAGTTTTGAGACTTAAAAGGTGATAGATAGTGTGGTTTTGGTACATATATCGCAAAACTTCGAAAAAAACTGAATTTCGAGAATCTTGACTAAAAAGTTATTTGTGGCCTAGAAAACCATATTTTATGAGGAATGAATTCATGGTCTAGATTTTAAACATTTGGTTTTCTAGGTGATTTTGAGGTTTCAAGGCCATCAACAAGACTCAGGGCTATTAAAAGTTTTCAGATTACTAATTTTTTGTTGCCCCTATAATTTCAAACTTTTACTGTAGTATAACATTTCTTGTTTCCAAGAAATCTCCTGGAAGTTGAAAAGCTAGGCCATCAAGTTTTTTTTTACCTAGGACACCAAATTCAAAATTCTGAACCTTCAAATTTTGGATTTTTAGGCCATCAAACATTTTGAAATTCTAGACCATCAAACTTTTTTTGAAATTCAAAGTCATCCAATTTCTTGAAATTCTAGGCCATCAAATATTTTTTTTGGGACTCTAGGCGTTCAAATTTTTTTGAAAATCTAGGCCACCGTATTCAATTCAAAGAACACATTATGAGGTCCATAAATTCTATAACTCTATCTTCTCTGACGTCATTTTTTCTTTTTTCATTTTTTTCCCTATGCTTCTTATACATCCCGTTTTTTTTGCCTCCGGAAGAACCTCATTTTGTGGCATTTTTATGCATCCGTGGTTTTTTGAAGAGTTCTTGAAAAAGAAGATTCTTTTCGAATGGAAAACGGGGTCAGAAGTCAGGAGGACTATCTTTAGAAACCTCTTCCGAATTTTTCAGAATTTGGAATCCTAGGCCACTCATCTGAATTTGGGAACTTGGGATCATAGACCACCCTTGCAAAACCTAGGCCACCTAATTCTACTAAGTTTTTGCAGGAAATCGAAATTTCTCGAAAATTCTATTAGCTTCTTTCCTTCCTCTGCCGTCTGCTGTCAAATGCTCCATGTCCCTAATTGAAAATCCCTTTTCCCGGGTCCCCCCTGTTTCCTCTCCAACGCCTTCTGTTTGCTCATTTTCTTCTTCTTCTTTTTCAATTTACTGACCGTGAACGTCATCAGAATCTTTCTTAGAATCCAATTCTTGAGCATCAGATTTAAACAAAGTGCATTCATCTGGAAGTTTTGAAAAAGAATTCTGAAATTTCTTGGCACTCGCTTCAATTTTTCAATTTTTGCACGTCTTCTGAATCTTCTTTAGAATGCCGATTTCAAAATTAACATTTTTGACTCCGTCTTCTGAATACTCAAGTTACATGACGTCTTCTAAATTTTTCAGACATAGAGATTTTTTCTTTTTTTTTTTGGTTTTCTTTTCCCGGTTCTGACGTCTTCTGAATATTTCATAACACTCCTTGACATTTTCTATTTTTATTCTGAATCCTATTCACGTCTTCTAACGTCTTCAGGTTCCCAATTTTGACGTATTCATTAATTTTGAAGTATCTTCAATTATGCCAATTTTCTTTCCACCTAAAATCCAATCAATCAAATTTTATCCTACTAATTTTTAATACTCCCCAAATTATGATGGATTGCCACGTCACCACACCCAAACACTTTTCTCCTTCTCTATCTCAATGATCCTCTTTTTCTCTGCGTCTCTCAGTTTTCTCTACTATTTTTAATCTCTACTATCATCATCTTCAATAATGAGCAATCCCCGCTCAGAGTGTCAAGTATGGGGCTGAAGTGTCGTTTTTTCTATGGGATGAACCAATTTTTGGCGTTTTGGTAGAGATGTTTGTAGCTTTTTGGAAGGAACCAAAAAAAATATGAAAAAGAAAGTTCTAGAAATTTTTCCCATGGGAAATGGGATGGATTGGCAACAGAGAAGATTCGAGGGAAAATGAGTCATTTTGGGATTTTGGAAAAAAAATTGTCATATGGAATAAATGTTGCTACTAATTTCGATTAGATGGCTGGAGTACCTTTGGCGTGTTTTTCCGATTTTGAAATCTTCCAAATTTAGTTTTTATTAGTATCTCAAAATTGTCTAAAAATGTGAGCTTCTAATCTTTTTTCAACCATCAAAAATCATTGCCCTATTTTTTTATTGCTCATCCCTAATGGATTTTGTAATAATAGTTATGCGTACTGAGCAATTTTAAGCAATATTTTTATCATCTGTGTACATATTTTACGACTTTTTTACTATCACAAACCATTAGTCGCCTCTATTTTTGTTTCTTGGCTTCTTCTTTTCTTTTTCGAGGCCATTATCTAAGCTAAAGAGATGGAGGACAATAAATTTTGGGTAGAAAATTTATGACTTGAGGAGAAGGAGGAGTTTTGAAAATGAAGTGGAAAATTTTTGGTTTTTGGGATTCATTTTTTGAGTGAAGACTTGGAATTTAAGGGGGTTTAAAAAGTATAATTTTTTTATTTTTCTAGGGATTCTTAATTTAAAAATACTAATCTAGAATTTTCGGATTTTCAGATTTCGTAGCGTCAAATATTCTAAGTTTCTCAAGGGTTCTCAATTCTTCGAATTTTTGAAATTCTAAAGTGTTGTTAAATTTTTTTCCAATTCAAAATTTAAAATTTTTGCGATTCAGAAAGTTGGAATTTTTTTTGAGATTATGAGATTCTAAAGGATTCTGATATTTTAAGAATCTTAGAATTTGCCATTTTCATATTCGAGGATTCTAAAATTTTTAAAAAAGTACAGTATGCTAAATTTTCAAGATCGCAGATTCTGAGAGTAGAAGATTCTGATTTTCGAGATTTTTGAAGTTAGAGTTTCAGATATTTTAAGCTTTTTAAATCCCAGAAAACTAACTAAGAACAATAAACTCTTTTTAAAAAATTGAGAATCTTTGCGTTTTCATTATTATCAATTTGGACTACCGAAGAATTTTCTAAATTTTGAAATTCTCAAATACAAAATTCTTGTCGTGAACCACTTTTCTTTTCAAAAAGTTTATTTGAAAATCTGAAAAAAACGAATTTCGATCATCAGCATTGCATCTGAAAATCAAACAACCTCATTCTAGGAATTCAAGTTTCAGAAAACTGTTAAAATAAATCTTTTTTTGGAAATTAAAAAAAAATTATTTTTTGGAAATTAAAAAAAATTATCGAATTTTTTCCGGTCTATTTTCAGAGTCTGAAAACCATATTCTAGGAATCCAAGTTTCCGAACACTTTTCTTTTTTAATCCCAAAAACAAAAACTTCCATCCCCCTTCTCATGTTTCTTTCTTCAACCCCAACCAACTAAAATCCCTTTGTTTTTCCCATCTTCTTACATAACCAAGGAGCACAGTAATATGATGCTCTTGGAAAATGTGAGCCAATCTATATTCCCTCATTTCTCACCACATCATTCATGCACAAGTACATCTCTTCCCCCAAGACACCCCTCTTTTCTCCGTCTTTTCCGAAACTCTTTTCCTCGCTTCTCGCGCTCTCAAGAGTATGTATGTATGCCTATGCTTTTACAGAGAAGACACACACAAACGATTACGAAACTAGAGACGCAGACAGAGACAGCTGACACTCTTTCTCTTGTTTTCTCTGCGTCTCTCATACGAATATCGATCTTTACTCTACTCTCGCGGCGGGCCTCGCGAGAGACGCAGAAGTCCATTGATCGACGGCGGCGACGCGGCGTCCCCCTTCTCTCACTCTTCCTTTGTATTGTTGACGACGTCTTCTTCCCATTTTTGTGCTTCTGAATCCCCCTTTCCCTTTCGCAATCCACCATGGTGGAACTGTGCGAACTGCACATGATGCCCGACGAGGATCAATGGCCCGACGACATTGATGCTCGAATCGCGGCACTCGATTTTTGTGGAGAAGATTCGATGCTCTTCGAGTCTGTCGACCCATCGGTCTCCACGGATTCGCTCGATTCGCAACAGTTTCGAGAGCGATGCCAGATGAAGAAGGAAGATTTTCAATTGGCATTCGCCGACTCGGGACACTGGCAGTCGGGAATTAATGAGAATCTGACGACGTGGGGACGGATTCGATCTTCGGAGCCTCTTGACGAACGGACTGCGAGTGCGCCGGATGTTTGGAAGCGAACCGATACGAACTCAACGCACCGTCCGAATTCTCTAATTGCGAACTTTGTTTCTGGAGATGCGACGAGATTTGTGGATGTGAATGACAATGAGATTCGAGAGCAGAATGAAGAGATTATTCGGAAGGATCGTTGGAGGAAAGAATCGGCGAGGCGTTGCTCATCTGGAGGGCAGAATCCGAAGAGAACTTTTGCGGATATTCTGGAGAAGAATGCATCTTCTGAACCATCGTCAGCGGCATCGACAGAGCGTGGAAAACCAGCGCCAAAGTTGGAGTTTTTGGCCATGCATCATGAGGTAGGTTTTTTGGCGGGGAATTTGGGTTTGAGCTTGAGTTTAAAATTGAGTTCAATTAACAGAAATGTTTTCGGAGTCAAAATGTTAGTTAGGAGCTCTTAAAATGAGCTAAGCTTTGTGAAAAATATACCAAAAGATAGGGAATTTCAGCACAATTCAAGCGAGCCTATATCTGTCCTAAATTGAATATTTAGCTTTTGCGAATTCGTGCTCAAAATGAGCTCTTCAAGATTTTTGCAGTATCATTTTATTATGACTTTTGTACTTCTATTTAGAAGCGCTTAAAATAAGCCAAATTTTGTGAAAAATACACTAAAAGATAGGGAATTTTGTCGCTATTCTAGTGAGCTTAAAATCCCCTCAAAATTTTTTGTAGTATCACTTTAACGTTGCTACGCAGCCAATTGTAGTGTTTTCTTTTTTAAGCTCTCATCAATGCACTTTTTTTGCAAATTTCGACCACTTTTTTTCCAAGATTCCAGGAATTTCAGTGATAACCAAATACTGTTTTCCTTATGATAAGAACCTAGTTCTAGGTCTTTGGTCAAGAAGTCAAGACACCACACTTTCTTTTTGTTTTTCAGTAATGTAGGTTACAATGGAAAAACAAGAACTGCAACTTTTTATTTTTGTTTTTCCTCTAGAGTTGGTATTGATTTCTTGGTTATTTTTGAATTAGTGGACTTCAAATGAAGGAAAATGTGAAAGATTGAAGTATCCCTTTAACGTTGCTACGCAGCGAATTGCAGCGAAAAGTTTTGCGTCAAAATTTTGCTGCGTCGCAATGGCAAAAGGATACTGCACAGTTCAAATATAGAAAAACGGTTCCCTGCAGATCTTACTTTGAGCTAAAACTCCTGGGTACTTTAAATTCAAAATAAGGTTACATGAGCTTTGGTTAGCTACAGTAATCCATATTTTTTACTTCTAAAACTTGAAACTTTTATAGTCTTGACAAAAAAATGATACGAACTTTTATTGTTATATTTTTTTCGAGCTTTGATTTGTTTTTTCTTTTTTTTCTATTCACAGGGGAAACCATCGAAAAATGGGGTTTGGAAAGTGTTACGAAACAGAAGAAATAGGAATTTTGGATTTTCGAAATTCCAAAGCAACTTTTTTCTCCATTTTTAGACCTTGATGCTATTCGAAAATTTAAAATCTTGAAAGATCTGAAATTGGCTGCGTAGCCATGTTAAAGTGATACTGCAAAGCTAAAATACCCAATTCGCTCCGTAGCCATGCTAAAATAATACTGCAAAACAAAGTTAGGTCATTATGAGTCATTCAATAGAAAAAAAAACTACAAAAAACTGACCTTCAAGAATTTTTAAAAAGAATAGAAAAACAAAACATTTTTCTCCTTCTAACATAATCTAATCTACCTAAAAATTGTGTTGTATCGTTGCGTGTGTTCCCCTCCTTTTTTCCAATCGGTGTCAAATGGATATGTCTTACCCGATACGAAGAATAAGAACAAGAAGAAGAACAAGAAGTCCAGTACACCAACACTTATCATTTTATACAGGGTGGCGCATAAGTCTCGAGACTTTGTTTGAACTCGATTTCTGGAAAACGGCCAACCTGATGACTATGATAGCTAGTTTTTTCGAATAATGATTATTTTTCTAGTGTAAATTTGAAAGGAACACCTTGAATATCGCAGTTTTCTCTGATTAGAGCATCAAATGTGCTGTAGAAAAAAGTCCTAATCGCCGCGCCTTGTTTCTGAAACTCCATGATGTAACAGCAGATTGAACAAAAGTTGAAAGTTCATGCTTTCAATATAGTTCGAAGAACTCGTCTAGATAATGCTGCTAAAATTTTATGTCTCTAGGTGACCTCTATGTTTAGATATAAACGATTTCATGCAACCCATCAAATGTCTCAAAATATGGCTAAAATTTTCAATGCTCCAGTTCAAACAGATGGAGCCAACTAAATGTTATGAAATTTCCCCAATTATCATTTGTGGACATTCGAACAATTTTACAGTGAAAATCTTTCGAGTTATCTACATTTTTATCAAGATAGGCCCTTTCGAAAAAAGCTCATTTAGTACTGCGCGGCGAGGCAAAAGTCGAGTTTGCGGCAATGCTCCTCCAACCTATAAAATGCCTTTAAATTCAAAATAAATGTGTTTGAAACAACAATCGAGAGATGTACTATTCATTCCATGTCTTTAAAGCTAATTTGGAATTGACCTTTTGACACAGTAAATGATTAAAGATGACCAATTTTGTACTGAAAAAGTAGTCAAATTCAATCAAACTGGAATTTTTATCTTGTTACCAAAAGTAGATACATTCTAGTCATCAAAAAATCTTTGCAAGCTTTCCAGTTACCCAAAAACATCAATAATTCTAGAAGGAACCTGCTAGCGCCATTCCAGTGGCTCTTTGAAATTAGTCTCGAGACTTATGCGCCACCCTGTATATAGCCTCTTACATACTTGTGACATTCGCTTTTATTGATTTGGAACGGAGGAGAGGACTTTTTTTGGTTTCTTTTTGGTATTAGAGTAGATATATAAGATTGATACAAAATTAACGTCTAAAATTCGAAATTTCAAAAAAAAAATCTAGAGTTTTTTTCAATTCAAAATGAAATCTTTTGGAACAGATCAATTTTGTGAAAAAATCCGAAGAAAAGCAATTTTTTACAAGATTTTAGTTGACTGACTATCTAACTTCTATATGATGAATAACTTAGACGAAAAATTTGGCTACAGTAATTAATTATACACACAAAAGTTTGATAGTCAGCTAACGGTGGATCCTCTCTGTGCAGTATCCGTTTAACATGACTACTCAGTGAATTACAGTTTTTTACTTTTTTTGAGCTTCCAAAAATTGCCTAGCACCCCGATCTGCGATTTCCTAGGCCACGAATATGCTCAAAAATTACTTTATGTGAATGTCCATATTTCAGATGCCATCACTATGCGAATCATTCACCGCTTCATTCCGTGACGCGATTATCAAGACTCAAAAAGGAGAACCACTTCCATCGATCACTTCTACAAGCGACTTTCCGTTGTTTTTCCAGGTAAGAGTTGAATCGTTTGAATTTTTGAATTTCGCGGGCTGATTGATACAGCAAGAAGCAAAATTTGCATTTCGCTGCGTAGCAACTCTTAATTGATACTACAAATTTAAAAATTGCACTGATTTGTTCCAACGTTGAACTACTAGAATAGCGCTGAAACTCCTTATTTTTTGGTATAGTCTTGACTGAAATTGAGCAATTCTAAACAATTTTATGATGAGCAATATACCAGATGACGTTGACGTCTTCAGATTCTAAATAATTCATCTATTTTCTTTCCAGGAAGACTCTCCGGACTCCGGCCTCGGCTGCAGTGGCCCCAGCCACATTGAGGATTGGCAATCTCTTTCAGTGCTTCTGCCAAAGTGAGTTTTCTTCCCTTTTTCGTCTGTTTTCTCTAACACTCTCTTTTTTCAATACTCTCTCGCTTTCCCCATTTTTCTCGATTCTAATCTTCTCGAGAGATTATTTCGCGCCCCTCTTTTTCCTGGCGATGCGCGAGGCGCTTCACCGAAAATTGAATGATAGAGTATGGAAAAAAGAGAGACGCAGAGAAAAAGTTATTTCCCTTTTTTTACGCAAAGATTTGGAGAAAAGATGGGTGGCGAACTTTTTTTCGATTTGATGTGGGGAACGGAAATTGATGGGGGAAATTGGAGGAGAAGAAAGTTTTCGATTAAAAGTTTGGTAATTTGGGGAAAAGATAGGGAAATCTCGAAAAAGCTCTGGATTTCAGAAATACAGAATCTGAAATTTACAGAATTGCGAAATCTACGATTGTTTAGATCTAAGGGTTTTTAGAAAACTCAAAAATTTGAATTTTAGAATTAGAACATTCGAGGTATTTTCCCCAGAATGGTTAGGAATTTTTGCTTTCGAAACGCCGCACTTTCGAAATGTCGCACTTTCGAAATGTCGCACTTGCGAAATGTCACACTTGCGAAACGTCATCTTTTGAAATGTCGTAGAGCCGCAGATTCCTAGGGACAAGAAAAAAATTCGTAATTGTTGAAATTTCAAATCCTCAAAAACTCTGGTTTTTGAAATCTTAAGATCTGAGAATCGCAGAATTTCAAAATCTACGACTCAAAGAATCTGAAGATTTCAGGAGCCTTAGAAACTCTGAATATGAAAATCGAATCATTATTTCTCTCCCAAATTTCGATTCCCAAAAACTCGAATTCTGAAAATCCACATTTAAATTTGATTCCATTTCCAGACACGTCGCAGAAGCGTGCTCATTCTTCAAGAGCAACACACAACTCCTCACATCTTCGACTTCAAAACCGGGACCCCAATTGAGCGCCACCTCGTCTCATCATGTCTCCTCAAATTGCATCGATCGTCGAATGCCCGGAATCTCAGCGTCGGCTAACGAGGCGTGCCGAACATGTTATCGTGTTAGGAGGAGGTAAGTAGTTTGGTTTTATTGGCTCTAGGGGTCCACCTTTAGTACCTGAGCAATTACTAGATAGCAGTTGGTCAAGGAGCATGTCGTTAACCATGTATACTAGACGGAACGAAAATTGTGAAGGAAAATTGGGGATCAAACTTTTTTCGGGGAAGCGTTCTCCGTTGAAAATTCAGATGTTTAATATAAAGTTTATGTCAAAATGTAGAGCTTGAGAAGATCTATAAAATGGTGTTAATAATAGTATTTTAACATTTCTAGGGGCTTTGTTGCAGACCGTCAAACTTTTGTGCCGTCCATTGAATCGTAAAAAATGAGCTATTTGACAGGCTCTAAAGGCGCATTGAATAGTGGTATTTTACTATTTTCTAGTATCATTGTGTAGATCTTACAAAGCTCTACAGTTTGATATAAATTTTGACAGGAAAATCTAAACTTTGGTTAGGGAAATTAGGTAAATAAGCGAGGAAACTATAGAAACTAAAAAATTGGGGATCGATTTTTTTGAAGAAAAAAAAATTTTGAAAAAATTATTTGAAAAAATTTATGTTAAAATATAGATCTTGATGAGATCTATAAAATAGTATTAAAATCGATGCTCTAAATGTTCTAGGGTATATGTTGCAGGCCGTCAATCTTTTGTGCCTTCCACTGAGCCATAAAAAATTAGCTTGGTTGTTTGACAGGCTCTAAAGGCGCATTGAAAAGTGCTATGTTAATAATTTTAGTACCATTTTGTAGATTTCAAAAAGCTCTATAATGTGATAATAAAAATTTAAGATTTATGAAAAGTATGCCTTTAAAAAATTACACATTATTTCAAGTCCCCCTAACTCCCATTTTTCCAGGATACACCCTCCAATCTGGGCTCAAACCCCACAAACCAAAACCGTCCTTTGCGATTGTGCATCCACACCGACTGACACCAATTTCTCATTCGCGCCGACAACGTAAGCTCTTTTTGAGTCTCATTTTGAGCCCCGCAGGGACTCCGTTCAGTAGTGACCCCACTAATCAATCATTTTTGAGCCATTATGACTCCGTTTTCCCTTTTTTCCGCGATTTGAAAATGACGTTCCTACTACATTGAACGAAAAAGGGACCAATTAAAAAATACCCTATATTATTTCAGGTCCACCACTCGTCATCAATTGCGTGCCAAGGAGCTCTCAATCGTCGGCCTACCAATTTACGCTGCAAAACGGACACTTGTTGAGAATGTAGTTGAGGGAGTGGCGACGATTTCAAGAGGCGATGGAATGGATTTGTTGGTGATGTGAGTATAGATTTGAATGTCACTTTAATGAGAAGGATCAATCGGTAAAAAAATTGAGAAGACGGTCGACCAATAGCCGACCTTTAAGTCGAAAAGAGTTTGATCGAAATTTCAGTTTTTGAACTGAAAATGTGCCAACTTTGAGGGTCTGAAAAGTGGCCTCCAGAAGTCAGATTTTTCTGAAATTTTGTGGATGTATAAAGCAACTTAAGAACTCTATTTTTGTAGTTGACAACTTTTTGATAGGACCAAGATCCAGTTAGTTAGAACGCTTATAATCCCAAAAGCACTAAAATAAGTCTAAATTCGAAGTCACATCAGTCAGCTAGGCCTAACTAACAGGGTTGCAGTCCTATCAAAAAGTTTTAAACTACAAAAATAGAGTTCTTGAGTTGTTCTATACATCCACAAATTTTCAGAAAAATCGGACATCAGGAAACCACTTTTTAGACCCTCAAAGTTGACCTAAAGATTGGAAGGCAGTGGCCGATTTTGAAGCCTGTTTACTCGCTAAAGACACCGGAAACTGTTTTGAAATTGGTCAATGATTATTTCCAAAAACACAGTCAAATTTTCAGCGCAATGCGATGCTTGATCGAAGACGGTCTTCTCGAAGGCGTCTCCGCGTGGACAATGATCCGAACAGTCACCTCAAAAGGTCCCGCCACGAAAGACGTTCACTCGATTGTCAAACAATTGGAGGAATGCTCAAAAGCTGATAACACCAAAGTGGAAATCTTCTTTGAGGAGCTTATCAGGTAAGTATTGGAGAGTTAGAAGAAAGAGCAAAACTCAATTTTTTTCAGAGAAAACTCTCTGGACTGCTGGCTGTGCTACATTGTGCTCAAGGAGAAAGTCTTGAAGACTCTTTATTCGGACGATTCGTTCCTTCTTTCGGCTAGCGCAGAGTACAGAACATTGTTGTGGAGAATGGTCGATAGTTTGTCACTTTTGCCGGGTAAGGGAAACTTTTGAACTATGGTATCTCGGCTTTTAGACGAGATACAACGTTGGTTTTTCTATGGATTCAAAGTTTGGAATATTTCCAATCTCTTGGTCAAAGTTTTAAGACGCATTGCCTGAGAGACTCGACCACTGACCAACACCCGGCGACACATTGAAAAGGGTCAAAAAAATTAAATGGGCTGAAATTGAACATAGTGATAAAAAGTTAAAACCTTTTAGCACATCTAGGAGTTGAGTTAGAGTGCTTTGAAGTTTAGAGAGACGCGGACAGTTAGAGTGTATGACTGTCTGTGTCTCTGACTCTAGCGGCCATACTTTGGTAAGCTGTATCTCGACTTCTAGACGGGATGAAACTTTGGTTTGTACATGACTTGAAAGGTTGAAAAATTTCCTATTTTTTAGGTAAACTTTGAACTTTTTTGCATTACTGTGAGCCAGGATACAGTGTTTTAAAGTTTAGGGAGACGCAGACAGTTAGAGTCTATGGCTCTCTGCGTCTCTCACTCTCTCTCTCTCTCTCCTCAAGCTGTATCTTGGCACCCAGATGAGATACCAAACTAATTTTTATAAGGATTTCAAGTTTGCAACCTCCATATTTTTCAGTTATCGAAGCCCGCACCGATTCGATGACCAACACCACCACATACACAAAATCCATGCAACAATGGGGCGGAGCATCGAGAATCGCTAGCGATTCTCGTGTTCCAAAGAGCTCATCAGTGCCGGCTAGACTCGCCACAGCACCATCCAGACGGTCGAGGATACCATTGTCAACGAGGTTTGATTTTTTTTTGGAAATTTTGAAAATTTTGTTTTTGATTGATAATAGCTTGGCTTACAATAGGCGGATATTGATGAAAAATATATGGATTAATAGGGAATTGTTTTGGAAATCAAGATGAAGTTTCAAATAAGAATTTTGAGTCGATATGCGGTCTCAAAAATTCATTTTACCGATCCTACAGTCTTGGCCACAATCAATGGGCGCACAGGCGGAAATAGGTCACATTTGAAGATCTGTAAAAGTGGCTTCCAGATATCCGATTTTTCTGAGTTTTTGTACATGTATAGAAAAACTCTTGAACTTTTTTTTGTAGTTGACAACTTTTTTTATAAAACCAAGATCCAGTTAGTTAGGTCGTGTAGAAGCCAAAAGGCTCCATTATGAGGCGACATTCGAGATGACGGCAGTCAACTTGGCCTAACTAACTGGATCGTGGTTCTATGGAAAAAAGCTCAACTACAGAAGTATAGTTCTTGAGTTGCTCTATTAATCCATGAAATTTCAGAAAAATCGGATACCTGGAAACCACTTTTGCAGACCATGAAAGTTGAACTATAACGCCAGGGTGCGCACTCATTTAGGCTAGTACTGTGTGCTCGGCTTCTTAGAATCTAAGCCAATTTCATAAAACACTTAGCATATATTTTTAGCTTATCTCAATATCCAGAAAAATTTCTATCGATCCATATAATTTTCATAAAAATCCGTCTACTAGAAACTGAGATACCGACCCTCATAGCCGGCATTATTTTTGTCCAGTACTGTATCATTGGCGTCTCCTACAGTAACCCCTCCATCATTTCAGCCGTACCAGCAACATCACTTCCACCCCAACCACGCCACGTACACCAGGAGGCTCCACACGGATCCGTGTCGCAAGTGTCATGGGCGCGTATACCCTCGCCAATTTCTCCCTATTAGATGGAGAAAAAGTGCGAGTACTGTCGACACGAGGAGGATTGGCTCGTTGTGTCCGAATGTCCACCTCCATGAGCCAAGTGAATAATGGAGTGGTGCCAATTGAGCATTTGTTTTTTCAGTAATCCTTTGTATTTTTGATGTACTTTTTTTGGCTATTAACCAAGGCTGGGAAAATCGAGGTCGCGGCATACTTGCCTGATTATGGAAAGCCACAGAGGCCTGGCGGCCCAGGGCTTTTAGCGGCTTACCCACGGCCCAAGCCGCGGCCCGCCGCGGCATCAATTTTGCCAATCTTTCTTTTAACTATTGCTTTTTTCCCTGGAAATTCTAGTCAACCCCTCCCACCCGTTCCCGACTTTTTCCTGTTTCCCCCCAATGATACTCAGTTTCCCGATTTTCCCTATAGTTAGTCCCTTCCGGTTTAAGCCCCGCCCCCAAACTTCTATCCATACGTATAGAAGACACTGAAAACGCAGCTTTTGTCCCCAGTTTTTTGCAGCTTGCCAAACAGTTATAATTTTTTTAAAGTATTCTAAATAAACATTTAAATTTGAGCTAGTTCTTGTTTTGGTTTTCAGAGTTTCAGATTTTTTTCAAATCAAAATTGAAGTGGGAGAATGCAAGGTCCCTAATGGTCCCCTTTTCTACTAATGAATCTTGACAAGTTTCCAAAATAGGAACCTTTTCCCCTCACTTTTACCAAGTTTTCCCCTACATTTGTCCCATGAATATTCTTATAACAGTGTTCAGCTTCTTCTCTACTATCTATGGTTACAAGATAGGTATGCAAGTTTGCTCCATTAACAATTTACATTTTTAAAATTTAAGCGGTTCCCGCGAACCTAATAGACGAAATCAATCCGGTCCTTGAATTTGTGGATTTTCGAGTTCAAGTCATCCCATATGAGACAAAACCTTTGTGGAGGATCAAACAAGAGAGTAAGCAAATGCGCTCCATTGAGAAATGAAATCGAGCAAGAATTTCAGTATGCAACTGTTTGGCTCTCGGAGCATCCGCTATCATACTCCCGGAACAGTATGAAGGGCACATGGCGGCGGCGGCAATAGTGCAGGTAGGAGGAGAGACGCAGAGTGCTCTCGTTTCTCTGCGTCTCGCTTGAGTTTGAAGAGGGATATCTCAAAAACCAAAAGGGATAACAAAAAGTGATCAACTACAAAAATGTGTAAAATTAAATTCGAAATATTTTTGTAGTTAGAAAATTTTTCTAGCTTTACTAATTTTTGAGTTATGAATGTTTGAAGTTGGTGCAATTTTAAACAATTATATCTCAAGAGCCAAACATGATAGACAAAAACGGCAAACTACAAAAATGTTCAACATTCACAATGGAACATTTTTTTAGTTGACAGCTTTTTGCTAACATAATTTCTTCTTGAGATATGCGTGCTCAAAGCCGGCTCACCCTAGCCACACAAGGGTGGCGCGGCTTAACTTTCAACGCGCATATCTCAAAAACCAGGCTAGCTAACAAAATTATGTCAACTGCAAAAATCTTTAGTTTTCAATTTTACATATTTTCTTAGTTGATAACTTTTTTCTAACCCCATTCGTTCCCAAGATACACCTCTACAAACCTACAGAGCATCGCCGACAACACAAATGTCCCATGTGTCAGTCTCCATTTGTCTCCTCCAACTCGTCCATCAACCCATTTACACCCACATCTGAATGCCAAATCTCTTGCCGTTGCTGCATTCATTAAACGAGAAAAATGGAAAGATGTTGTGGTGGTTTTCGAAGAAGCTGATGAACTTCTGGAGGTCACTGATATGATTACAGCAGGTCATTTCGATCCGGATTCGTTTTCGTCGCAATTGGTTCGATTGAAACATGGAGATGATTATGGGAATGAGTTGAAGCATATTAAGAATAAGTTGGGTGAGTCGATGGAGAGACGCAGAGAAGGGAGAGCACTCTCGTTTCTCTGCGTCTCTAGTGGAAGCTAGCTTTGACACATGGGACGTCTGTGTTGTCGGCGATGCTCTGAATGTTTAGAACGGTGTATCTTACGAATGGATATAGTAAGAAAAAAGTTGTCAACTGAGAAAATATGTAAAATTGAAAGCTGAACATTTTTGTTGTTGTCAACTTTTTTCTAGCTAGCCTGGTTTTTGAGATAAGCGCGTTGAAAGTTGAGCCACACCACCCTTGTCGTGTTCGGAGTCGCTAGGACGACCTAGCTTTGAGCGCGCATATTTTGAGAAGCAATTAAGTTAGAATAACGTTGTCAACTAAAAAATGTTTTATTTTGGGTGAACATTTTTGTAGTTTGTAGTTTTTGTATAGGATTTCAATTGAGCACCAACTTCCAGCGCTCATACCTCAAAAACTAACAGCGCTAAAATAAATTACTAACCATAAAAATATTCAAAATTCAATATTACATATTTTGTAGTTGACCACTTTTTGTTATCTCTTTTAGTTTTCGAGATATCACCCTTCAAACTCAAGCGAGACCCAGAGAAACGAAAGCGCTCTCGTTTCTCTGCGTCTCTCCACCCACGTTGTCCACGAGGACTACAAATATTGTGTTTCAGACCGCTACCGTATCGTCATAAACATCCCATTACCCCGAGCCCTTCACTTTCTGGAGCAAGCCGCCAATATGTCCATGTGTGGAGTCTTGTACCATTATGTTGTCATGGATATGGATTTGGTTACTGTAGACTTGGACAATATCCGTGGAATCGAAGACTGTAATATTACATCGTTTGGAGTACACGATGTGAATTCGGAACATATAGAGGATGTTAGACAGGAAATTGTGCACAAGTCTTCGATTCGATTGCCGAAAAAGGGGGTCCCGGTATTTTGGATTTTTTTACTTATTTAAAATCCAAAATTTAAAGTTAAAATTTTACAGTACACCACCTCCATCTGGATAGACACCCTTCGCCTTCTAATCCGTTCGATGAAGTCCATTCACATTTGGGAAGAGCCAAGGTGTGGGGCCACATGGAAAGCCGGTAGCGATATAAAGAAGAAATTTTTCGAAACTCCATTAGCTGGAATTTCGGGAGACTTGTGTTGGGCACCATCCGGGGAGAGGTCGAATTATACATTACATGTGTATAGAAGGAAGTTGAGTAAGTTTGGAAGAACTTTGGTGGCCTAGAAACCGCTAGAGTTTCTAGGCCACCAAAAAACAAAAGACATTTCTGACCGATACTTGAATCTAATGGTCAAAACAGTCTACTGATCCTTTCGCAGTTTTCTAGGTCATTTCCGACTAAATTTTTGGGTCAAATGACCTAGAAACCCCCAAGAGTTTTCTAGGCCACCAATTTCTCTTCCAGCTTTCCAAAAATTCGCCGAATGGAGTAGCCGTACTCGTCGAATCGCTTCCTCGGAAGCTGTTGTCATTGCAAATTCCACTGAAAAATTGACACTGGAAGGGAAGCATTTGAAGATTTCTGTCTACTTGGAGGCCCCTTTTGTCATGATGACATCGAATGGATCATATGAAGGATACTGTATTGATTTGTTGCATGTAAGTGGATCCGGTTGCGAAATGGCTGGTTGCGAGATGATTGGCTGCGAAATGGCTGGTTGCGAGATGACTGGCTGCGAAATGGCGTAGTTTCGAGTCATCGTAGTTACGAAATAACATGTTGCGAAATGTTAAAAAATGAATGGTTGCAAAATCACCAGTTGCGAAATGTCATAGTTGCAAAATGTCGTAGTTGCGAAATGTCATAGTGGCGAAATACCATAGTTGCGAAATGTCCTGGTTACGAAATGTCGTAGTTGCGAAACGTTGTAGCTGCCTGCGAAATGTCCTGGTTGTAAAATGACCGGTTTCAAAATATTGTAGTTGCGAAATGACTGGTTGCGAAATGTACACTTACGAAACGTCGTAGTAGTAAAATTACGAGTTGCGAAACGCCATATTTGTGAAATGACCGGTTGCTAAATGTCATGGTTGCGAAACGGCGTAGTTGCGAAATGATTGATTGCGAAATGTCGTAATTGCGATTTTACCGGTTGCGAAAGTCCTATTTGTGAAATTTCTGGTTGCGAAACGTCTGGTTGCAAAATGTCCTATCGTGATTGCGAAACGTCGTAGTTGCGAATTGGCCGGTTGCGAACTGACCAGTTGTGAAATAACTGTTTTCGAAATGTCGTAGTTGCGAAACGTCGGTAAGGGTTTTCAGAAAATCGCCAACATTCTCAAATTCACTTATACTATCCAAAAAGTTCGAGATAACGCGTATGGATCGAAAGAGTCGAATGGAAAATGGAGTGGAATGGTTGGAGAATTGCAGAGAGGAGTAGGGAATACTGTATTTTAGAGCAAGATTACTGTAGATTTTCCATTTCCAGGACGCGGATCTTGCCGTGGCATCCCTCACTATCAGTTACGGTAGATCGGAGGTTATCGATTTTACAGTACCTTATATGCATTTGGGGATTTCTATACTGTTCAAGGTACTGTAGAGTACTGTAGCTACGAAATTTCGAAACTTTCAGAAACCCAGAATCACGGATTCCGACTGGTTCAAGTTTATGGATCCTTTGAGTACTCAAGTATGGATCATGACTTTTGCCAGTTATTTTGTGGTATCGACTGCGATTTGGATTATAGCGAAGTAAGACATTTCGAAAGTGTGACGTTTCGAAAGTGAAATTTTCAGAATAAGTCCATATGAGCAATTTGAACGAGATGAGGATAATGGACAGTACAAGCCAGTGGACAATCAGTTTTCCCTTCGAAACTCGTTTTGGTTTACAGTATGCTCTCTAATGCAGCAGGTAATTTGGACAGTGCAAGCGCGCTCTATTGATAACTCTTGAGTTTTAAAAAGAAACAATAGAGCGCATTTGCAAACGCGCTCTATTGATAATTTTTCCAGGGAAGCGAGCTGTGCCCTCGTGCGGCCTCCACTCGACTTCTTACTGCTATTTGGTGGTTTTTTGCATTGATTTTAATTTCTTCGTACACTGCAAATTTGGCCGCAGTTTTAACCACTAGAAGAATGGAGACCCCGATTGAAAATGCGGATGACCTGGCGGGACAGACGAAGATCAAATATGGAACACTTGGAAGAGGATCGACCATGTCGTTTTTTAATGTAACTTCAGAACTAATAGATTTAGAAAAAAGTTGTAAACTACAAAAAATGTTCACCTTTAAATTTTACACATTTTTGTAATTGGCAATATTTTTCTAGCGCGTTTCATTTTTGAGATACGCGCGTCTAAAGTTGAGCTATACCCGCAGCGAGGGGACAGAGAAAACCTCAACTTCAAACGGTCATATCTCAAGAACCAAAAACGCCATCAAAAAAATTTAAACTGAAAAAATGTTAAGCTTCAAATTTTACACATTTTTGTAGTCGGCAATATTTTTTTAGCGCGCTTCGCTTTTAAAGTTGAGCTAGGTAAACAGCATGTATACGTGGAGTACCTCAACTTTAAACGGCTATATCTCAAGAACTGAAAGCGCTATTTAAAAAATTGTGACTACGAAAATGTTTAGCTCTTAATTTTAAACATTTTTGTAGTTTACAAAATTTTTCTAGCTTTATTGGCTTATGAGATACGCGCGTTTGAAATAAAGATATCCACAAGAGCCGGCGCCTCTGTGGAGAGACGCAGAGAAACAAGATCATCTGCATCTCAAGTGAGCCTCAACTTTAAACGCTTATATCTCGAGAACGAGAAATATTAGAAAAATAGTTTGAACTGCAATGATGATCAACATTTGAAGCTGAACATTTTTGTAGTTAAAACTTTTCTGCTAACTTTTTTAGTTGTTGAGATATAATCGTTTGAAGGTTATCAATGAGAGACGCAGACGACGAGAGTGTCTGCGTCTCTTAGATACCGAAAATTTCCAGGAGTCCAAAATCGAAACCTACGAAAGAATGTGGCAATTGATGTCTAGTTCCCCTGGATTATTTGTGCAATCTTCGAAAGAAGGAATTGCGAGAGTTAAGGTGAGTCTAACCTTGAATTGGGCAAAATTCCGAAAATTGAAATTATTCAAAACATTGTTACTAAAGGTCCCAATTTATTGGTTCAGGGAGTTTCAGTTTTCGAAAATAAATCCGAAGGCTCTGATAATGAAATCCCATCTTTAAGAAAAAGAACCGAAAGCTCTGAAAATAGAACCAAATATTCCAAGCTTGAGGGTGAAGATCCGAAGGCTCAGAAAATGGAACAAAAAGTTCCCAGTTTTAAGAAAAAGAGCCGAAGGCTCTGAAAATGTAACCGAAGGTTCAGCACCTAAAGTAAGCGAAGGCCAGAGCGACAGCCACCTGGTAAAATTTTATTTAGTGAAATTGTGAGCTATCATAATCTTGAGCTTGAAGTTATCTCCACTCATAATTCGAACCCCACTGTTTCTAAATGTAAAAATTAATGAGAATTCTGAATTTCAGAGTGGTGACTGACTACTAAAATTTTCAGCAAGTTAAAAAAGCAGTGGAAAGATGAACTGATCTATTGCTGAAATTTTATACCTAATGTAATCGAGTTGGAATTTTTATGTCAACTAACATAATTTACAAAAGTCTATTGTCGATTTCGAAATTGAAATCCAACGAAAAAAAACTCACCTCTCTATATCAGCATCTCCAATTCGGTTCGCTATCAACCCACCGCTCTGATTTACGACTTCATCCGACTTTTCTTTTGCTAACCCCCTCCATGACATTCTCTCTCAACGGGTGGCTTTTTTACTGTGCGGGGAGCGACCGACAGGAGGAGGAGCCGTTTGGGGAGGAGCCCGTTGAAAAATCAGCCACGGAGAGAGAAAACATCAGAGCCATCAAAATCCATCGTAACCAGTGCAGGAATATGAAGATTGCGTAGAATGAGAGAATGAACCAGGGGAAGGTAGGGGTACTCCAGGTGCCCACCTGGACTGTATAGATCGTAATCAGTGCATTGATTCTTCTCATTTTCCTTTGTCGGCTCCATCTACAGTAATCCAGAACAAAACACAATTTACTACCACTCAGCAAAGGCAGTCCAGGTTGTCTGCTCGGCTGACCTAAAAACAATGTACTGATTACGATCTCTTGAGAGTGTGAGGCAATAACATTGACAATGTGAGGAATATTTTAGGCTCCTCCCCTTTTCTAAGAATCGGAAAACTTTGAATTTTAAACTTCATTATTCGTTCTTCTGACACCTTTACTGATGACTCGTTCTTGTGAAAAATAGGATACAAAAAATGAAATTTTCAGTATCACATCCGGTTTTCAGAATTCTTACGAATTTTTCAAACGAAGAGTATTAATTAATGAGTTCAGGAAACAGAAAATTAATTTATTTTTAAATTTGATTTTTCAGTTTTTTCTTTTTCTTGTTTAGTTTAGGTACCTGTAAATCTAAAACTTCGTTTACCATTTTCTCTATTTTAAGCGTCAAGAATCTTGAATTGAATTCCACTATAACAAACAAAACAGAAAAAGACCCCCTGTTATTTACCCCCTATTTTTCTCATGTTTTTTTCTCATTTAATAAAATAACAATATTTTTGCACAAAAATCGTTAAAGCTCGAGAAAATCGATTTTCAAATCGCGAACTTACATTTTTTCTAATCTATTTCAGTGAATGTAGAGTTTTTCGCTGATTCGAATGCACCTAATATCGCTGCTCAAAGCGCATTTTGAAGCGAGTTATGAGCGTTTGAAGTTTCGGTAAGAGAGACGCAGAGAAAAGAGACAGTGTCTGCGTCTCTCAAATTTATGTCGGCAGCGGTCGGCGCGACAAAGTGCAATTTTGTTCATTAAAATGTTTATATTGCGTTTTGAGAAGTGATATTAGGTGCATTCGAATCAGCGAAAAATTCTACATTAATTGAAATAGGTTAGAAAAAATGTAAGTTGGCGTTTTGAAAGTCGATTTTCTCGAGTTTTCACAATTTTTGTGCAAAAATATTGTTATTTTCGTAAATAATGGAATTAGGACGATCATTTGAGAAAATTTAAAAAAAAGAGTGTAATCCTTTTCTTTCATTAATATCACATGTTAGCAGGAGAACAAAATATCAATGTCTCGGCATTTGAAGCAAAATTCAGATGCACGTTTTAAGTCTTGCCATAAAAAAGAGCCTTATTATGAACGTGTTGTATAGGCTTTGTGAAACTGTAAAATTTTTGTGCTTCGTCAACTTCAACAAAAGGAAAAATGTTCAGATTCATAAAGCTAGTCGCAAGGATTACTGTAGATCCTATACTCAGAAAACGCGCCCCATTTTCCAGAGCTCCGACTACGCCTATCTCATGGAATCCTCAATGCTGGAATACGCGGTGGAGCGTGATTGCGAATTGATGCAAATCGGAGGACTCATCGATCAAAAAGGATACGGTATTGGACTTCCGAAAGGGTCACCGTATCGAGAATTGATATCGACAGCGATCTTGAGACTTCAGGAGAAAACCGAGTTGACAGAGTTGAAGGAGAAGTGGTGGAAGGTGAGGTTTCAAGTTTTAAATTGGCTGCGTAGCAGTGTTGGGTGGATACTGCAAAGTTGTAGTGTCTGCGTGTCAAATCTCTTCAAGATCTGATCTTTGATGTCTTAGTTAGCAGCCCGAGTTCCCATACAGTTTCTAGTTTCTTTCTAGTTCCCAGACCATAAAATATAACCATTCCCTTTTCCCAAATACCTTCTGGGAAACTCACACTTTCCCACATTTTATTGTTTATGCAAAATCCCATATAAGCACACCTGGCCCGGTAGAAACATACAATTTTTACATTCTTCTATTTTTTCCCTTTTTTGCTTTATCTTTCTTCTTCGTTTTAATAAATGGTTTAATTACCCAAGTTTGAGGTATTCGTCTGTTGATCAATCTGTTGGATTCAATCCGACATATGGTGACCCAGCATTCAGTGGTTCGAGATCGGCAATCTACAAACTGTCAGCAATCATGGAGCCTTACGAAAGTCCAACTGGAGTTCTACGTTCGCAGCTCGGAGCTGCGAAGAGTCGTCTTTTGCGTCTGATCAAGGAAGAAGCAGAAGAGATCGGAAATCTTCAAGACATTAAGGAGAGTTCCGAGAAAGAAGTCCTGGACGAGATCGTACTCCTGACGGTTTTCGACCGAAGAATCCGAAACGAGGTGGATCATATGGAACGTTACGATTCTGAGTGGACATCGGTGATTTCAAAAGATCATCGAGAACAACAGATCAAAGCCGGATACATCAAAGACTACGGGGACTATGCCAACACAGTCGCGCAAGCGAAGTTAGTCTTGAAGGATATCGAGACGAAATATCATCAATTCGTTGCCGTTCACAAGACGTTGACCAAAACTCCTGTGAAATATCCTTCTCTGTTTTCCAACGATCAATCGTCGATGTCATCTCAGGCTGAGGCTCCGATGACTATCCAGGCGGATCCGATAACCATTCATGTTCCTACCAATGGACAACCTACTGTTGTTGCCACCATGCCGCAACTGCAACCAGGGCAAACCGTGCCACCAGGGCAATCCGCGCCACCAGGGCAATTCGTGCCACCAGGGCAATTCGTGCCACCAGGACCACCAGTGCATTCCGTGTCAACGGGACAACCGATGTCTGTCGAGCAACTCACAGGACAGTTTTCACAGAACTTGTCAATGAGTCAACATCCGCCAGTGGTCTCCTATGCAGCGTCATCTGTGCCATATGGTCTTGAGTCAATGCAATCCATGCAATCTGCACCACCAATTGGACAGTCCGCTCCTCCCATGCCGCAAATGGGATATCCTGCTCATCCGAATGGGCAAACGTTCTATCAGTACAGCTACATGGCATACGATCCTCCACTTCTGCCACCATCGATACCAACGTTCAGTGGAGACATACTTCACTATCGACCATTCATTGAACTCTTCTCTTCAATGGTCGACATCCCGAGATATCAACTCTGCACGAGACTGCGTTATCTCCATCAAACTCTACAAGGAGAAGCTAAGAGTTTAATCCAACATTTGCCGTTGATAGAAGCCAACTACTATCCAGCTCGAAAAATCATCCATGATCGATATGGAAATCCAATTCCAGTGCGACACAAACTCCTGTGTCAACTGCAAGATCTACCGGACATGAAGCTGTCGCCGAATGTCACTATCAAGGACGTATCCAAGTTCCACACTGATGCGTCATCGATCTTCTATGCTCTCCGTAACATCGATCCAGAAACTGACAATTCCACGATTGCGGACATGCTCCTGAGAAAACTTTCTGAGAAGTTTATCTCATTCTTGGTCACTGGACGGAATGCCAATCGTCGATACATTGCTTCCCAACTTCTTGAAGTCCTCAACTCTGGTATTCAAGAGAAATCACTCGTTGCCACATATTGCGAAGAGCCCATGAATCCTTCCGTCGGTAGCAAGAAGACAACCACCATGAGTGTCCAACAACAATCTCGACCACAACATTTGAGTCCACAGAAACCTGGTAACAAATTCTCTCAACGTTCTCGCCAACTCAAGACACCTTGTGCATTCTGCTCTGACGGGTCGAACTTCCATCGACATGCTGAGTGCCCAGTCTACAAGACGGTCGAGGAGCGTACGAAGAAAGCTCAACAAGAACGACTCTGTTTCAAGTGTTTGGACCACGGACATCGCAGCAACAACTGTCCACGTTCCCGTCCATGTTATCACTGTCGTGGTGGACACCACACTGCTCTGTGCTCTGTGAAGGATCATGTCACACAACCTGGTCGACAACAACAACAAGGACAGCGTCCATCCTTCAACTCCAACTCCAATCGTACGGCAGTGAACTCCAATAAACCGTATGACAAGAAGTCTTCTGGTCCACGAATTCAGTCTCCACGACGCGACAACAACTCCCAACTGAAGCGTGTTCAGTTTGCCAACACTTCTGTGGTCAGCAGTTCGGATACTGGTGCTAACTCGATGTACGATGACGACGTTGCTGTTTCTTTCACCACTTCATCGATTCCTCTACACGTGACAAATCTGGTTCCCACTGAAGCTCCTGACAATGCTACTCCAGATGTCCACAACTCATCACCAATCACTCCAATGACTACAGACAAGAGTCTTCCAGTGGCTATGATGACAGCTCAAGTATTGGTTGATGATGGCAACGGAGAACCAATCAAAACCACAGTGTTCTTTGATAACGGAAGTGATCGCTCGTACATCAATCGACAACTTGCTGACAATCTTCACTTGGAAGCTTTGGACAGCAAAAAACTCCTGATCCAGAAGTTCGCAGAGGAGAAGGCGACTCCAACGAAATCGAATCGTTATGTCATTCAACATCAAGGACAAGAAAATTCCTATCATTCTAACGGAGACTCCAATGATCACCAACTCTCTCACGTCTGGTCAACTGAATGAGCAATCGATTCGAGATCTTTTGCACGACGCCACGGCAATCCTTCCACGGACGACTGAGCATCCTGAGATTTTGATTGGATTGGACTACATGAGTCAAATCCTCGGAAACACCACATCCACGAGACTTCCCAATGGAACTACAATTCATTCTACTGATTGTGGATTCATCATCACTGGAACGGAGAGTCAACAGCCGACAGTTGAGCAAGCTCTTGAAACAATTTCTTCGTTTCAACAAGATCAATACTACAGTTCAACAATCAATGTCTCTACATCTCCAGAAGGAATCCTGAGCATCGATCCAGAAGAAGAACATGCAGCCTTGAAAAATGCCGTTGAAAGACTTTGGAGTCTCGATTCAGCAGGAATCTTCGACAATCCAAGAACCACGGATGAAGAGATCGCTGCAAAATTCTTCGCTGACACCACTACTCGAGATGATACTGGTCGTTATGTCTGTCGCTGGCCCTACAAGGATCCTACAGCTACGAATCTGTCGGACAACAGATACTTGGCGCTTCATCGTTTGGAGTCAACTTCACGACGCCTCAACAAAGACATGAAGCTCTACAAGCAGTATGGAGACATCATCGAAGATCAACTTCGACGTGAATTCATCGAAGTCGTGGAGGATGAAAAGTCATCTACTGGCCGAGTCCATTATCTATCGCATCATCCCGTCATCAAGCAATCTTCACAAACCACAAAAGTACGAATTGTGTATGATGCTTCTGCCAAAACCAAAGGATCAATGTCTCTCAACGACATGCTGCACACTGGAGAATCACTTCTTCCTCAACTTCATGGTATCCTGATGAGATGTCGTCAACCGCAAATCCTGATCAGCAGTGACATCGAAAAAGCATTTCTGATGCTCGGACTCCACGAAGAGGATCGGGACGTGACAAGATTCCTGTGGAAACCTCCAGATCAAGACAAGCCCATCTGTTACCGGTTCAAACGAGTTCCCTTTGGTGTCAAGACAAGCCCATATCTACTAAACGCCACCATCAAACTGCATCTGTCCAACTTCAACCATCCCATAGCCAAGTCAATTCTGCGAAACATATATGTTGACAACGTATTTTACGGAGTAGACTCAGTGGCAGATGGTTTGGAGTTCTACTTTGGATCTCGAAAGATATTCGATGACGGAAAGATGAACTTGACTCAGTTCATGTCCAATTCCAAGGAGTTCGATAAAGAGATCGCTGACATCGAAGACCGTGAGATGCTTATCAAAGCAGATCAAAAACTGCTTGGAGTTCAGTGGAACACCGATTTGGATATTCTGAAAGTCGGAGTACCACCACCAATCAGTCTACCGTTGACCAAGAGAAGGATCCTGCAACATGTCGCATCTGCATATGATCCTATCGGACTGATTGCTCCAGTCACTCTCAAAGGAAAGCTGTTCTTCCAACAACTTTGGACACGTTCAAAGAACTGGGATTCTTCTTTGACTGAAGAAGAAATCAACGCTTGGAAATCCATCGAGAAAGACATTTGCGGAGAACCGATTACCATCAACAGAAGATACTTCAACACTCCAACAACTGCAGATCACACCTTCGAACTTCACATCTTCGGAGATGCATCTGATTTGGCATATGGATCTGTGGCATATCTTCGTCGGATTGGAAAATCAGCGAAAGAAGTTGCTCTGCTCACTGCAAAAGCTCGTGTGTCACCACTGAAGAAGGCTTTGTCCATTCCTAAGGCGGAACTATTGGCTATCGAAAAATCCTGTCAACTTTCCAAAACATTGAAAGCAGAACTGGATCTCAAGATCGACAATGTCTACATTTGGTCCGATTCGATGTGCTCTCTGGATCAAATTGCTTCTCAACAAGCTCGTTCAACGTATGGCAGGAACAGGCTGCGGATCATCAACCAGTTGGCACCTGACGTAGTTTTCACCCACGTCGCTGGGAAATCAAATCCAGCCGATGTCGTCAGTCGGGGATGTTCATTGAACTCTCTACGGGATCATCCTCTTTGGTGGACTGGACCGAAATTCCTCATCACGGATCTTCTACCCATCAAAACATCAAGTGCTGTTCCATCAATCACTGTGACGTCTCTCACAACAGAACCACTCAACATCGACCCACATCGCTTCAGTTCATTCCAACGGTTCTACAACGTCGTTGCACTTCTCTTCAAGCTGTTCAACAAAGATGAGACATCCATTCGCATGAAGACCATTCGAGCTATCGTGAAACTTGCTCAACAACTTCATCCGCCAGATGAACAAACCATCAGAAATCTTGATCTTCGTCATGACAATGGACTTTGGTACTATCAAGGCAGAATACCATCACGACGCGTGTTCTACTTGCCGGCTCATCACATCGCAAAGCTGTATGTTCAACATGTTCACCGTCTTCATCATCACAGCAGCAGCATGTACACGTTGGCCAAAGTTCGAAACGAAGTTTGGATTCCCAGAGGTCACTCCTTCATCAAGAAGTCACTCAAAGAATGCCACATCTGTCAAGTGATTCATGCCAAACCAACGTATCAACCGGACTTCCCAGATCTTCCTTCCATGAGGACAACCTGGAACAAGCCATTCACATACTGTGGCATCGACTATGCTGGCCCCATTCATGCACATCTTCTCGGCAAGACTCAGAAGTATTGGTTCCTGGTTTTCACTTGCTTGACAACCAGATACACTCTGATTGAACTTGTCGGATCTTTGAATGCGGATCAACTACTTTGTGCTCTTCGAAGAGTGTGCTCTCAATATGGAACTCCTCAAGAACTGCGAACTGACAATGCTGCTCAATTCAAGATGCTCTCGCAAGTCATGCTCGAAGCACAACATCAACTGAACACGACTCACAAGCTTCCCGTCTTCCGTTTCATCGCTGCACTGTCTCCATGGAGTGGAGGTGTACACGAAAGGATGGTTGGTCTCGTGAAAAGAAGCCTAATGAGAGCTGGTACCACGAAACGTCTCCTCAGCGAAGAGGATCTACGAACTCTTCTCAAAGAAGTCGAAGCTGTCATCAATGATCGTCCATTGACCTACGTCAGTGATACTGATATCACACCCATTCGTCCAGTGGATTTCGTGTATCCCAACAAACGTCAACCCGCCGTGCTCACCATCGACGAAACTGGATCCAACACCATTGGCTTCAACACATCAAGTACTTCTTGAAGGATGGATGCGCACTAGCTCAATCATCGCTGACTTCATTCGGAGATGGAAAGAAGAATACGTCCAAATTCTTCAATCTCGAACTCAAACCGTTCACCAACAGTCCAATCGCGCTACATCTGACCAGCTGTCTGTCGGAGATGTCGTCATGATCGAAGATGATGGTCCACAAGTCAATTGGCCGCTAGCTCGGATTGATCACCTGGAAACCAGAGCTGCCAAACTATTCGTGCCAAGGACTGGAAGGACTGTTGAAAGACCATTCAAGAAGATCTACCAATTGGAGGTTGATAAACCACGTGTTGAGAAATCAGCAGCTGATGCTCCTCCTCCGACTGTTTCCACGACTGGACCAACTACCAGAAGCCGTAACCGTTCGCTACCCGGACCATTGTCATCAGTCACACTCGTCGCCATGATCACAATGGCAATGCTCTTGCCGACTGCATCTGCATTTCCAATGCTTCCCATCGATTCTAGCTCATTCGACTCCACGTTCACTCAATTTGCTCATCTATTGGCTTACGGATTCCTGATTGTCATCGTGGCTTTTGGCATTCATGTGCTCCTGGCAATCTTCCAGTGCAGTAGACAAATTCTGTACATCATTCAATGCCTCACCTTCGGATGGGTAGCCGTTGCTCTGTGGATTTGTGGAAAGATTTGTGGAAGACATTGTGCAAGACGCTTCACCAGATCGAATTCCGAGGTCATTCTACTGTTGCTCATGATTTCTATGCCACAAGCTGTCTTTATGTGCAACAACATTGCCCACATCAATGCACAGGAAAAAGCGTGTTACGAGCATATCAACACCACTCAGTGCCACATCAACTCAGTCTCCATCATCAATGTTCGTGCAAACGGTTCAACGTCATGCTTGGACATTCGTCATTTCGAAGACAAAGAAGTCAACTCATTCCCGGAAGTCAAACCACTCCTCACGCTCAAGATCACTGCCAATGCACTTGTCAGCTACTGTCAGGCGAAGACAGTGTACTTCTCCCGAGACTTCAGACTCACTCACGAGTACATTCGTCGCTGTGATTCTGCAGGAAGCTGTTCTGCCGACAAATGTGGAAAGATCACTCATGACGAGGACCTCGAAGAGATAACTCAAACAGCAAAATCTCATCCAGGATATACCAACTGTGCTCCTGGATCCGGTGGATGGCACTTTGGCTGCGGATGGTGGGATCCTGCTTGTCTATTCTACAGATTCTATGCAATGCCCACTTCGAATGACGTCTACGAGATCTTTCAATGCCCAGCTTGGTCGACTCGTCTACGAATCACTGTTGAAGTTGGACCCTCAACGGTCACTGCAGAATTGGTACCCGGAGTGAAGTACAGTCTGCCCAATCAAAACATCTCTATCACTCAGGGAATTTCTGGGCAACTTGCCGCAAAAAACGGCAAGTTGCCGTGCGAAAAAGTTTGCTTGCCGCTGACAAACGGCAAGCAAACTTTTTTGCACGGCAACTTGCCGATTTTGGCGGCAATTTGCCGATTCTTGTCATTAGATGCGTAGCAGCTTGCCGAATTTCGAATTGTTTTCTCCCATTTTCAAGACTTAAGCCAAGTGAAACATAACAATTTATTAAGAAAAATAAAAAATACAACAAGTTAACAGTAAAAATTACAAAAAAATTAGGAGTCCATGACAATTTTTCATTTGCTTCCTGTTCCATTGATATCCGGCTCCTTTGGTGAGTACGATTTGGATCTTTTGTTGGATTATCCGTTCCCATCGTTTTTGGTCGATCCAAATTGTTCTTCGCGTAGTGTCGGATATGTCCTAAATTCAAATTTTCCAATGGAAGTTTTTTACAAGTATCGCTTACAATTTCTTTGAAATATCCAAAAACGAAATCGGCACAGGCTTCAAGTCGATGGAGGACGATGAACTCCTATTTAAGCACTATCGAAACTATCCTCTGTCTTTGCTTTTTGTCAGTTTTCCTCCTTGCTTTCGCACTTACAAGGGTGGTGTGGATGGTTTTGTTCTACTGAGGGTTCATGCTGAAAAACAAATCATTCGGTGCAAAAGACTTTTAATTTCAACTCACCTTTTGATAACATCCACCTTATTGATCGATTCATGTATTTCACAAAGTTTTTACAATTTCAAAAGCAGAAAAACGAAAAAAAATTGGACTTAGTTGAGAAAAAAAAATATTTAGAACGAATAATACGCCTTGCAAACGGACGCGTCATCAGAAGGCAGCAAGCGAACGGCAACTTGCTGCACCTGTAGCAAGCAAATGGCAACTTGCTACTACAGTAGCAAGCAATCGGCAACTTGCCGGAACGATGGCAAGCTGCCGTTTGCTTGCTAGCCTCAAATCGCGCAGCAAGAAGCAGCAAGTTGCCGATTCAGCCGGCAAATTGCTAATAATTTGTGCAAGTTGCTGTTATTTCTAGCAAGTTGCCCTACGCGCAGCAGCTTGCCGTTTGCTTGCCCAAAATTCCCTGAGCACTGCGACGACTATCCACACCCCGCCGCTTCAAGTACATTCTGCCACATTCATCTCTGCATTCGGACAAGGTTCAAAAACATCCAGATGGACATCCTTCACGTTCACGCCACCCTCGGCCCCGGGAACTCCCGCGAAAGGTTTCACGGGTGAACTTCAATGTTCAACTCGGAAATCAGCAGAAGATTTCAACTGTCACTTTGACAGATCGCTCTGTAAGTGTATCGGATTCTCGACTCAAGTCAACTGTCAATGCACAAACGAGAAGATGGCTGATCATCGACTGAAGAATTCACTTCCATTCAAAGGGATTCATTACCAAGTTCAACGGATCAACTCGCAAGTGGCAACACTGACAGTTCAAGACACCGTCTTATCCCTCCAAGTGGAAATCAGGAATGCAACAATTGCTCGAATGACAACCGTACAATCTTGTTCTGCCAAACAAAGTGGAGACGTCGAAGGATGCTACTCGTGCCTGCAAGGTGGATTTGCCCCAGTCAGCTGCATCTCGAAGAAGACAATGAAGGCTACAATCAATTGTGGAATCTTGACGACTTCGTTCGAATGTGGACCCAACGGAATCTCCAATCAACTGCAACTACCGATCAATGAACCTACAGTCTCACTCAATTGCTCGATTGATTGCGGAGGAGCCAAGACCTACATGATCATCAACGGAGAACTGATGGCTCTTCAAAGCTACGACACCAACATCACCTTCTATTCAGCACCATTTCAACGAGTGATCGAGAGTTCATTGGAAATCGGGAAGTTCTTCATGGATATGGTTGGCAACGTCACCGATTGGCTCAAGTTCCCGCTGGCAATCGTGTTCATCGCTGTGCTCTTGGTCTCTGCTCCGTACGCGCTCCGATGTTGTGTATCCCGAAAGATGCAGTCTCGTCGACAACGAATGCTGATAGAAAGAGCTAAGTACATGTAACCTTTTGTCTAGTATTTTGTTTCCCCCTTCCTTGCTGCTTGCTTTCTTGTTTCTCGCTTCATTCTTGTTGCTCGCTTCTTTCTTGGGGAGTGTCAAATCTCTTCAAGATCTGATCTTTGATGTCTTAGTTAGCAGCCCGAGTTCCCATACAGTTTCTAGTTTCTTTCTAGTTCCCAGACCATAAAATATAACCATTCCCTTTTCCCAAATACCTTCTATGGGAAACTCACACTTTCCCACATTTTATTGTTTATGCAAAATCCCATATAAGCACACCTGGCCCGGTAGAAACATACAATTTTTACATTCTTCTATTTTTTCCCTTTTTTGCTTTATCTTTCTTCTTCGTTTTAATAAATGGTTTAATTACCCAAGTTTGAGGTATTCGTCTGTTGATCAATCTGTCGGATTCAATCCGACACTGCGTACCATGCGTCAAACCTTACGACAGTTCATATTTTAGGGCTGTTTTTGGACGGAAATCAACCAAAATAGAACAGTTGGTATATCAGAGTCCGCTTACAGTATCTATAGCTTCGGCTCAGAGGAGTTTTAGAAAGTGTGACGTTTCGAAAGTGTGACATTTATAAAGCAAAACGTCACACTTGCGAAACGTCACACTTTCGAAACGTCACACTTTCTTTTTCAGGACAAAAGCGTTGTCTGTGAACAACCCAAACGAAAGGATCAGGATGATGGTGAATCCATTGGCGGAATCTTCATTATTCTGGTTGTTGGATTAGTACTAACTGCAGTTTTGGTCATTTTCGAAATGATAACTACGAGGAAACCGTCTCCGGCACAATCTCAAGTCATTCGACATGTTAATGTTATTCCAACTTTTAAGTTTGAGTTTTTTAGATGATCGAAAAAAATAGTTCATTTTAAAAAGAAAATATCGTCAAAAAATAAAGAAGTTCACTCCAATCTCTCCACTATTCTTGGTTCCTTCTTTTTCTCGCGAATTTCATGCGATGAGAATACAAATGGAGAATTGGCCAGAAGAGGCACAAATTTTCCGGACCCCGGGACAGTTTGAAGTTTTCCATTTGCCCAGACGATTCGGCCTCTGGAAATTGGATTTTAAAATTTTGTCGTGGAAGTACAGTATACCTGGAAATGGTGATCTCGGCGACACCGTGACACTTGATTCCTTCGAAAATGTTGAAGTCAAGGTTCTGAAATTTTTTAGTGGAAATTTTTTTTGCGAAAA
This sequence comes from Caenorhabditis zanzibari, assembly GCA_963966625.1. Classification (NCBI taxonomy): domain Eukaryota; kingdom Metazoa; phylum Nematoda; class Chromadorea; order Rhabditida; family Rhabditidae; genus Caenorhabditis; species Caenorhabditis zanzibari. Next base: position 11,951,337 of record OZ016468.1, read on the forward strand.
CTTTTGTTTTAATTATTCATGTTTTACCTGTGCTCACACAGTCATTTTGTTCCCAGTTTTTACGGGAATCAATCGATAAAAATTTCGAAAATCGATGTTCAAATTTTTGATTGAAATTTTTTCAAACCAATTTCAAAGAATCAAGAATTTTTTGCTGATTCGAATGAATCTAATATCGCCTCTCAAAAAGCTGTAGTAAAGGTTTAATTACCCAAGTTTGAGGTAGGTCTCGAGATCTAGCCAAGGAAACTTGGTTCTGATTTCGGATTTATTTTCGGCTTGGGTAGTTGATGTGAAATAACTGATCTTAAGAGTAATCTTATGGTTGGTTTTTCACTTGCGGTTACCTAAAGTCAAGGTAAACCCGGGACATTGCCTCCATGCAATGCCCCTGAAATTCTTTTGGCGGGGTTTTGCTAGCCCTATGACCTGCCTCATCTTTCCGTTGATGAGTGGAGTAACCAGTCTCCCATGCCAGGACAAAATCGGCAGAGGATTCGCTAGTCCTCGGGACCTGAGCCACGTGCCACCGTGGTAAAGAGTAAATTACAAGCTCTCCCATTGCAGGCCAATCTAGCAAGGGATATAGCTATTACGGTTATTCCCTGGAACGTAAAGGTACCAGTGTCTCTGCGGAGCGTGAATGGTCTTCCCGAAGGGATGTTAATGTTCCATACTGTGTCGTTCCGAACTCGGACTTCCCGCAATGCAGTGGTTCTTGGTTTTGTTTGGCTGAACTTGCTTGATCTTCTGGAGGCTTCGAATCCACCTCAATGAATGGAGTGACGGCTTGCTGAGGCACTCAAGATTGCACTGCGCCGATGGACGCTTCTTGCTGCTGTTTACAGTAGTCATCGGTTGTTGTGGGCCCTCCTCCCCCTCTGAGACCTGGAGTAGGTCGCTGCGAATAACCGCTCTCCCAATTAATTGGTGTACACGGTCGAATCGGGAAGGGTCAATGAGGGTCGAAAATCCCTGAGTAACTTGAAAGTGGCAGGCGGCCGTCAGATAGGTCCCCCAGTGAATCTTGCTTGACCAATGCGTGTTCCAAACCAACCGCGTCATAGGGATGGCTTGTTGAAGCTGCTGGATCCGGTAGAGTTACTCGTGGGTCGGTCTGTACTTCAGGACGGATGCAGGTATGTAGAGCCCTTGATCCCGAGAGATGAGACCTAGTCCGTGAGGATATCGGCGGGTAACTGTGTCATTGTCAGCGACTTGTCCAACGACATTTGACTTCCTTCAATGGAAACAGGAATCCTGAGTAAGAGTTTAAACCAGGCAACGGTGAAGATGTCCTTCGGGTTCCCTTCATCAGAAGTAAGGGCTGGCGATGGCTAAACTCATCTACAGACCACCGTCTTGCAACCATCAAACCAATAGTTATGCGGGTGGAACAATTTGTAGTAGAGTGTTCCCAGAGCTTGACTCACCAACATTCTTTATACCGCTCTCAGAGCACATGTATAATGGCCCCTCACTTCTATAAACTCCCTAGCAACTGGTGGTCCCGTTCAGCGGGTTCTTGCCACTATTGCGCCCCAGGCTCGCCCTTCAAAATGGTGATTTTTTGGATCGGTTTTTTTCTAGTCATATCTGCAAAGATAGATAAGGATGAAAAAGTAAACCACCAAGAGACTCCGTGGAGAGGGAACCCTCTTATCTTGATAATTATCCCCGTCCCTGACTCTAGTGTCTTTGGAACCGCTGTTTCTTTATGGAACATGTTCCAACTGACCTTGGTGGGTGTTCGATAATAATTTTGGGGTCAGCCGTCCCGATGCCTGGTCATCAGAAAAAGCAAAAACCACCCCACCCCCTGGACTTCCCTTTGATCTCCATGATCCGTAAGCACTGCTTTCGAACTGATCTGGCTTGATCCCTGAGGTTTCAAATCTGCCTCTATAGGGTGATTGTTTGGTGACGTTTTCGAGCGGTCCGTAGAGTGAAAAAGGGCCCTCCTCCCCCGCTTCGATTCGAATGGTCGTCTAGCTGGCTCTGTGTGTGATCCTTGCACGTTACCACGGCGTCTGATTCCCCGCTGAGGCTTCTAACCAACCTCGTTTAAGGGATGAAAGATGTCGTGGAGGGATGCACTTAGCTGGTCAAGTAGATTCGGAGCGGGTCGCAAATCCCTAGACAGCTTGATAGTCCTAGCGACCGCCAGTTGTGTCAGAGGAACTTGCTTGACCTGTTGCCTGTTATGAACCAACCAGGCTTTGGTGATGGCATGCTGAATGCTGACAATAACTCGGTAGAGCTGTTTAGGGTCGGCCGTGAACTAATGATGGGACATCTGCTCCCTAGGAACATGGCAATAGTCCGCGAGGATATCGGCGGGTAACTGTGTCTCAGTTAGTGGTACTTGTACCCAACGGCGGAGACCTCCTTTAGTGGAAACAGGAAACCTGACAGGGAAAGGATGTAGGGCTGGTGTTCTGATAATATAGTCAGGATTCACCCCCATGGTGTTGGTGTATGGAGTCTTCCTAATCACAGACTTACCTGCCAACGTCCCCCGCCATGGGCCTGATGTTCCCGGAACACTTGACTCAGAAGAGGAAAGCTGGAATTGTCTTACTAAAGACGCATCATAATGGCCCCTCACTGAATAATCCCCTCAGCAACTGGTGGTCCCGTTCAGCGGGTTCTTGCCACTATTGCGCCCCAGGCTCGCCGTCTGTTGATCAATCTGTCGGATTCAATCCGACACTGCGTACCATGCGTCAAACCTTACGACAGTTCATATTTTAGGGCTGTTTTTGGACGGAAATCAACCAAAATAGAACAGTTGGTATATCAGAGTCCGCTTACAGTATCTATAGCTTCGGCTCAGAGGAGTTTTAGAAAGTGTGACGTTTCGAAAGTGTGACATTTATAAAGCAAAACGTCACACTTGCGAAACGTCACACTTTCGAAACGTCACACTTTCTTTTTCAGGACAAAAGCGTTGTCTGTGAACAACCCAAACGAAAGGATCAGGATGATGGTGAATCCATTGGCGGAATCTTCATTATTCTGGTTGTTGGATTAGTACTAACTGCAGTTTTGGTCATTTTCGAAATGATAACTACGAGGAAACCGTCTCCGGCACAATCTCAAGTCATTCGACATGTTAATGTTATTCCAACTTTTAAGTTTGAGTTTTTTAGATGATCGAAAAAAATAGTTCATTTTAAAAAGAAAATATCGTCAAAAAATAAAGAAGTTCACTCCAATCTCTCCACTATTCTTGGTTCCTTCTTTTTCTCGCGAATTTCATGCGATGAGAATACAAATGGAGAATTGGCCAGAAGAGGCACAAATTTTCCGGACCCCGGGACAGTTTGAAGTTTTCCATTTGCCCAGACGATTCGGCCTCTGGAAATTGGATTTTAAAATTTTGTCGTGGAAGTACAGTATACCTGGAAATGGTGATCTCGGCGACACCGTGACACTTGATTCCTTCGAAAATGTTGAAGTCAAGGTTCTGAAATTTTTTAGTGGAAATTTTTTTTGCGAAAACTTTTGTTTTAATTATTCATGTTTTACCTGTGCTCACACAGTCATTTTGTTCCCAGTTTTTACGGGAATCAATCGATAAAAATTTCGAAAATCGATGTTCAAATTTTTGATTGAAATTTTTTCAAACCAATTTCAAAGAATCAAGAATTTTTTGCTGATTCGAATGAATCTAATATCGCCTCTCAAAAAGCTGTAGTAAAATTTTTTGAAAATTTTTGTCAGCAGCTGCGAGCGCGACAAAGTGAAAAAATTCCTTTTTTTAATATACATTTTGTTCATTAATCTAATAACGCATGATTTCTTCTTTAAAAAGGTCCAAAAACGAGTCCAAACGGACCATTTTGAAGCGAGTTATGCGCGTTTAAAGTTTTCGTGAGAGACGCAGACACTGTCTCGTTTCTCTGCGTCTCTTCGACAACGAGAGTGTCTGCTTTCTCTGCGTCTCTCTTACCGAAACTTCAAACGCTCATAACTCGCTTCAAAATGGGTTTTGAGCAGCAATATTAGGTGCATTCGAATCAGTGAAAAATTCTACATTTTTTGAAATTGGTTAGAATAAATTGGCGTCAAAAATTTGAAATTCGATTTTTATGAGAAATATCATTATTTTCGAAAGTACTGTAACTAGAACGATCATTTGAGTACCAAAATGACAAAAACTTACATGATGATGAGTGTGAGCTGAAATCGTTCTCGTCGCGTTTGGATTAAAAATAACAATATCCGCATCCGACCCCACGGCGATTCTTCCCTTCTTTGGATAAATATTGAAGATTTTCGCAGCGGTTGCACTTGTGATAGAAACGTATCTCATTGGATCAATAATTCCAGAATGGACACCCTTCTCCCATACCACTGACATCCGATCTTCGACTCCATTGATTCCGTTGGGGATTTTTGTGAAGTTGCCTCTGGAAAAATGGGGGATATCTAGAATGGTAGAAGTGCTATCAAATTTTTGTCAACTGTGAAAATAAAGATCTTGAGATTTTACACAACTTTGTAGTTTACAATATTTTGATAAGTCTAACAGTTTTTGAGATATGGCTCTTTGAAGTTTGAAGCAGGAGAGACGCAGAGAAACGAGGTAGTCTGCTTCTCGCTCTTGGAAGCGCTATATCTCAAGAACCAAAAGAGATAGCGTTAAACTATAAACTACAAAAATATGTAAAATTACAAGCTAAACATTTTTATAGTTATAACTTTTTTTCGAGAGCTGATAGTTCCAGAGATTTACGCGTTCAAAGTTGTATCTTCAATTGGGCGCCTGCTTCAGGCATAGCTTAACTTTAAACGCCTATATCTTGAGAACAATAAGAGTTTAAAAAATAATACAAACTATAAAAATGTGTAAAATTTAATGAGGTATTTTTTATTAGTTGACAGTTTTTGGCTAGATCTTTTGGTTTTTGAGATACAGGCTTTATAGTAAAGAGCACAAACTTCAAAAGAAAATTTAACTTACTTTCCAAGGGATTTCTGCCGACAGTCATAGGTGCAGTTATCGGTTCCAGTAAGATGGAGTTCTCCTCTGAAAACTTTTCATTCGCTACTAAGCTCTTGGATTACAGTATCCCCAACTCACGCCGCCAAAAGTTTCATCAACAATTCCGGCGTCGTTGGATCGCGACTCAGCGGTGGAGACATCACATATCGAGCAGCATGAAGCCAGTCTTCATCGTAATAATGTGAACCATCCAAAGCCAATCCAGCTGCAATTGGCTCTCCAAAAACTATCGATCCTTGTGCTCTGTTATGGGAAATCGCGGCGGCGGCTCCTTTGGTCATAACGTGAACAATGTAGACTGGGCAGTTGGCTTGTGCGGCAAGGACGCATGCGCGGTTCGTGGCTTCTGCTTCGATCTAGAAAAAATAATATAGGTCTTATCTCGAATAAATTTCCAATCGATTCGTATAGTTTTCAGCAAAATCGGTCTACTGGGAGGCGAGATATGTCGTGCAACAGAAAGGAAATCAAATTTTAGGTATCTTGTCCAAAAAAACGTTGAATATCTCAAAAACCAGTAACGCTAGAAAAAAGTTAACAATTACAGAAATGTTCAACATGTAATTTTACACATTTTTTCTTTTTCTCTGCGTCTCTTCCTGGGCACGCCAGCTCTCGTGTACCTTAACTTGAAAGCTGTATATCTCATGAACCAGTAAAGCTAGAAAAATTTTGTTAACTGCAAATATGTTTAAAATTTAAAGCTAAACATTTTTGTAGTTAAAAACATTTTTCTAACTATTTTGAATCTTGAGATATAACCGTTTGAAGTTGAGGTTCTCTCTGTTTCCCAATGTGAGTAAAGGTTAACTTGAAACGCTTGTATCTCAAAAACAAAGCGCGCTATCAAAATTTTGTTAACTACAAAAATGTTCAACATGAGATTTTACACATTTTTGTAGTTACAATTTTTTTGATAGCATTTTTGGTTCTTGAGATATAAGCGTTAAAACTGGACGTCCCAAAAAAAGCAGACGACCAGGGTTCCCGTTTCTCTGCGCCTCTGCGTCTCCCCGACGAGGCGCCGGCTTTTCTCAACTTCAAACTTGTATACCTGATGAACCAGTAAAGCTAGAGAATTTTTGTCAACTACAAAAATGTTTAAACTTTAAAGCTGAACATTTTTGCAGTTGAACTTTTTGAATAGCGTATTTGGTTCTTGAGATATAACCGTTTAAATTTGGAGTTCCTACCTCCTCAGGCCGACTCTGTGTATGTCCCTCTGGTCCCGTGACTCCTTTCGCCAACAAATCAATCTCCTTCTCCTTGATAACTGCTCCATTTTCAGCATGAACTCTGGCCAAGGCTCGGAGTTTTGCACACTCTTGCATAGCTCGATACATTTCGTCGTCTCGAACCATTAGAGTTCCCTCGTAAGCCATGTAGAATTTGAAGGAGTTTACGCCTGGAATAGGGACTAGATTTTGAGGGACTAGTTTCTAGGCCATCCTACCGAACTCTGGACTAGTGATAACTGCCATCTGCTCAGCTGTCTCGGGTCTCCATTGGGTTATAGCTACGGAGAGACCGTAGTCACAGCAAACTTTCGGATCCGCCCAACTTCTCCAACGAGCATATCCGGCCATGAGGGGATTCACCATTACGATGGTCTGGACAGCAGAAATCGATTATCTGGAATTTAAGTGTTTTGAATTTTGGATGGTATACTGTATATACAGTACTCTTATCTATGTATGTATATACCGTACTATTACCGTATACAACGTACCATTGTTTTTTCAAAAAAAATTAGACTCCGCCCACTATTTGTTGTTGTTTTTGCAAACTACTCGTCAAAATTTGTTCCGTGTGATTTCGTTGAACCAACACTGTCTATCTCTGGATCAGTGTGTGCCCTCGAGAAAAAATTTCTCGAGAATACCCAATCTCGAGACAGTCTCGAGATTTTTTAAGAGAAAAATATCGAGAAAAATCTCGAAAAAAAATCTCGGAAAAAATCTCGAGATTGTCTCGAGAATTGTCTCGAGAATGGGGTCGATTTACGGCGGCGCACAGGGATAGCGGAGTATCGTTAATGTTTTTTTCGCTGACTATTTTCCTCTTGTTCGCATGCTTTTTTTATCGGATTTTTTTGCTTTTTTTTCGAATTCTCTTTGTTTTACGCAATAATATTCTTTATAGGGGTTTGCGATGATTTCACACAGCCACAAGAAAGCGAAAAAGTCGTCTGTATGGCTTTTTTTCAAAGAACCTGCTGATAAGCTCGCCGAAAAAATGTACGGACATGCTGCGTCAAATTAAGAGAAATAGAATGTCCATCGAAACGTTGAACTCCGTTCTGACTGTGAACGAAATAGCCAAGCTGAAGTGAGACTTGAGATGGTTTTGAAACCTTTCTAATCATTTTTTTTTCAGACGAGTCAGTGTTAAGAATGGAAAAGGGAAAACAGCCTCCGATGAGTGTTCAGACTCAGATGAATCAGACTCCGATCAGCAAACCAACAACGACGTCGGAATGAACAAAACTGCCGACGAAATCGACGATATGGACTCATCTGATCTTTTCTTCTAGATTTTTTAACGCTTCTTTGTTTCTAATTGATCAAATGTTTTTTGTTTGAATTCTTTTTTATTATTTTCTGCTTACCAATGTTTTTGTTATGTTTTCCAATGTTAACAGGTTTTCAGAATGAAGTAAAATTTCCTAGAACGGCATCTGTAGTTATTATTGACATAATGCAAATGATGCAGTTAATCCAGTTTTTGTCAGGAAAACTGAAAACCATTTTTAGAAATGTTCGAAAACAACTGCGCGTAGAATACAACGACACTCCGCTCACCCTCTGCACCGCCGTAAATCTACCCCATTCTCGAGATAATTCTCGAGAATGAAATCTCGAGAAAAAAATCTCGAGATTTTTCTCGAGATTTTTTCTCGAGGTTTCTCGAGATTTTTCTCGAGATTTTTCTCGAGTTTTTTCTCGAGTTTTCTCGAGATTTTTTCTCGAGAATTTTCTCGAGAATTTTCACGAGATCGCCTCGAGGGCACACACTGCTCTGGATCATGATGTTTTTTTCTTCCAAACTTGTCTTTTGTCTTATTTTTGATTTTCCAAAGATCACAAGTTTCCATCTGTGTGACAAACCAAAAGATCGGCTCCTAGACGTTTGCGAACCCGTCAGTTGCGAACCGCGACGTTTGCAAACCACGACACTTGCGAACCCGTCAGTTGCGAACCGCGGCGGTTGCGAACCACGACGTTTGCGAACCCAGATTGCGTTGAAATGCGAAAATCTTGTTTTCAGCTTTGAAAAAAAATAATTTTTGCGTATTTTTCGTTTATACCGTATTTACTCTAATAGACCGGCACCTCTATATGTCCGGCACCCTCTAATAGACCGGCAGTCAAATGATCACTTTGAAAAATAAACCGGCAGCCTCCAATAATCCGGCACCCCAAAAATTAATGAAATTAGAAATTACTATTTTTTGAGAAATTCGATTTTTTTCCAGTGTTTTTCACACAATTTCGATATTTATCAGCATTTCGAATAGTGTTTGCTTTTTAAACTATTCAAAAAAGGCTTTATCATGCTCATTTTCAGTGAAAAAGCACCATTTTTTTGTTAAATTTTTTATAAATTGACTCTTTGAAAAATAGACCGGCACCCTCTAAATGACCGGCACTCTCTAATAAACCGGCATCAAAATGAGGACCACGAAAAATAAACCGGCATGCCGGTCTATTGGAGTAAATACGGTATTTAGGGAAATTTGAAGAAATACATGTTAAAATAATATAAGTTTTCCCAAAAAAATAATTTCGTCGAGTTTTTTCTACGATTTGAGTTCGGTTGATATAAAAGCAATTCCTCGATAAAATCTGAAAACTTATATTATTTTAACTTGGATTTCTTCAAGTTTCCCTAAATATAAACGAAAAATACGCAAAAATTTTTTTATCAAAGCTGAAAATAAGATTTTCGCATTTCAACGCAATCTGGGTTCGCAAACGTCGTGGTTCGCAACTGACGGGTTCGCAAACGTCTAGGAGCCAAAAGATCATATGTTTATATGAATCTTCCGACGAAAAAGGAGTGGCCAAAACACAAAGAGATAGTTTTGATAATAGCGGAAGCAACGAGTGTAAAAATTGTCGTTTTAGGTGCGCTACGCAGCAAAAGCTACAGTAGTGGCGTTCCCGTTGAATAAGAAATAGGTCGAATTTGATTTTCTGAAAAGGCGGTTTCTAGATGTGCGATTTTTTTAAAATTTTGCGGATATGTAGAGCAACTTAAAGGTGTGGGACAGCAAATTTTTAATTTTTCTGAAACTTCTGTAAACTGAAGCCATAGATATTCTAAGCGGCTTCTGATATGGCAACTGTTCTAATTCGGTTGATTTTCGTCAAAAAAACATGCTTAAAATGAGAAATGTCGCCAGGTTTGGTGCATGGTACGCATACACCACAACTGACACGCTCACGCAAAAATGCACGATTTTCCCCCGGAAATTCCCCCGGAAAAGTGCTTTAATTCTTTTGCTTCCAAGTATCCTGGATATTTGAATCCTGGTTTGCTCACACGAATATTAAGATACACTTGTCCAAACTTCACGTTTTCGAGAATAAATTTAATACTATCAGGAGTCATTACTAATTCTCTTCCATGTTTAGCAATAGTCAAATCAATCGGATTTCCATTGAGATATTGGTAAACAAAGAAGTCCTGAGAAGACAAACGTTCCTCCAATGAATATTCCTATTTGAATTTGGAGCATCTGACAAAGCTCATCAAAAATTTCGTGAGATCTATTTTCGATTCAGACGAATCTTCAGAATCCATCAGCCAGAAATCGATTCTCGCCGATCCGACCCGTGTTGCCAGGCTTACTGTAGTTTCATTTAAATTTAAGGATTCTACTTGAATGCCTCTTTGACGCATTATATGACTAAACGTTGTTGGTGATTCAATTGAGAAATCCCATTCGGCTGAGTTTGACTTTATGATGACTCCTGTACGGTAATTGCTCAGTCTCCATTCAACAGATTCGATTTTATATTTGACTATTGAAAGATGGGATTTGAACTTTGAATGCCGGGCAAGTTCAAGTCTGAAAATAAAGAAAATTCTTGAATCCCCTAATAATCGATTTTTATAGTGAGAGTTTATCTATTAAAATTACATAAATTCCACGTTTTTCAGAATTTACACAGTATCCGGATCCATCGAATTGACACAAGTTTCCAGTGCGAGAAGTGGAAGTTGAAGAAGTGGAAATCGAGCAGACGTCGACATTTTTCAGGTAGATTGTATACTAATGAATAGAAACAGTGCAATGTTATGTCGCGATGTAATGACAGTTGCAAGAAATTCAATAATAATGAAGGGCAAGGGTGTGACAGTGACAGTAATCCACACACCAAACGACCGCGACGCGACCGCAACGCGTCCAGATTGTTGATCTGAATTCCCACAAGCTATTTGAGCATCTCAATCTCTTATAATTAGGGACCACCATCCGCTTCACAAAAGCGAAAATTTCCGAAAACTTTGAACACTATCTTGTTTATTAGGTTTAAAAAAGGGCGACACAGAGTTTTAACGTGAAAAGAGTAGGTCTTGACCGAGATACAGCCATAAATGTGCCGTTTCAACATCAACTGATTTTCTACTAGTGGGCGGAGCTTAAAACAGTGAATACCCTAATATAGGGCACGTAATTTTTACGTTTTAATCTTTTTCGCAATGGAAAATCAAAAACATCAAAATTTTTTAGCCTAAAAATGCACTGAAGAGGGTAGAAAAGTGCATTTTTCGACCCTCGGGCAAACTCAGATCAAAAAGTGGTCAACTGAAAAGTTGTGGGAAATTTAAATTAGCATCTTTTGAGTATAGTTTCACAAGTGTGCATTCATGGTGAGATTCAAAAAAAGCATGAAAACTGTAATTACTGTCTGGTGTGCCACTTAGATTTCTTCCTAATTTTCTTCAATCGTGTCCGCTTGCCTTCAATTTTTTACAGATGACACTAGATAAGGTGTAAAATGTTTCGGCAGCTGAAATTAATCTTTTCGTCCATGGAAACTAGGTCATCTATGAGGCTGAAGTTTGACCTAGTTTTTCATACCTCGGGCAAACTAGGAACTCACAAATAACTGTACAGTGAGCTTGCTCATTAGTTAAACTCCAAAGAAATAGATCATTTCCGAGTGTGCATGACTCGGATCTAGGTCAAAAATGCAATAGTAACTTTTGATGTCATTTTTCTCAGAGTACAGATAAGTTAGCCAAACAAATTTAACACAGATCGATTCCGCTCTGTTTCTTATATATGTCCTGAGAATTTCATTCAATTTGGTTAATTTTGAGCCGACTTATAGGTCATCAAAGACGCAAAAGGTGAAACGGAAGGAAAAATAGAACGCTCCGCCCCTCACGTGTGGTGGTCCCTACTTATAATCGAGAAGGACTCAAGATTATCGATTGGTAGCTTCTATTCAAAAAATTAATGAAGAAAATTTAACAATACACGGTCTCCTACGCGTGAAAAATTTTTTTGTTTTCGTTTTTTGTGTGCTTCTTTTTTAGAGAGAAAAATCTCTCGCTTTTTACTGTAATTTCAGATATCTTCTCAGGTGTCAATCGAGACGATTTGAATCTAGAAACTTTGGGAAAAAAAGGAATTGACATAAAAAAGACTAAACATTTTCAGTTTGGCATGTTTTTAGAGCTAAAAATCAGCAAGAAACCACAATTTTCTTGATCGAGGTGAGCAGGTAAGAATTCAAAATCGTTTTATCGAAAATCGAATCCCACAATTTTTTAGACAATCGAGTCATTAGTGGGATGTGACATGAATTGAACGATTCGATTCAAAACTGAAAGACTAGATATCAAAAAAGTTTCAGTACTAAATTCTCGATTTTGAGACAAAATTGAGGTTTTCTCGAACTAGGTCAGATACAAGAAAAATCATGTTTGAAAAGTTTCTAAATTTTTCTACACACCTTTTGCGCTATTTCACTTTCAGATTGGTCCACAATGAAAAATGTAGTTTCAGTTTTTGTGGAGCCTCTGAGCTGATAAAGTTCTAAAATATTTTCTGAAAGAACCAGTTGGAAAAAGGGGGTCGAAGTAGTCATTAATTGAACAGGGAAAAAAATTTACAAAAAAAAATGGTTAGTAAAAAAGCAGCTTAGTTAGCCCTGACACAGGTGAGTCGCAAACTATCCGTTACGGGTGGATCGCCAGTCGCGCGCGGTTGAAATAGGAATGCTATATGGATCCATATCCGATCCGTAATGGATCCGTCGTTAACGTTAGTTGATCCGTATTTCACCCGTTTCAAGCGTTTTACGGATTCTCTCCAATTCTAGGTTTTCCTTGTTTTTACAATTTCTTTTTGCTAGTGTATTGCCGTAAGAATAGAGATTCCAACAAGATTCATGTATACATATTTTAAAAAAACAGATAAGTGACATAATAAGAAAGAAAATAATTGAGAACAGCAAAATTATCAATAATTGGAAAAAATTATGTGAACTGGCTCATCTCGACTGCAATATGCGTTGATGTTGAAAGGGTGACGGTCCCGTTGCTTGAGTTCTATATGAAACCGACATCTGGAAAACTGTATGACTAGTTTTTTTCGAACCCAGTTACAAACTCACAATATTTTACTAGTACATCTCTTTAGCAGCACAGCTCGAAGTTGTGAAAATTTTATCGGGGAACTTCGGCACAAGATGATCTGCTGCGAATTCTAAAAACATATTGATTTTACAGTAGATTACTGATCAAACTCACTTGAAATTTTCTTATGTCTTTGAAGACGTCATTATAGGTAAATTTTCTGTGAAGAACCTGAAAAAATATCATCAAATACCTATTCCAATAACATACCTCTTACTCGTCTTTGATTTATCCGTTGAAAATGCGCAAATTCGTACATTGAGACGTTTGGAAATTCAGAAAATGGGGAAATCCGAAATGGCGAAATAAATAGAAAAAAATTCGAAAAATAAAGTGGAAGAGCTTTTCAGCTAGTTAGGCCATCCATAACCGATCAGTATGCGAATCCGTATCTGATCCGAGCGCGAACTTCAAACAACTCCCACGCGCAACCGTTTCTGATCCGTATGCAAACCCATATTCGGACCGTATGCGAACAGGAATCTTATTTTCAAAATACGGTCCGTATGCGAATCCTCGCTCGCAAAAACACCCGTAACGGATCAGTTATGCGTCGAATACCTTACCTAGACCCAAACGGATCCGACTGCGCTTTACCTGTGGAGCAAGTTCACAATGTCCCGGCTCCACAAAAACTGAAACTACATTTTTCATTGTGGATCAATCTGAAAGTGAAATAGCTCAAAAGATGCGTAGAAAAATTTCTGAGAGCATCTATCAGTAAAATGGTTATAACTCGAGAACCAGTAGACGTAATGAGCTGAAATTTGGACAGGAGTCTTATGTCGAAGAGTAGAACATTCTCAGATAAAGAAAACTCGAAAAAACAGCGTTTGAAATTTATGTTGCGGTCCCTAGTTATATTGGCGTGTTTCCTGCTAATTTTCAGACCCATAGCTCTCTCCCCCGAATTATGCTACCAATTAAACCAAAAAAACACCGAAATTCTCAAGCCAATATTTTCGCGAAAAAAAGAGCAAAGTTTGACGGAGCACTGCTCGGCTCAGAAACATCGTACTACGCTGCATTGTATACCCCCACTCGTCCCCCTCAACGGTCTTTCAGATAAAAAAAGAACCGAGAAAATTGGTTGAGTTTTACTCAAATTAAAGGTATGATTACTTTTGTGACAGATTTTAAAAAACATTTCTACAAAATTTTATCCACGCATGCGCCTTTAAAAATCGGCTTTCAAAATTTCATCTTGATCGATATTGTTCGAATAATCAATACCGAGAAATTCCATTTTTTCCAGATATGTTCCTTGGATCCAGAGTTTGAGAGCTTCATTGGCTTTTTCGGAATTCTGCATCAAATCGAGTCGCTCACAATTCACAAACTTCAAATCCAACCATGAAGAATTTCTTATTACTAATTCTTTAGCTTTCAATATTCTTTGATACTTGAAATTTGAATCCGTAACTTCAACATCAATATTGTGGAAACTGCATATTGGGTGGTGAGCCCGTAACAGAATCCGAGAGCAGAGATTACTAATTCTAGCCTCTAAAAACACGGTTGAACCTAATGGCTGGCTCTGTGTCTTTACTGACTAGTAGCTACTCTGCTCCACCGGGGTCCTTTCCCGTACTGACGATTTCAGTCCGGTCGAGGTCGATGCACCATGTAGAAACTGCATATTGGGTGGTGAGCCCGTAACAGAATCCGAGAGCAGAGACTACTATTTCTAGCCTTTAAGAACACATGAGAGCTTTAAACAACCAACTTATTGAGCACACAGGATCAGTTCGAGAGAGCTTTACTAATTCGATTACTAAAGAGATTACTAATTCTAGCCTCTAAGAACACATGAGAGCATTTAACAACCATTTTATTCAGCACATGAGGATCAGTTCGAGAGAGCTTCTTGAAGATCCTTTGACGACATCGTAGACGAACTCCGATTGAGTCGATTGAGCACTTGTCGACGAGAGTGTTGTGAGAACTCCCTCTTCCTCCCCGAAAGCCTCGGCTTTTATAGCGACGGTTGACCAGATCGAGGGGAAGATAAGGAAAGATAACATCTTGATGGCCAACACGTTGTTGATTTCCTCCTTTTACTGATTTCCTTGTTGGCAAAACAAATAGTTTGATAAGAGATCTGCGATTCAGATAAGCTTACGAGCAAAGCTAATACTTTGAGTTGTGGAAGTAATATCGACCTCATTACTTCCGCAACACTCGGCGACTGGACGATGAACTTCTGGAGTTATTTCTTCAGAAGTTCATGTGTAGAACAGTTTTCACTTTTTGGTGAGGGTTTGATGTCTGTGGAGGCTTCAACGTGATCCGTGGTTGATCAGTCCAGGGTATGTTTGTGCTCCGTACATGAACCGATTGTTCAAGCTCCAGATAAACCATTTCTTCTTGTTCGTCGTGGGTCAACTTCTCCGTTTTCTTTGAAGTCGGCTGAGTCCTCGTATTTGCTTGTTGTCGTTTTCTTGGGACCCGAATGGTCGCCAATTTCCGATTGCATGTATTGAGGAAGGAATGGCAGGTCCATTGCTTCCGCAACACTGGGGGGCTCACTTGAAGAACTTCAGGAGAGTTATCTTCTGAAGTTCTTGAGGGTCCGTCTTGTTCAATGTGACCGATTGTCATGCTTGGATTCCTTCTGCAGCTTGATCGCTGGTGTCCACTTCCTTTTTTTGTTGGAGATGAAACGAATTCCCATTCCTGACGAGCTCAGGCTGTAGTGCTTCATCTTGGTCTTCTTGGTTTCCAGAGAGCCCGATTGGCTTATAAGCATTATGGTTTCGAGTAAACCTTGGTCCACCGACTTGGATTGCAAAGCCAAGGATAGAGACGTCGAGCTGTCCACTCATGAGTTTTGTGCGTTTCGATATTCGGATCATCTTGGTACCAACTCGTTCAGTTCCTTCTTTCCAGATAACTTTCGGTATATCACGTTGATGATGCCCATTCCTTGTTTAGAATACGGTAGTCAGAGTGGGGTCTTCCTTATCTTTACTAATAACATTTGAAAACTTTGTATGTCCGATTGTATGTGGCCAGCTGTAACTCAGCCCAAACTCAACCGATTTGGATGAAACTTTTACAGAAAAATCAGGCTTGACGTTACGTTGATGCACATATGTTTAGATTTTTGATATCTCAGAAATGGAGAAAGTTACGGCTCTTTTTGTGAATTTTCAGTACTAATTTCGGTACCGAAAATGTGTTGCAAGTCATAACTCTCTTCAAAGTTAACCCATTCTTTTGAAATTTTCACAGTTTCTTTCTGATAATATGAGGATGATGCACGTTTTTTTAGTTTTTCGAAATTCTAATTTTGAAGCCTTCTGGAGCAATTTTTCTGATCAGCTCATTTCCCTTTCAAATTGCGCTGCGGCAAAAAGGCAGCGCAAAAGGCAGCGCAAATAGTGGCCGACCAAACCTCGATAATGTCGGCTGCTTGATTTCATCACCCCCGCCGACAGGAGAGGAGAAGGCGGTTCAGTTACCCAAGTTTGCGGTAAACTTCGCGATGAAGAAAGATAGATGGGTTGAATTTTATACTATTCTGTTCCTCAATGCGAGGAGACAGAATATGTGAGAAAATTTTGGAAAAGTTGGACTTGAAGCAATGTTATTGGGGTTTAAAGTTTGGAGACGTGCCTATTCTGATTCCGATAGCAGAGACGCATGGAATTCCGTCTCCTTTTTCCTTATTCCGTATTTTTTGATATTGGAAAAACAAAAAAGTCCCAAAACCTCGAATTTGAGATTAATGAGTAGTTTCATTCTGAAAATAGAGATGGTGACGTGTTGACGGAATTATTTGAACTTTGTTCCAAAAATACCGTATTTACTCTAATGGACCGGCACACTCTAATAGACCGGCAGTCAAATGACCATTTTTAAAAATAAACCGGCACCCTCCAATAATCCGGCACCCCAAAAATGAAATGAGATTAGAAAGTACTATTTTTTGAAAATTCAAGCTTTTTTCAGTTTTTTTTCACACAAATGTTGAGTTTCACATTACTTCGGATGGTATGTAACCTTTATAAATGTTCGAAAAGGCATTATCGTACATACTTTCAGTGAAAAAGCACCAATTTTTCGTTAAATTTTTGAGAAATTGAGTCTTTGAAAAATAGACCGGCACCCTCTAAATGACCGGCACTCTCTAATAAACCGGCACCAAAATGAGGCCCACAAAAAATAAACCGGCGTGCCGATCTATTAGAGTAAATACGGTATGTGAAATTTCTCGATTTTGAAAATCTCCCGTTGGCCAAAAATGAACGTGTTGTGACTACAGTTTTCGAACTTCACAATGCGCGGAACGCGCATCAGATTGCGTTTGGATTAAATGGAATAGAAAATGAATAAAGAAATTGTTGTAGGTGCGAAGCACCTACAACAATTTCTTTATTCATTTTCTATTTCATTTTGTCGAAGGCTACAATAGTGAATTATCTGTAATTTAGGCAATAAGCAATGAACCCGGCGGCTCCCGGCTGTTGAGTCAAAAAGGCCGCGGGCCCTAAGAAATGGAGCCACAGGCTATGAGGAACGGAGCCGAAGGCTCCCCATTTTTTAGTGGAAAGAGGCCGCAGGCCCTGAGGAATGGAGCCGAAGGCTCACCTGATTTCGAAAAATGAGGGCTGCAGGCCCTACGGATTGGAGCCGAAGGCTCTCCATTTTTAGGTGGAAAAGGGCCCCAGGCCCTGAGG
Source organism: Caenorhabditis zanzibari (assembly GCA_963966625.1). NCBI lineage: Eukaryota > Metazoa > Nematoda > Chromadorea > Rhabditida > Rhabditidae > Caenorhabditis > Caenorhabditis zanzibari. The sequence continues at coordinate 11,968,686 of OZ016468.1, forward strand.
AATGGAGCCGAAGGCTCACCTAATTTTGAGAAATGAGGGCCACATGCCCTACAGAATTGAGCCGAAGGCTCCCCTTTTTAGTGGAAAGGGCCGCAGGCCCTACCAATCGGAGCCGAAGGCTCCACGTTGTCAAGTGCAAAGGGCCGCAGGCCCTGAGGAATGGAGCCGAAGGCTCCCCATTTTCTAGTGGAAAGGGCCGCAGGCCCTACGGATCGGAGCCGAAGGCTCCAAAACAAAAAAACAAGCCAAAGCCAGGTGGTGAAGCCCCCGAAGGGGGCGGAGTCCACCTGGTCTTTACTATTAACAAACGCAAAATTCTGTGTGTCTGTCTGTCTGTGCTGTGTCTGTCGCCGGTCCTAGCTCAGTCCCCACTGGACCGATTTTTTTCAAATTTTGGCAGGTTATCAGAAATTCCTTCGAGATGATGCCCGTCTATTTTGTTTTTCGATTCATGAAGAAATGAGGTCACAAGAGCGCAAAAACCTCCATTTTGGGCCATTCAGTAGTTTTTCTTTTGGAAGGGGAGAGAGTGACGAGTTCACGGAATTATTTTTTCAAAATTTCAAAGTTTTCATTTCTTAAAATATCACGTTGCTCGAAGGGCCCCAGAGGGGCGTAGCCCGTCTGGTTCCTTATGAACACACAATTCACAAACTTCAACTCCAACCATGAAGAATTTCTTATTACTAATTCTTTAGCTTTCAATATTCTTTGATACTTGAAATTTGAATCCGTAACTTCAACATCAATATTGTGGAAACTGCATATTGGGTGGTGAGCCCGTAACAGAATCCGAGAGCAGAGATTACTAATTCTAGCCTCTAAAAACACGGTTGAACCTAATGGCTGGCTCTGTGTCTTTACTGACTAGTAGCTACTCTGCTCCACCGGGGTCCTTTCCCGTACTGACGATTTCAGTCCGGTCGAGGTCGATGCACCATGTAGAAACTGCATATTGGGTGGTGAGCCCGTAACAGAATCCGAGAGCAGAGACTACTATTTCTAGCCTTTAAGAACACATGAGAGCTTTAAACAACCAACTTATTGAGCACACAGGATCAGTTCGAGAGAGCTTTACTAATTCGATTACTAAAGAGATTACTAATTCTAGCCTCTAAGAACACATGAGAGCATTTAACAACCATTTTATTCAGCACATGAGGATCAGTTCGAGAGAGCTTCTTGAAGATCCTTTGACGACATCGTAGACGAACTCCGATTGAGTCGATTGAGCACTTGTCGACGAGAGTGTTGTGAGAACTCCCTCTTCCTCCCCGAAAGCCTCGGCTTTTATAGCGACGGTTGACCAGATCGAGGGGAAGATAAGGAAAGATAACATCTTGATGGCCAACACGTTGTTGATTTCCTCCTTTTACTGATTTCCTTGTTGGCAAAACAAATAGTTTGATAAGAGATCTGCGATTCAGATAAGCTTACGAGCAAAGCTAATACTTTGAGTTGTGGAAGTAATATCGACCTCATTACTTCCGCAACAAATATTGAGTTTTACAAGATTTTTATAACCGAGAATGTAGTCCAGCTCATCTGGAGTCTTTCTTAAAGGGACCATGCGGTTTTCAGAAATTTCTAAATTCAGAGAATTCCCTTTCAGATACTTCCAAATAAAAAAGCATCGAGAGATCAAATTTTTCTCCATGGAATACTCTAACTTGAATTTGGAGCATTTCACAAAACTCATCAAAAACTTTGTAAGAATTTCCAAACTTTTCAATTTCTGATTGAAATTTTTTGTTTCTGGCACCAAAAACCACATGAGCCCCCCAAACGGACAATTGTGTTTTGCTAGGGATACTGTAGTTCCATTCAGATTTTTTTGGTTCTGTTTTGAAGGCACAATCCGGTTGGATCCGAATTCCCCATGATCGAAAATTGGAGTTTGTTGTGATTCCAATATTTTTTCCGGTCAGTGTCCATTCAAATGAGTCGATTTTCCATTTGATGGTGGTGAGAAGGGATTTGAAAATTTTTGAGTGGAAGCAGAGATCGATTCTGGAAAAAAAATAGTGGATTTAAGAATCTGAAGTCACTTTTTAATCGTCCCAAGTTTCAGTAATTACGAAAATAACAGTTAAAAATCGATAAAACTCGAGAAAATCGATTTGCACTAAAATTTTTCTAAACTATTTCAAAAAATGTAAAATTTTTCGGTGATTCGAACGCACCTAATATCGCTGCTCAAAACTAATTTTGAAGCGAGTTATGAGCGTTTGAAGTTTCAGAAAGAGAGACGCAGAGAAAGCAGACACTCTCGCTGTCGAAGAGACGCAGAGAAACGAGACAGTGTCTGCGTCTCTCACTTAAACTTCCAACGCTCATAACTTGCTTCAAAATGCTCCGTTTTGTTTCGTTTTTGGACCACTTTAAAGAAGAAAACTTGCATTATTAGATGTATTATCGAAATTTCCCAAGTTTTAAGCTCAAATTTTTGAATTTCGCTAGGATTGCAATGGAGCGCGTTGAAACTTGGGAAATTTCGATAATATAAACACAATTTATATTTGAAAATTGTAGTTAACTTTTTTATTTTACCCGCGCTCGCCGCTGCTGACAAAAAATTGACTAAAACAATTTCTACACCATTTTGGGCGGCGATATTAGGCGCCTTCGAATCAGCGAAAAATTCTGAATTTTTTGGGATGGGTACCCATGGGTTAGAGAAAATTTCGTTTAAAAATTTAAAAATCGATATTATCGATTTTATGTTAAAGGGGTAGTCAACTATTCCAAAATGTCCCAATTTTTTATATGAATCAATTCAGAATGACAAGGAAAAGAAAAAACTCTCTTGGGGAGGTAGTTGAAAATGTCTCTGAAACGATTTATACGACCTCCAAGTGGCGAAATCCTCAGTTCCCGGCCCCCTTTTCACCAGTAATTTTCACGGGGAAAATTTCCAGGCCCCCTATTTATATTTTTGAAAAATTCTTCTGTTCAAAAATGTAACTTCTTTTTGGGGTTCAAAAATATAGGGGGCACGGCATCCTGGAATGGAACTACGTTTCACGGCGACCTTTTTTTTCGGTCAATTTCATCTTTCTAAAAACAGCAAAAATTAGTACTGAAAATTTTTGATTTCGGTCATAACTTGAGAAAAAAAAATTAAATTGAAAATTCGGCCAAGATAGGAATGTTTAAAACATTGCCAGCTATCTGGTAGTGTAAAAATTATTTCAGGACGTCTAATGCGAACCGAGTCATGTTGACTTAAAGTTTGGCCAAAAAATCTACTGAAATTTTTTTTTGGACCTAAAAAAATTTTGAGGACCTAATTCAAAAATCCGCCCAGATAGGGTTGTAGATTAATGTCAAACCTACAGTTTGGTGGGTTCATCTTGGTATGTGGGTCATCCCGAGCCGAGTCATGTTGACTTTTATATTTTGAGTCAGCAGGTTATTTGGTTGAAAAATAACGATTATAGGCAAATTTAGGTTCAAAATGATCAGGAAACGTTGAATTGTATTTTGAACAACTCTATACGTTTCTAGAACTGACTAGATTTTTTAAATCTAGGTCAAAACGGAACAAAGTCTGAACGATTCACTCTATTCAAGAGTTCACGCCAAAAATGTGATAAAATTTCATTTTTTCCTATTTCCAATCGAGGATGCCGTGGGGGGCCTGAAATTGTTTCCCGTGAAAATTACTTTTGAAAAGGGGGCCGGGAATCGAGGATTTCGCAACTTTGAGGTCGTATAAATCGTTTCAGAGGCATTTTCAGCTACCTCCCCAAGAGAGTTTTTTCTTTTCCTTGTTATTCTGAATCGATTCATATAAAAAAGTGGGACATTTTGGAATAGTTGACTACCCCTTTAATAAATTATTGTTATTTACTGAAAATGGGGACGAACTTGGAACTAATTATTTAAAAAATGCAAAAAATCTTTCAATAACTTACATGATATCAGGATTCATCAAATTGACACAAGTTTCCTGTGCGAGTGACGGTAGTTTTAGAAGTGGAAATTTAGAAGACGTCGACATTTTTTTGGAGATAAAATACAATGTTATGTAACAGTAACAGACGGTCACCCCGTCGACAACTAACCAACCACAGTAGGAAAATCAGGTTCGTTGCGGTCTCTTTGTGTGATTGTGAGATTACTGTAATTGTACACCCCAGGTTTGCGTTCTTATTGTATTCTTCAATGAAAAAATTATCTTCTTTCCAATTTTCAAAAAATCCCGAATAACAACAAGTACTTTATATCTCAACGTGGCAAGAATTCAGAATTGCTCTAATGAACAACAACAACAAAAAAACAGGAAAAAATGTGCATAACAAGTATATAATTTATCAAATATCGATTAGTGTTGATCACATCCGTCGCGTTGATGCTCGGCGAGCAGATAGCGTCGGGTGAAAAATTTAGGGCAGTCTTTGCATTTCCATCTTTTCAATTACTGAAAAAATGGATGTTTTTGAAAGTGTGACGTTTCGCAAGTGCGACGTTTCAAAGGCAAACATTTCTCACCATTCTGGGGAAAAAGGGAGGGAGGTAGAATTTCGGTATTTTTCCCCAATTTTTTTTGCAATTTTTGCCTTCGAAACGTCGCACTTGCGAAAAGTCACACTTTTCAAAACTTACAAGATTATGATGATCTCCGAGAGTTCGGAGCAGTGAGAATGTCGCCGGGCAGTAAACACACTCGAATTCGCGTTTCTGGTGTACGGTATGACGATGGTGGGCGATTTCGCGAAGGTACATGAACTCTTCTGAGCATTCGGGGCACTGGAAAAATGTGGATTTTTTGGAGAGGATTCTGGAGATTTCTATCCTACTGTGTCCTCGATTGTCAGGATCAAAAACGAAAAATTTTCAAAAATTTCACTATTTTTGCACAGATTTTCGTCAGCTATTAACTTTTTGTACAGTTTTCAGTCACATTAATTTTTATTCAAAATTCGGTTTTTCACAATTTTAAAGAAGAATCTCAGCTATCGATTCATATAGAAAACGTTTATTTTGACCTGGTAATAACTGAAAGAAATGGGAGGACTAGTTTAAAAATATCACTTTGAGTTTTTTAAAATCCCATTTTTCTGGACTTCAAAAGCGAGACATTTCGAAAGTAAGACATCTCGAAAGTGTGAAATCGCGTTTTTACTTTTTTAAATCTGTTCATACTTATTTTTGCGTTTATGATCTATTTTAACAAAAGACATGCCTTAACATTCAAAAAAAAACAGCAATAAATGTGAAAAGATCCAAAAAATAGGCAAAAACGCGATTTCACATTTTCGAAATGTCCGCTTTCGAAATATGACGGAGCCAGGAAAATAGGATTTGAAAAACTCCTAGTGGTATTTTTAAAATCCAGTTTTTCTCAGTAATTATGAAATCAAAAAAAAAAATTCTATATGAATGGATAGCTGAAATTCTTTCTTAAAATTTATGAAAAAACCGATTTTTGAATAAAAAATTACTTCGTCTGAAAACTGTGCCAAAGTTGACACCTGAACGAAATCAGTGTAAAAAAATATTATTCAGTTTTCCCAAGTTTCATCGCGCTCCATTGCGATCTTGGGAAAATTCAAAATTTTGAGCTTTCCCGCTCACTTTTTTCTCGTGTAGGTCACGTCAAATATAATAATTTTGTTGATTTTGTGGTTTCGACGTGACCTACAGGAGAAACAAGTGAGCGGGAACGCTCAAAATTTTGAATTTTCCCAAGTTCGCAATGGAGCGCGATGAAACTTGGGAAAACTGAATAATAGTAAAATTTTGGAGTCCACCGGGCTTATTTGAAAAAATTCCAGTTTTTGAAACAATAGGAAATTGACAAAGAAATCTTTTCTCAGAACTTCAAATTTCGGAAATCCTCGTATTCTGAATCCCAGGAGACTTCTATCCCAGAGCGCTTCTGAATCCCCAACCTTAATCGATTGACTCTCATCGCTGGAATCCTGCGTTCGAATCGTATCCGTTCTCGTTCTTCCACTAGTACTAGGAGCACTATTAGTACTCGGCTGGCGATCCTCCAACGATCTCCGTTTCGGCTGCTTACACGTCATACGGTGATTGTACAGTATGAACGAGGTGGCGAATGATTCTTGACAATTCGGACATTTTAGAGATTGATGACGAGACGTTGATGGAGGCGGTGGTGGTGGTGTCGTGAAAAGCAGCGCCTTCTGAAGGGCCGTGATTACTGTAACAATTTTCGGCGACTCGATTTGTGGAGCAGCTGATCTCGGTTTATCAATCGGCACAATGTGCACATTCTGGGGAACAATCGCCGATTTCCGTCCGACATGATAGTTCCACGGCCGAAAGCCGATGGTGCACTGGTGTTGTCGCAAAACAGTGCTATCTTGGCAATTCCGTCCACATTTTGTGCACAGATAAAGAGAGTATTCCATGTTCATGTGACGAGTGATTGAGCTGATACAGTTGAATTTCAGATTGCAGATTCCACAGGTGAGCGCTGCGCTCATTGAGTGAGCGGTGCGGCGGTGGGAGAGCAGATTGATGACTCCGGAGCAAACGGTTTTGCAGATCAAGCACTGGAAAAATTGAGAAAATTTTTGTTGGAATCTGGAAATCTTTAAATTTTAGAATTGTTTTTGAAATCTTGAAATTTTAGATTCAATTTCAGCTATTTACAGATCGCGCAGTATCCTCAATGGTCAGTTCCAAAAACAGAAATCTTTCGATTATACTCCTGAACTCCAAAATTTCCCTATTTTTGCACCGATTTCGTTTAGGTATCAGCTTTTTGCACAGTTTTCAGACGTAGTAAATTTTTATTCAAAAATCGGTTTTTTCATAAATTTTAAAAGAGAATCACAGCTATCGAATCATATATAAAACTTTCATTTTAATTTTGTCATTACAGAGAAAAATAGGATTTTGAAAATACCACTGAATTTTGCACTTCTTTCACTTCTATCAGTAGTACTTTCAAAATCCAGGTTTTCTCAGTAATTACAAAATCAAAATGAATTTTTTCTACATGATTCAATAGCTGAGATTCTGCTTTAAAATTATTCAGAAACCGATTTTTGAATAAAAAATTACTGCGACTGAAAACTGTGCCAAAAGTTGACACCTGACCAAAATTAGTGAAAAAATATTGAAATTTGTGAGGTTAGGGGCTTATTCGAAAAATTTTCAGATTTCAAAACTGAAAATCGAGAATACATTTCACACTTTCGAAATGTCCCAGAGCCAAAATTTTGCGCTGATTCTGAATATCAACACACTCAAAAATGGCTCTAATATCCCGAAAAACGGTTTCAAACAGGAATAAGGAAACCAAAAGTTGCCCTTGGTGGCCGTGGCCGAGTTTTCACCACATTTGTTGACTCCGATTGTGAGAAAACTCGGCCACGACCACCCAAAGCAAATATTGATTTTTGGTCCCATTTGAAGCTGTTTTTCGGGATCTTAGAGACATTTTTGAGAATTTTCTTTATAATGTTCGGAATTAGTGCAAAATTTCGCTTTTTCGATTCCTAAAAAGTTCCGAATCTTCGAATTCCCTTACCACTGGATTGAATGGCTCCTTATCCCTTCCTCTTCTTCTTCCTCCTCTTCCTCATCCTCTCCCTCACAATCTTCCTCCTCATCCGACGGCTCCACTCGATTTAGAATCCCTTGACTTCTAGTACTCCTAGTTGCATACACCCCAGTCTTCTGGCTCAGTGGCTCCGCCATTGGCTCATCGTTATCATCGATCTCCTTTTTATTTTGCTCCAGCTCAGCCCGTCTCTGCCTCTTCAATCTCTGCTGTTTCGCTCGACAGTGTCGCATGTGGAACGCCAAAGATCTATCGTTTTGGAACATTTTCCCGTACATGGGGGGGGGGGGGGGTGGGTGTGGAAGCGTTGCATTTCTTCTTGTGAGTCTCAAACCAGAACGGGGACGTGTAGACGCGAGGGCAGATTTCGCATCTGAAGTTCTGAAGAAACTCGAATGAATTGAGATTTTTCAATCGAAACTTATGTGAAAATGTAGATCTCGATGATAGCTATGAAATGATATACAACATGGCTAGATTTGTTGGCTCCATTTTGTGCTGGTTACCTTTAAAGGAGCCATTGAGATTTTTACATGATTCGACGCAGAATTTTTGTGAAAACCATAAATCCTCTTGGAGCATAGTCTGAAAATGTCTAGTTTTTGATTTATCGACCGAAAATTAGTACTGAGCGAGTGCAGTTTCGTTTAGTATTGATTTTGGCTTATAAATCAGAAACTAGAAATTTTCAGACTACGCTCGAAGAGGATTTTTTAATCTCGGAAATTCTCCGTCAAACCATGTAAAAATCTCAATTCCTCCTTTAAAGGTGACCAGCACAAAATTGAGCCAACAAATCTAGCCATGTTGTATATCATTTCGTAGATCTCATCAAAATCTACATTTTCATATAAGTTTCGATGAAAAATCTCAATTTTTTCGAGAGAAAATTGAACTTTTCAAATCCCAACCGTCACTTCATTCCCCTCCTCCTCCTCAATCTCCTTTTCTTCCTTCTTCACACACTGTGCCTGATGCTTCTCCAGCCATCCGATATGAATGTAAAGTTTTCCACACTTTGCACACTTTAGCCCATCCTCTCCTCCTTTAAGTCGTTTTTCATTCGATTCCTCTCCACCCAACGGAACTTCCGATACTCTCTTTCGACTCAATTGACAAACGTGTTTCGACAAATGCCAGTTACTGGCGAACGACGTTTCACACTTGGAACAATGATGAATTTTGTATTTTTGGGTTAGATGGAATGTGATATGGGTTCGAGATGAGAGCACTTTACGACAGATTCCACATGTGAGCATCGCTTTTTCGGAATGAGCATCGCGGCGATGATCGAGGAGAGATGGGATGGTGGTGAAGTCGGAAGAGCAGATGGAGCACTGAAATAGAAAAAATCTGGAGCACTGAAATAGAAAAAGATGGAGCACTGAAATAGAAAAAGTCAGAATCATCGAAAAATGCTCTGTTGAAAGCATATCTCCCAGAACTGTGAAAAGACGGGGAGAATCAATAAAAATCTGTTCGAAACAGAAGAAAAGCTTCTTGGAAAGCGATTCAGAATCATGAATTTCGCAAAAATCATTATTAAAACTGTAAATTCGGGAGTTTAAATGCACTGAATCGTTGAAAAATGGCAAAATTTTGAGCCAAGAATATGAAAAATTGCTCAAAAAAGGCCAAATTTCATCTAAAAACATTGAAATCTAGTATCTAAAAAGTCGTTTCTCAGAAGCAGGAAATGAAAATTCAGAGATTGAAAAGCTCAATTTTCATCTGAAAACCCCAAAATTTCCTATAAAAATACGAATTTTTGAATTTATGGAATTTGGAAGTGATGAAGTTTCGTAAAACAATTGCCGATCTCCATAAAGTCGAAAAAAATTTTTAAATGAAATTTTTCGATTTCAAAGGTTATTTTTCATGATTTTCAGATGAAAATTGAACTTTTCATGCTCTAAATTTTGATTTTCTGTTTCTGAGAAATCACTTCTCAGAGTTTACATTTCAATGTTTCGAGCTATTTTTCGTGTTATTGGCTCAAGATTTCCACATTTTTCAACAATTCAGTGCATTTAAACTCTCGAGTTCACAGTTTTATAAATGATTTTTGCGAAATTCATGATTCCGAATCGCTCTCCAAGTCAGAAGCTTTTCTTCTTTTTCGAACGGATTTTCATTGATTCTCCCCAGCTTTTCACAGTTCTAGAAGCTTCCTGAACCTTGCGAAACTGCGAAACTAAAAGTTTTAGAAGTTTCACGACTTTTCCCCAATTTGTCTTGCTTTTTCGCAGTTCTAGGGGCTTTCAGATGCCATCAGAAGCATTTAGAATCATCCGGAAGCTTCTAGAAGTTTTTACAAACAGTTCAATGCTTCAGAACCTTTTAAGAGAGATTCTGTGAGAGAGTTGAGCATTGGCCTGTACAAATGTCCACAAACTTTTCAAGTTGCTCGTATCTAGCTGGAATTGAATATGTGTGAGACCACTAAGATTATTAGCAAAAATCGTATGACCCCCTTAGGCTCCGCCCCCTAGCTGCTCCAGAAAATTCGAGGCAAACACTCTTTGACTACACCTACTCTTTGACTCCACTTTCTCTTTGACTACACTTGCTCTTTGACTACACTTTGCTCTTTGACTACACATGTCTCTTTGACTACATGTTCTCTTTGACTTCACTTTTTCTCTTTGACTACACCTATCAAAATACCAAACCACTCGTTCGTCTGAAATTCAGGCTTAGAAAGGTTTTGAAGTACTCTATTACGTACAAATCTTACTGACAAGGCATTTTCTAAGCCTAATTTTACAATTGGACCTCAAGATTGACACAATTTTTTCAGAAAAGTGTAATCAAAGAGAAAAATGAAGTCAAAGAGCATGTGTAGTCAAAGAGACAAGTGCAGTCAAAGAGAAAAGTGTAGTCAAAGAGCAAGTGTAGTCAAAGAGAAAGTGGAGTCAAAGAGTAGGTGTAGTCAAAGAGACGTGTAGTCAAAGAGTGTTTGCCAAAATTCGAAAATAGGTGAAAAATCATAAATTTTTCCTGTAAGAGATAATGATGAAATCTAATTGTCAATCGATAGATCACCCCATTTTGAGTATTTCTTGTGTTGAAACCAATTTTCTAACTTCTCTCCTTCAAGGAGAAAAAATCCCGTTTTTCGAAAATTTTTACAAAATTTCCAAAAATTTTCAAACTTTCGGTCCTACTGAAAAATTTTTTCATGTCGTCACACGAGATCTCATTTGTTTATGGTACTACAGTCTAAGAAGAACAAAATATCAAAAAATCTCCTTAGGTTTCTGGGGACCTTAAAGCCGATCTAGGCCCAAATATGTAGCCGACCCTTGAAAATCAACGTATCCCTATACATGGCGAAAAAAGTCAAATTGTTGAAATTTGAAGATACTTCGTTCCTGAGTAGAACTGACTAACATTAACATTCTCACGAAATATCAGCGATTTTAAAACCAATTTTTTTTCAGGATTAGTGTTCAGAGATTTTCAGGATTAGTGTTCAGAGTTATATATTTTAATTTATTATTTGATTTCAGGAATTAGAACAAAAATTGTATTTTCTGCAGAAAGTCCAATTCCCCATAAAACTGCGGTATGGAAAAAATCGATTTTTTTTTAGCACAGTTCAATTTTTGCTGTGATTAAGAGGTTATAATATCATTGAATCATTTCTAAAAATTTCAGACGAAACGGGGCAAAAATAGCAGACTTAGAGCTATCCCAATACCTAACCCTAAAATTTTGAGGTGAAATTTTCGAAGTCTCAAAAATTGAATAAATTGGTTTTAAAATCGCTGATATTTCGTGAGAATGTTAATGTTAGTCAGTTCTCAGGAACGAAGTATCTTCAAATTTTAACAATTTGACTTTTTTCGCCATGTATAGGGGTACGTTGATTTTCAAGGGTCGGCTACATATTTGGGCCTAGATCGGCTTTAAGGTCCCCAGAAACCTAAGGAGATTTTTTGATATTTTGTTCTTCTTACCTGTAATGACTCCCGATTGTTATATGGGGTTTGGCGCGAGACCATGCGGAAAAGAATCAGCACAAAAAGTTATCCTAGAATTCAAGACCATTTTTCATCGTTCTAAACGGTTTTCGAGAAAATCGACTTTTTTTGAATTTTTTGAAAAATGTGAAAAGTTCAACTTCAAAAAATCGTAACATCATTCGTTGTGGACGGATTTCTAAAAGCTAAACTGCAATAGAAAGCTTATTTAATGGAAAATTGGGATACCTTACAACCGTTTTGATATTTATTTCGTGCTTGAAAATATCGATAAAAAATCAAAGTTTTTCATTTAGTCAGAATGACATAAAAAATTTTTGGAGATATAGCTATTTTTAAATTTAGTGTCAAATGAAAGATCATGTTTGGTTTAGTCAAAATATGTTGCAAAATATAGGGGTAACCGCCCAAATATGAAAAATAAATTTGTTTAGAAAATTTTTTTTCGAAAATTTTTTGAAAAACGTAATTTTTGATAAATATATCGTATTAATATGTTTTAATTAATTGATATATTCAAAAACTGCTTTATTCAAGCTTTGAAATGAGCTACGAAACGTTTGATGTTGTTTAGTTTGAAGCTTTCAGCGACCGTTCAAAGTTCACACTCGAATTTCAACGTAGATCTACAGTAGGGAAAAACTCGAAAATTTGAAAATCATCCTAGAGTTTCGAATTTTTTTTAGTTTTGTAGCAAATTTAATTTTAAATCAAACTTTCAACTGACACTTTTCTCTATCTCTTTGTTTTCATTAACAAAATTTGATTTTCCTTTTCCAACTGACAGTTCGGTAGAGATTCACATTTTTCTTGAAGTGACGAAGAGATAGAGAAAAGTGTCAGTTGAAAGTTTGATTTAAAATTAAATTTGCTACAAAACTAAAAAAAATTCGAAACTCTAGGATGATTTTCAAATTTTCGAGTTTTTCCCTACTGTAGATCTCCCTTGAAATTCGAGTGTGAACTTTGAACGGTCGCTGAAAGCTTCAAACTAAACAACATCAAACGTTTTGTAGCTCATTTCAAAGCTTGAATAAAGCAGTTTTTGAATATATTAATTGTTTAAAACATATTAATACGAAATGTTTATCAAAAATTACGTTTTTCAGAAAATCTTCGAAAAAAATATTTTTCTATCAAATTTATTTTTTATATTTGGGCGGTTACCCCTATATTTTGCAACATATTTTGACTAAACCAAACATGCTCTTCCATTTGACACTAAAATTAAAAATAGCTATATCTCCAAAAATTTTTTATGTCATTCTGACAAATGAAAAACTTTGATTTTTAATCAATATTTCCAAGCACAAAATAAATATCAAAACGGTTGTGAGTTACTCCAATTTTCCATTGAATAGGCTTTCTATTGCAGTTTAGTTTTTAGAAATCCGTCCACAACGAACGATGTTACGATTTTTTGAAGTTGAACTTTTCACATTTTTCAAAAAATTCAAAAAAAGTCTGCCACCTTCTCTCTTTAAATCGCGTAGGTATGCGCAAAACTTTTTGTGGGCGGAGTCCTTAAAGGCGCGCGCTGTAGAAAAAAGGTGTAACACCTATTGAAACGGCTTGCGTTCGACGCCAAGTGGACCAATCCGAATAATTTTGTGCTCAATGGAAAGCTGATTTGAAGCGATTTTTAGTTTTTCTTACCGCAAAGAAAAATATCAAAAACGAGCCAAGTTATGAACGCGTAAAGTCAAAAAAAACCCCAAAAATGGCCGCGCGTAAATTTTTGTCCGGAAAATTCGGAAAATCGGTCACAAAAGTAATCATACCCTTAACTTGCGTAAAACTCAACCAATTTTCTTGAATTTTTTTTTATTTGAAAGAGCGTTAGGGGGGACGAGTTATGGTATACAATACAACGTGATCCAATGAGTTTGAGCCGAGCTATGATTGCTCAAACTTGGCTCTTTCGTTTTTTCTCGCAATTTTCAGTAATTTCGCGGGTTTAATTAGTAGCATAATTCGGGGAAACGAGCTACGGTTTTGAAAATTGGTACGAACATTGCCAATATAACTGGCTAAAAGAAGAAAAAAACAAAAAAATTCTATCTTGAAAAATAAAATTTTTACAAAAAAAAAACCTGATTTTTCGTGTCGTTATAGCCAATTATCTCAGCTACAAGTTTTTCACCAGATCTTCTCGATAGCGTATCTGGTTCTCGAGATATCCTCGTGAGAAGCCAAGAAAACTCCAAAAAATCGCCAAAAAATGGCCATTTTTCCATCAATTTCGCATTTAATTTTCAGTCAATTTGTGTCGATTTCTCAGCGAATATCGCGAACTTTTGGGTGTATTTATAGTGGAAAAATGCAGAAAAAAATTTCAAAGAGAAATATATAAAATTTATCTGTGTTTTTTCGCGAAATGTTCGAAAAAATTGCGGGAAACGATTTCGCTGTTGATTTTTCTCTTGTCATTGCCAAAAATATCGATTTTTGTCAATTTTTGACTTTTTGGGGAAATTTTTTTTGTGTGCAATAGATAATTTTGTGCTCATTTCATATATCTAATTCATTTTTTGGATTTCCGTCTTTGAGCCAAGCTATGACCGGTGGTAGCTTTTAGTTAGTCAGAGGCGGAGCGTTAGTGATTATGTGGAGTTTTTGTGTCGATTTTTTAGCAATCGATTTGAAATCACCTTTTCTATCGATTTAGTGCAAAAAACTGATTGGAATAAGCTTTTTCCGCGTGTTTCTAAGCCTTTTTTGAAGGTACATTGTTTCGCACTGCGCGCGCTCTGTACAATGAGGAGGGAGAGTACTGTTACACAATAGGTGACCTCTGTTGTTGTTTATGGTTACTTTTTATGTTGTAAACAACGAACAGCATACAATAACAAAGAATGAGAGCCCGATTGCATCTTACAATATATATTTCAGCGCCGGTTACAGTAATTTATGGATTTTGTTGTTTTCAGGGTTCTGTAGCTTTTTGGATACTTTACTTTTGCTTCGTTACAAATTAAGTTAGAGTACCAGACGACGAGAGTCTCTCTGCGCGTAAACGATCGGTGTGTCGCTCCCCTGCGTCGGCGGCGGCGGTCAGAGCGCCAGACGGCAAGAGTCACGCTAATACTTGCGGCCAAAACTTCAATCGCTCATAACTCGCTTCAAACTCATCGTACAGACTTCATTTTACTACCATTCGACGCGTCTCAGCGAGCTTAACAACAACAACAGCCTTTCACAAAGCAAGCGCAAGCACGCCGCGAAGCGGCGTCTAGCGGAACCGGCCGGAGGCCGGTGACGCTAGTCTGCCGCCTTTCTCTTAATATCGCGTAGGTATGAGCGTCGCCGATTTTTAAAGGCGCATGCGTGGATAAAATTTTGTAGAAATTTTTTTAAAAATGTGTCACAAAAGTAATCATACCTTTAATTTGAGTAAAACTCAACCAATTTTCTTGATTCTTTTTTTATCTGAAAGACCGTTGAGGGGGACGAGTGGGGGTATACAATGCAGCGTAGTACGATGTTTCTGAGCCGAGCTGTGCTCCGGCAAACTTTGCTCTTTTTTTTTCGCGAAAATTTTGGCTTGAGAATTTCGGTGTTTTTTTGGTTTAATTGGTAGCATAATTCGGGGAAAAGAGCTATGGGTCTGAAAATTGGCAAGAAACACGCCAATATAACTGGCTAAAGGGAGAAAAAAACAAAAAAATTCTATCTCAAAAGTTTATATTTTTTAGCCATAAAAGTTTGAAGACCATCTTTTTGAGTCACTTTTTCACTTTTTCGCGTTTTCTGAGAGAACCAAGAAAGGTATCAAGCTGATTTTTGGTGAGATTACTAATTCAGGCACGAGAAAACAGATAAAAAAATCAGATTCAAAAAATTCTAGAAACTCACTGAGCTACGATCAAAAAACTGTAAAAAATGACCCCAACTCCTCACTTTTTCAATCAATTATCGTATTTGTTTTCTGCCTTTTTCTCAGCGAATATCGAGAACTTTCTGGTTATTTTGTAATGGAAAGATGCAGAAAAAAATTACAAAGAGAAACATATAAGAATTATATATGTTTTGCCGAAAAATTTTGTAAAAAATCGCAAAAAACTTTTTTTTCGACAATTTTAATTTTTTTCACCAAAACCTAAATTTTCGAAAATCGTCAATTTTGAACATTTTTAGACCATTTTTTTTTCTTTTATTAGGAAATTTTACGCTAATTTCAGATATCTAATTCATTTTTTGAAATTCCGTCTTTGAGCCGATTTATGGCCGGTGTTAGCATTTCATTGTTCAGAGGCGACGGGTTTGGTAATTTCATGTGATTTTTATACAGATTTTTATATAAATCAATTCGAAATTATCTTTTCTATCAATTTAGAAAGAAAATCAAACCGAAAACGCCTCTTCCGTTCATTTATAAGGCTGTTTTGATCGCGCACAGTTCCGCTCTGAAGGTAAGAACGAGGTGGGGAAGAGGCGGCGTCGAGGAAAAGCGCATTCATGTAACAACCGCTTCTTCAACGTGTCTGATAGAGTTAACTAAAATTTGATAGCTCATAATGAAATCGAGGAGCCGAAGGCTCCGAGAGATATACAGGGCCGAAGGCCCTGGTTCGAGGGGCCGAAGGCCCCGAGCACACTCGGTCTAGCGGATCCGGCCGAAGGCCGGAGACGCTAGTCGATTTTCTCGAAAACCGTTTAGAACGCTGAAAAGTGGTTTTGAATTCTTGGATAACTTTTTGTGCTGATTCTTTTCCGCATGGTCTCGCGCCAAACCCCATATAACAATCGGGAGTCATTACAGGTTAGACTGTAGTACCATAAACAAATGAGATCTCGCGTGACGACATGAAAAAATTTTGAATCTTCTACGAACTTTTCCGACTTTCTTCCTATCGCAAACGTTCTCTCCTTGGAATCTCAAAGCTCTATTTTCTCCTACACACCTTACACGCCACCAGCGTATCTTCCTTCTTTCCATTTATCTTCGGAGTTTCAACTTTTCTCACTGGCAAAACTCCACGACTTCCCCGCTTCGCAGGTCTTGGTGGAGACGGACTTCGCGATTCTGCAGTATCTTCTTCTCCATCAGCTTTCAATTGACGACGTCGACGCGCTCCGTACTCGTTCAATTGATTGACGCGTTTTATTAATTCGCTCTGAACAAAAAAATTGAATTTCATTCCAAGGGAACACATTCAAATTTGAATAACTTTTTTCAGAGGAATCGCTCAGAAATACGATTAACACAGAAAATGTTTCTTATTACGAAAGCTATCGATTGGTAGAAAATTCGTGAAACTTCATGGAAAATTAACAGAGTTACGCGAATTTTGTGCAACTTTTCGGCAACAGAAGGCGTAACTCCGTTATTTTCCACGAAATTTGATGGTTCTTCTACCAGTCGATAGATTTTTTAAACAAGGAACATTTTTTTCTGTTGACCTAGTTTTTACCCGATTCCCCTGAAAAGGTTATTTGCATTTGAATCAGTTGCAGAAAAAAAAACCTGTTTCCCGCCAAACCGCCGGTTCCAAGTGTACGAATCGTCTTCATAGTTATACTCAATACCTGTCGACTGGTGATGCAATTCTAGATAATCCTGAAATTCTGGAATTTTCACTTAAAATTCCAGATTTCCGTTCCCAACCTCATCCTCCAACTCTGTCTTCGGATCAATCATTGGAACGCATTCTGGCACCACGGGATAGTTCATCGGAATAGGAATATTCTGAAAAATTTGCAGAAACTTCCAATCAATTTTTAAAACGAATTTTTAAATACCAAATCTGGACGCTTCGAAATCTCCTCCAACAACGATTTCACATGCTTAATAATCGCGGCATCCGTCAATTGACCATAGAATTTACGAATTCGATCCTGATCCTGAAGAATGCGAACCTGAAATTCAAGAAAATCCCGCTAAAAATTCGAAAATTTCAATTCTACCTCTGAAGATCCCGGCTCTGACATTTTCGCTTTTCCCCGGCCTTTCTTCACTGGAAATCATGGAAATTATGGATTTCACTTGTTTTTTTTTAATAAAATTCACAAAATAAAAACGAAAGAAAAGGTTAAAAACACGATTTTTGAAGTAGGAAGAAGAGTAGGAGTTCCGAAAACTTTTGCCCGATTAAAGGCGCATCCTCTTTTGAGGCAATTGGATATCGCCGCGAATACTGAATAAGGGCGGATTTTAGCGCGAAGCTTCCGTTTTCAAACTTTTAATGCAAGTTTTTGAGTTTTCGAAGAACATTTTCGAGGGGTTGCACAGCATTTTGCAACGCAGATCTGAAACAAAAACCACGAGTAATAATTCCGTCGTTATTTTTGTACAAATGATTCACAGAACGAAAGTGATTTGTATCTGAATTGTAAGCCAAATATAGAGAAATAAGCAGGAAAAGAACCGAGTCTGAAAGGGGGATCATCTGATGTCGGAGATTCTGGAAATGTCACAATTTAAAACCAATGCTGCTCCACCCGAACCCTCCGCCGCACTTTCACAATCTATCGCCGAGTGTCAAACCAAAATTTCACTTTTGTTTTTAAAAATTGAATTAATGTTAATGCAGCTTGGTACTAAACACTTTCATTTACATAAAAAAACCGTAGGAAAATCAAAAAAATGTACGGAAGTCTTCCGTCGGAAGGAGGGGGCCACGAGAAACATATTGATGGTGAATGAGAAGGAAAAAGATGTCGATGGAGAAAGATGCCTTGTCGAGTTCGAATCAGCGACGGCGAGGGAAAATGCACGAACCGTAGTGGCGAAAGCACTCGGTGGTGGTGTAGAAAATTCGCCGACACCCGTTGCATCTGCGAGCTCTCTGAAAATCGAGGCAAGAATGAAATATAATTACAGATTTTTTCTCACCGGGTTTCCTTCGACAACCTCAAAGTGATCCATGTAACGGGAGATCCAGAATTGAAAAGCCACAATTCTAAGTACGGGTGGTGCGCGTGAGATCATTTCTAACAGAAGCTGCATGAGTCGCTCGTCTTCGTCTTCTTGCTGCTGTGCATGGTTTCCACTCATTTTGATACCTGAAATACAACGAAGTTCAGTTTTGTAATCCGGACCCGTCTGAACCGTTAAAGATTTACTAAGGTTTTTTTTTTGCTTTTTTTCTTGTTTTTCGTCAAATTCTGTCTAATTTTCTTGTTTTTATTCAATATTTCAATCATATTTTTATTTTGAAAGTCTTTTATTCGAACAGATTTGAAGAGAAACAAGGAAAATAGCAAAAATAGGGAAAAATAAGATGGCCGCACTCGGATATTTCTAGGCCAGCGCGCGCGAAACAAATTCAAAAATTTTCCCTTATTTTTGCTATTTTTTCTTGTTTTTCTTCAAATCTGTTCGAATAAAAATACTTTCGAAATAAAAATATGATTGAAACATTGAAGAAAAACAAGTAAATTCGAACAGAGTTGAAGAAAAACAAGAAAAAATAGCAAAAATAGGGAAAAAATGAGATGGCCGCACTCGGATTTTTCTAGGCCAGCGCGCGCGAAACAAATTCAAAAATTTCCCCTTATTTTTGCTATTTTTTCTTGTTTTTCTTCAAATCTGTTCGAATAAAAATACTTTCGAAATAAAAATATGATTGAAACATTGAAGAAAAACAAGTAAATTCGAACAGAGTTGAAGAAAAACAAGAAAAAATAGCAAAAATAGGGAAAAAATGAGATGGCCGCACTCGGATTTTTCTAGGCCAGCGCGCGCGAAACAAATTCAAAAATTTCCCCTTATTTTTGCGTGCGGCCATCTTATTTTTCCCTATTTTTGCTATTTTTCTTGTTTTTCTTCAAATCTGTTCGAATAAAAATACTTCCAAAATAAAAATATGATTGAAACTTCGAAGAAAAACAATAAAATTTGAACAGAGCACCGTCTCCCCGATTTGAAATTCAAACTGCAAGGTACAGTATGCCGCAATTCTTGTAGGGCAAAAAAAATTTTGCAGGGCAAGTCTAGAGAAAAACTTCAACATTTTTTTACAACGCTTTTCGAGCAAAAACTTGACAAATGTTTATCGTAAAAGTATTAGAACGGTATTTAGCGTCTTTTTATCGCTATCCGGTGTCTTAAATGTAAAATACGGCCTTTGGGAGCGAATTGATTTTTTGCGAAATCTTATTTTTTACTTTTTCTCCTTGGAATCTCAAAGCTCTATTTTCTCCTACACACCTTACACGCCACCAGCGTATCTTCCTTCTTTCCATTTATCTTCGGAGTCTCAACTTTTCTCACTGGCAAAACTCCACGACTTCCCCGCTTCGCAGGCCTTGGTGGTCCAATTGACGACGTCGACGCGCTCCGTACTCGTTCAATTGATTGACGCGTTTTATTGATTCGCTCTGAACAGAAAATTGAATATTTTCCAAAGAAACAAACTTCAAATGCGAATAACTATTTTCAGAGGGATCGGATAAAAATACAGTTAACAGAAAACATGTTCTTAAAAAGCTATCGATTGGTGGAAAATTCGTGAAATTCCATTAAAAATTAACAGAGTTACGACCATTTTGGCAATTTCGGTGTAACTTTGTTAATTTTTCATGAAATTCTACGATTTTTTAACCAATCGATAGCTTTTTTAATAAGAAACATTTTTCTAGTTGGCCGCATTTTTATACGATCCCAATGAAAAAAGTTATTCGCACTTGGATGAGTTGCAGAAAAAAAAACCTGTTTCCCGCCAAACCGCCGGTTCCAAGTGTACGAATCGTCTTCATAGTTATACTCAATACCTGCCGACTGGTGATGCAATTCTAGATAATCCTGAAATTCTGGAATTTTCACTTAAAATTCCAGATTTCCGTTCCCAACCTCATCCTCCAACTCTGTCTTCGGATCAATCATTGGAACGCATTCTGGCACCACGGGATAGTTCATCGGAATAGGAATGTTCTGAAAAATTCACAGAAACTTCCATACAATTTTTAAAACGAATATTTAAATACCAAATCTGGACGCTTCGAAATCTCCTCCAACAACGATTTCACATGCTTAATAATCGCGGCATCCGTCATTTGACCATAGAATTTACGAATTCGATCCTGATCCTGAAGAATGCGAACCTGAAATTCAAGAAAATCCCGCTAAAAATTCAAAAATTTCAATTCTACCTCTGAAGGTCCCGGCTCTGACATTTTCGCTTTTCCCCGGCGTTTCTTCACTGAAAATCATGGAAATTATGGATTTCACTTGTTTTTCTATAAAATTCACAAAAAAAAACGGAAAAAAAAGGTTGAAAACACGATTTTTGAAGTAGGAAGAAGAGTAGGAGTTCCGAAAACTTTTGCCCGATTAAAGGGGCATCCTTATTTCAGACAATTGGGTTTCGCCGCGAATAATGGAAAAGGGCCGATTTTGGCGCGAAGCTTCGAAAAAGTTCAACTCAAGACTTCGCCCTTGTTAATCTTATCTTTATAATTGGAATTTTTTGGCATTGAAAAAAAAATGTATTTTTCAGGTCAGAAAAATCAAAATTTTGAAAGGAAAAATAATTTTTGATGAGCGGAGTTTCAGACGAAAAATTCGATTCAATCAAGTTTTAATTTTAACAAAAAATTTCGCCGAAAATTTGATCGGAAACTCTTAGGCCTAGAGGCTTAGGCTTAAAATTATTGAAAATCTCCCGGATTTTATTTTAAAGCAGAATTTCAAAGTTTTTCAAGCTGAATTTTCAGACAATTTTATCTTCAAGAAGTCTCAAAAATCCCGAAAATTCTATTCAAGCTTATATTTTTCGACCCATTTCCTTCATTCTTTTGTTTTCTCTCCATTTTTTCATTTATCTTCGCTCTAAGCGGCTTCTTTTCAAAAAAAATCGATTTCCAGATGGCCGCCGAAGACAAAATCGAGTCCGTCCTCTCCACCCGTTACTGCAAGAACAGCCCTCTCGTCTCGATCCTTTCAGAAACGAACAAGGCCACCCTTTGGCGTCAACTATGGATTTGGTTGGCCGAGGCTGAAAAAGAACTCGGATTGAAGCAGGTCACTCAGGAGGCCATCGATGAGATGAAGGCGCAAAGGGACACGTTCGATTGGCCGTTCATTCGTGCCGAGGAACGAAAGCTGAAGCACGATGTGATGGCGCATAATCATGCGTTCGGAAAGATTTGCCCGAAGGCGGCGGGAATTATTCATTTGGGAGCGACGAGTTGTTTTGTGCAGGATAACGCCGATTTGATCGCTTATAGAACCTCGATTGATCATATTTTGAAGGTGAGGGAGGCTTAGGCTTAGGCTTACAGGCTTAAAATCTTCCAGAGTAACCCGAGACCCTGAAACAATGAAATTGTTTCCAGCGCTTCGCCACTGTCATTGATCGTCTCGCCCAATTCTCCTTGGCCAACAAGGAAGTCGTCACCGTCGGCCGCACCCACTACCAAACCGCCTCCCTCGTCATCGTCGGCAAACGAGGCGTCCTCTGGGCCCAGGAGCTCCTCATGGCCTTCCAATCGCTCGCCGAGTTCCGTGACAAGATGAGATTCCGCGGGATCAAGGGAGCCACCGGGACACAGGACTCTTTTTTGACACTGTTCTCTGGAGACGAGGAGAAAGTGGAGGCTCTCGATGAGCTTGTTACCAAGAAGGCTAACTTTGCACAGAGATTTTTGATCACTGGACAGACTTATTCGAGACAGCAAGACTCGCAATTGGTCTTCTCGCTTTCCCTCCTTGGTGCCGCCGCGAAGAAGGTTTGCACGGATATTCGAGTGCTCCAAGCCTTTGGAGAGCTCCTCGAGCCTTTCGAGAAGGATCAGATTGGATCGTCGGCGATGCCTTATAAGAAGAATCCGATGAAGAGTGAGCGGTGCTGTGCGTTGGCTCGAAAGCTCATCAACGCTCCACAGGAGGCGTTAACGATTCTCGCGGATCAGGGATTGGAGAGAACTTTGGACGATTCGGCGGGAAGAAGAATGTTGATTCCGGACGTGTTGTTGACGGCGGAGGCGTTGTTGACCACTCTTCAGGTTTGTCTGGGATTCTGGAGGATTTTGGAGGATTCTGAAGGGTTCTGGTGGATTCTGTAGGATTCTAGAGGATTCGGGAGGATTCTGTAGGACTCTGGAGGGTCCCAGAGGGTTCCAAAGGATCCTGGAGGATTCTAGAAAGTTCTGAAGGATTTCAGAGGATTCTGGAAGATCCTGGAAGATTCGGGAGACCTCTGGAGGGCCCTAGAGGCTTTTGAGGCATTCTAAAATGTTCTGAAGGTTTCTAGAGGATTTTAACAGGTTCTAGAGGATTCTGGAGGATTCCGGATGATTCTGAATGATTCTGAAGGCTCTTGGAGAATTCTGAAGGATTCTTAATGATCCCCTATACTTCTACAGTATCCCTAACATTTTCCATTCTTCCAGAACATCTTCGAAGGGCTCACCGTGCAAACCGACAACGTCAAGAAGATCGTCGACGACGAGATCGCGTTCCTCGGACTCGAGAAGGCGATGATGATGTTGACGGAGAAGGGCGTCGATCGGCAACAAGCGCACGCCGTCATCAGAAAGACGGCGTTGGAGGCGAAACAGCTTCAGGCGACACAGAAGGTCGACATTCGGCAGACGATGGCGGATCCGTTCTTTGACTCGGTAAGTGGGAAAAAGTATTTTTAAGGTTAACAAAGACCCGAAAAAATCTTGTTCATAAACCTAAGCACAATCTACGTTTTCATTTTTTTTAAATCTCTCCAATTTTATTCATAGCGTCTTCAGGACGCTCCAAAACCCTAAAAATCGTTCAAAAACATTGAAAATTATCTAAATTTCTTTGAAATAGTTTTGAAACTTCAAAAATCATTTAAAAACCTTAAAAATAGTTTAAAAACCTTGAAAATCGTTCAAAAACCTTGAAAATCGTTCAAAAAATCTCAAGAATCGCTCTGATATTATATATGCGATTTATACAGTTTTTAAAGGTTTTTTGAACGATTTTCAAAATTTTTTGAGCGATTTTCAAGGTTTTTTGAACGATTTCCCAAATTTTCAAAGTCAATCAATTTTTTTTCCACTTTTCGCATATCCAAAATCTTCCAATCTCTCCAATTCCATTCCCATCGTCTTCTCCGTCCTCTATCGCCCCTGGGAAGTCCTCTTCCTTCCCAAAAACCGTCCTTTATCATAGAGAACACCCATATTCAGAATATGTGCCCCGGTGGCCGAGTGGTCTAAGGCGTGAGAGTGGGATCTCGTTGGGTTAAACCAATCGTGGGTTCGAATCCCACCCGGGGAAAAATCTTTTTTTTAACTTCTGAATGGTTTCTGACAATTTTTCAGCAAAATTAGGCTATTTTTCAGCCCAAAAACCTTGTTTTAGTCCATTTTTTAGTGGAATTTGACCTTTTTCATCCTTTTCTATTCAAAAATTCCAGGTCCGCGATCGCGTAGTCGGCCTCGTCAACAACCCGATCAACTTCACCGGTCGTTGCGTTTCACAAACCGAGAATTTCATCGCCAAGGAGCTGAAACCCACCATCGCCAACTATCTGGATCAGTCGGCTGGAAAAGTTCAATTGGATGTTTAATTTTTAGATTTTTCAGTTTTTTTTGTTGCAAAATTTTTAATTTTTATAATAGTCTATTAGATTGCCTCTCACTCTCCGGTTTTCACTTTTTGATATAAAATGAATTTCCCTGTTTTTTTTAATATTTTTTTCGCGGATTTTCCCTATTTTGAATTCTGAGTTGTTTTTCTTCCATTGTTCTAGCCCCCTAGTTTCCAGCATAATATAGATGATCTCGGCTTCGGAAGCGCCATATCAGTCGTGTTACTGTGAGGAAAATGTGTACAAGTTGTTCGAGAAAATTCGGGATTCAGAAGATCTGAATCT
The DNA here is from genome assembly GCA_963966625.1 of Caenorhabditis zanzibari. Classification (NCBI taxonomy): domain Eukaryota; kingdom Metazoa; phylum Nematoda; class Chromadorea; order Rhabditida; family Rhabditidae; genus Caenorhabditis; species Caenorhabditis zanzibari. The sequence goes on from OZ016468.1 coordinate 11,993,015, forward strand.
GAAACTGGAGGAATTTTTTGCTGTGATGATTTCGAATGACGTGAAAATGATACCGTTGTGGACGCAGAAGGCGGCGAGGGAGCCTGGGTGAGGGCTTAAATTTCTGAAAAAACAGCAAGAATTTCATGTTTTCTTGAAGTTTCGGGACTCAAAAAAAAATTTTCAAAAAAAAGGAGGATTCCGAGCAAAAATTTTTATTGCTACAAAAGATGTAAAACAGGGCGCTGTTTCGGAATACCACAACAAAAATGCTCCAAAATGTTTCCCGGAGCCGGAAAATACCATAAAGGGGTGAAAGTTGCGCCCAAAGTGCTCCGTTTTAGCCGAGTTTTCTCCGGAGTTTTCTAGGTCACGCCGCATGCGGTGTTCCAAACGGAGAATCGAGTTCAAGAAATATTTTGCTGACGCATTTTAGGTTGCTACGCGGCACTGTAGATCAAAAATAATTTTTAAAATGCAGGCGTGAAATTGAGGGAGGTGCGCCTAATGCCCACTTGGAATATACTAAAACTAAGAATTTGAGTGTTAAAACAACTATAACTGAATAGCAGGTGTCCGTTTCCTACAATATAAGAGTTCCTTTGTACACTATTCAACTCGAAATGTCGAAATAGGACCGTTTTCATCAACTCGTTTTTGACACTTCCGACGTTTGAAGAGCTGAATCTCAATTATTTCTCATCAAAACTGATCATGTTATAAGTCAAAATGGTCGTCTCATTGAGCTCTATCACATTTTCGTCGAAAAAAATTATTTTTCAAAATTTCAAAAAAAAAAAACATTTGAATTTTAAAAAAAATTCTCAAGTTGGTCACATTGTGCTCCTTCTATTTTGCTAGCTGCTCCGCCACACACTTCCTATTTGGCGTCGAAATAACGTGCGTCCTCGTTGTGGAGTATACTGTGGATTTGACGGATGCTTGGGGAGCCCGTTGAACTCTTACCTTACTTGTACTTTAATAAATACCGTTCTTATTCATTCTTCTATTTAAAATTGTCTGCTGCAATTTTCAGATGACTGAATACATGAAATTGGTGCGCGCACACCATATTCGAAAAATGGACGAGAGATTGCTCACCAAATCATTTTCGTGGAAAACGCTTCTTCGCGACGCCGAACGCGATATTGAGGTCTTTTCTGCCCGCCAACGCATTCAACACAAATCTCACAGTGAATTTCAATGATGCATGTAAACACCGTATCGTAGTAAGATTTGTAGAATACCTCCCAAAAAATTAATAAAATTTCAGTTCGAAACGACTTCGGAAGGATTCTAGAGGATTCTAGATGGTCCCAGAGGCTTATAGAAGATTATGGAGGATTTTGAAGAGCTCCGGAGGGTCCTGGAACATCCTGGAAGATTCTGTAAGATTCTGAAGGATTCCGGGGGATTCTGGAAGATTGTGGAAGATTCTAGATGGTTCTAGAAAAGTTGAAAATGAGATAAAAGATAAAATTGCATAGGAATCAACAAAATGTTGAAATTGAGCTCAAAATCTTAAATTCCGAGATTTTCACTGACTCTGAGCTTCAAAACGAACTTAAAATCATAGAAATTGACCCATCAAAGTTCAAAATTTGATAAAAATCGTATGGAAATCTTAAAAATCTGATGGAGAGGATCCTAAAAGATCTGCAAGATTTTGAAGCTTTAAAAAAGATCTGGCGACTATTGAAAGACTCTAGACATTTGTGGAAAGGCCCGTGGGATTCAGAAGGCTTATGGAGGATTCTGGAGGAAGCTGAACAATTTTTGAGGCTTTCAGAGAGTCCTGAAGCATTCTGAGCGGTCCTGGAAGCTCTTGGCTCATTTTGAATTGTTCTGGAAGCTTTTGGACGATTCTAAAAGTTTAAAAAAGCTTCCGGAAGCTCTCGGAGCACCAAAAAACCCGTATTTTTGAATTCTAAAGGTTTCAAAATACCCATTACCCTTTTTCCAGATCGGCATGCACCTCGAAGCCGCAGACATGCGAGAATCAATTCATCTGTCCGGCGACGATCAAATCGATTCACGGGCGAATCATAAATGTCAACTATGACGGCTGGAACTCGGAGTTTGACGAGCTCTATGACATTGAGTACGGTTTTTTTCGCTTTTTTCAATGAAATTTCTCCATTTTTCAGCTCCCACGACATTCTTCCAGTTGGCTGGTGCGAGCTGCACAATTACGTTCTTCAGCAGCCAAAAACTGATGATTATTAATTGTTTTGTTTGTTTTTTTCTTTGTTGTCTCTTGCACTTTATCACCTTTTTCAATTTTTTTTCACTTTACTTTGATCTCGATTTTTCTCTATCTCTTTACCGGTCTTTCTTTCATTTTTCTTGCCTGTAAATTTGTTCTTTGCTTTAAAAAATAGACATTGAAAGTTGTTTTGAATATTGGTTATCACTGCCAGTTTCTTATCTTTTGGCATTGAAAAATTGTATTTTTCAGGTCAGAAAAGTCAAAAAATTTGATTTGAAAAAAAGACGAAAAATTCGGCAAATGCTCATTGACTACAGTACTCATTGACTACACCGGCTTATTGACTACAGTGTCTCAATGACTACACTGGCTCATTGACTACACTTGGATCATTGACTACAGTTGGCTCATTGACTACAACTACTCAATGACTACAGTTGGCTCAATGACTACACTTTTTCGATTAGCATTTTCCTCTATTTCAAAATTTCTTTTAAAAAATCAGGCTTAGAAACACCTTGATAATCGGCTTGATACGAAATAGATAACTTCAAACCCTTACTAAGCCTAAATTTCAGAAAAACTTTCCAGAAAATATACTTTTTCTTATTTCGAAATGTGTAGTCATTGAGCCAACTGTAGTCATTGAGACATTGTAGTCAATGAGCCAACTGTAGTCAATGAGCGGCGGAGTCCTTAAGCCTAACCCCATAGCGCCTATGGGGGGACCCCATGGTGGGTACCATAGGAGATGTCCATGAGTTGTAAGCACAGCGCCCCCCTTGGGGACCCCGCTTGGGATAGCAGTTTTTGAGATACACTTCGATTTATACCAAAAATTGGACTTTTCTCCACAGGGCTTGTGGCTAACGACATCCACCCCAATTGTGGGGCGCTATGTAGAGTGTCCAAAGTTATGACGAATCAAAAAATCGAGTATCGATTATTTCTCGTTGGCTTAGAATGGGACTCCATTTCGTGTAACTCCAGAACACATTATTGTAGAGCCCTAATTTCAAGTGCAAATAGTAAACTGGAGCTTCTTAACAAATATGACATCTTAAAATCCCAAAAAAATTTCGGGGGCCCGGTATAAATGACGAAATTTTGAAAAGTCATGAAAAATTTTTGTCATGAAAAATTTTTTTTCCAAAATTCCAAGTGGTTCTTGAGAAAATTTGGTTCAAAAAATTTTAGAAAAAAATTTCTAAAAATTCGAAATTGCAACCGATTGCTTAGTGAGTATCACTATTGTAACCAGCATGATGAGACGGTTCGAATGATATATTACATGACCTAGTTTGGTTGGAGAGAATTCAAATAGGGACCATTTCAAATTTTTTGGTCGTTCAAAAAAGTGGGGACTTTGGCGATTTTTGAAAAAACAGAGGAAGATCGAACATGTGGCAAGCTCCTAGAGCAAGCTTCTAGATGGTTCTAGAAGGTTCTGGAAAGTTCTAGAAGGATCTGGAAAATTCAAAATTTTGGCGGGAAATTCAAATTTTTTAAAAATTCATTTTGGCGGGAAATTCAAATTTTCAAAAAAAAATTTTGGCGGGAAATTCAAATTTTCAAAAATTCATTTTGGCGGGAAATTAAAATTTTCAAAAATTCATTTTGGCGGGAAATTCAAATTTATAAAAAAATTTGGCGGAAATTCAAAATTTCAAAAATTCATTTTGGCGGCTAATTTAAATTTTCAAATTTTTAATTTTGGCGGGTAACTTAAATTGGATTAACGGTTGTAATGACTGTGTCTGTTACATTACAATGATGATTATTAATTTTGTGCATTTGTCCTCACATCGATCTTTTGACTCTAATTGTTCATTAGAAATATTTGTCATTCTTTTTTATGTGGATGTGTTGTTTTATTTAAAGCAGTGAAGGTGCGAAGCACCTTCACTCAGATTGCGTTTACGGTGCCTCCGAGCGGAGCGAGGAGGCACCGTGAAGGTCACAAAGTTGGTTGGGAAAAAATTCTCTCTCTCTTTCTCTCTTTCTCTGCTTAGTTTCATAAATGAAACTCTAGTGATGATTTGGCTTCCATTCCTCAAGTCTAAGAATGTTAAGAAATTGAAAAGACCCTTAGAAAGGGCCTAAGCCTAAAATCTCCCCAAAAGACCATTCCTAAAATCCCCCAAAATGTTCCCACAGAAAATCCTCAAGCCTAAGAAACTAAAGAAATTGAAAGTGTCTCAAAAATCCGAAAATTTTTTGAAAATTTTGATTTCCAAATTTCGCGATTTACCCAAATCAGGCGTATGTTTGTCATGAGATGGCGTTTCATTTGAAAGAATCATAAGAAAATTGAAAAAGTATGTGAATGTCGGCGCGAAGCGACGACATTCAAATACCTTTTTCAATTTTCTTATGATTCTTTCAAATGGAAGGTTACAAAGTTACTAGATTCTTAATCATAAAAGTTAACTTACATGCCGGATTTTGGGTAAGTCGTGAAATTTGAAAATCGAAATTTTCAAAAAATTTTCGGATTTTTGAGACACTTTCAATTTCTTTAGTTTCTTAGGCTTGAGGATTTTCTGTGGGAACATTTTGGGGGATTTTAGGAATGGTCTTTTGGGGAGATTTTAGGCTTAGGCCCTTTCTAAGGGTCTTTTCGATTTCTTAACATTCTTAGACTTGAGGAATGGAAGCCAAGTCATCACTAGAGTTTCATTTATGAAACTAAGCAGAGAAAGAGAGAAAGAGAGAGAGAATTTTAGGCTTAGGCTTAGGCTTAGAGGCTTAAGAATCCCTTTCCAGCGCTTCGCCACCGTCATCGATCGTTTAGCGCAGTTCTCCCTGGTCAACAAGGAAGTCGTCACAGTGGGCCGCACCCACTACCAAACCGCCTCCCTCGTCACCGTCGGCAAACGAGGCGTCCTCTGGGCCCAGGAGCTCCTCATGGCCTTCCAATCGCTCGCCGAGTTCCGTGACAAGATGAAAATCCGCGGGATCAAGGGAGCCACCGGGACCCAGGATTCCTTTTTGACTTCTCGGCTACATTCGCCAAGATTTATACAGACCTACCACAAGTCTTGCACAAGTCTCCCTCAATTGTTACGTACGCACAGTCCAATAGTTGTGGGAGGTTCGTGCAAGACTTGTGGATAACCTGGGAAAACCGGCGGCAGCCCTTCCTTTTGTTTTCAATTTCGAAATTTGTTTTGTGATGCAACAACACATTATCAAGTCAATTTCATTAACAAAAACTACCTAAATTACAGAAAAAAGACCAAAAACATGGAAAAATTTAAAAATTGCTCCTGTCCGAGTCCAAAAATGCTGTAGTTGTTCTGTAGAAGTCGTAGTTGTGCTGTCGTTGTCAGAAGTGCTGGATTGTGTAGAATCGAGGATACTTTTTCCTGAAAAATAACCGTTACATCATATAATTGGAAATAGGCAAATTAAACTCACAATTTTAAGATGTTCGATATACTTCTCCCATTTTCCACATCGAATCTTGCTCAACGGAAACTTCCAAATTTCGCTGTATTGTCCGTGATAATTGATGTCATTTCTAGAAAAAATTGAAGATGGAAACAATTATATGAGCAATTTCAGGAAATACATAAGAAAATTCGGTTCAAAATGTAAAAAAATAAACGAAAAAACGAATGAAAAAATGAAAAATGAACGCATCGGCGATTGCGAAATCAATAAACTGATTCTTGGCCAAGACTTGTGGGAGTTGTTTTGGACGCACAAACTTCCAGAGTTGGGCCAAGACTTGTGCGATCCTTATGAAACTGTTGTGTGCGCGCTATTATTGTACAAGACTTGTGGCAACTGTGTCCCATACTTGTGAGAGGTGTAGCCAAGACTTGTATACCTCAACATTGGTACAAGACTTGACAAGATTTGCCGAGTTTGTTCTCAGGGGATGAGGAGAAAGTGGAGGCTCTCGATGAGCTTGTCACCAAGAAGGCTAACTTTGCACAGAGATTTTTGATCACAGGACAGACTTATTCGAGACAGCAAGACTCGCGAGAATATTGCGAACTTCAGCGAAAATGGATGCTGAAATGTGAAAATTGCGAAATTGCTGAACTTTGCTGAAACGAGAAAAAGCTGAACTCTGCTGAAACGAGAATATGCTGAACTGAACTATGCTGAACGAGAACATGCTGAACTCGATGCTGAACTGAACTATGCTGAACGAGAACATGCTGAATTCGATGCTGAACTGTACTATGCTGAACTTTGCTGCACTATTGCGAGACTGTGCGAGAAAATGCTGGAATCGTCTCGCGAGACGACACACTACTAAGAATGTTCAACTTCATATAGGCTACGAGAATCCATTTTCCTGAAAATCCAAAAAAAAAGAAATTCAAGTTTTAGAAACTTTTGAACCTTCGATTCTTCTGGATAAAACAAGACTGTGAAATCAGAATCCAGAATCTTCAAAATCGAAAAAATATAAAGTTTTGAAAATTCCATAGCCCTCAAAAATCTGAAATAGCAAGGTTTTAAATTCCAACAATTTCAAATTTTCATAGCTCAAAATCCATATTTTCACAATTGTTTTCAAGATTCAGAAACCATTCGAAATCCCATAATTCTGAAATCTAGAATCCCACCAACATCATAGAAACTTTCAGAATCTGAAATCCTCAAAAATTCGGAAATTCCAAGAAGTCGAAATTCAAATTTGAGAACTTTTGGCGTTTCGACTTTTTTTGATTCTAGATAAAACAAAGATTGCCTATGAAATCAGAATCCAAAATCTGGTAAATCTGAAATTTTTGAAAATACCGGAGTTCCCAAAATTCTGCATCCTTCAGATTCCATAAATGTGAAGCTTTCAAGATTCCAAATTCATTCAGAATTCCAGGACTCTAAAATGTAGGCCCTATCCTATGAACTCCACGCAGATTTCCCGAATCCAAAATTCTCAATCTGGAAAATCTGTAAATTTTTAAAATCCGAGAATTCTCAAAATTTAGAAGCTTTAAGATTCCAAGGAGTTTAAACTCTACGATCCCAGAAACTCCAGACGAATTAATAGCCCTCGAAATCCCCGAAAAGTCTCCCTAAATTTTCAGAAAATTCCGCCTAATCCCGGCCCCAATCTACCTTCTTCTCCTCTCCACAGATCGATCTCATATGCTGGATTCCAATGGAAAATACATGAAACCTCCACCGTCGTGGCCGCTGATTCTTCAAGGATCCTCTTCGAATTTGATGAATTTAATCGATATGTCTTCTGAATTTTCAGACACTCAAGTGTTGGAAGAAAAAGAGATGGAAGAATTTTTTGGGAAATAAACGATTTATTATTATTGCTATTAATGAATTCAGATCAATATTTTGAGACAATTATTGAAGGATTATTATTAGTTGCATAAATTATAATTATTGGGACTTGATAACTGCCCCATACGCTCCCATGGATCGAAGTCAGGCCCTTGGTTTCGTGTAATTGCTGATTGTAACGATATTTGCTGCAGTGATTCTGATAAGTGATGAGAAATCGTAAACATAGTAACAATAAAAAAGCATAACATATTCGGCTCTTTCCCAGAATAACGGTCCTTTGTGAAAATAACGGTCCGACGCGAAATAAAAAGGTCCTTTGAAGAAATAAAAAGGTCCTTTGGTAATATAAAGGTTCTTTGAAGAAATAAAACGGTCCTTTTGGTCAATATAACGGTCCTTTTGGGTGTTACAACGGTCCTTTGAGAAATTAAACGGTCCTTTCAGAAATAAAAAGGTCCTTTGAGAAATAAAACGGTCCTTTGAGAAACAAAACGGTCCTTTGAGAAACAAAACGGTCCTTTGAGAAATATAACGGGCCTTTTAGAAATATAAAGGTCCGTGGGGGTAAAATAACGGTTCTTCGAAAAAAAAAAAAAACGGTCCTTTGAGAAAAAATAACGGTCCTTTGACGTTGGGAGTAAGTCTGTCAAGAATTCAAATTTCTCTTCCTATCATTTATTGCTACAAATTAGGCTTAGAAACGTCTTGTCAGTAAACTTCGTACGTAATAGAGCACTCCAAACCCTTTCTAAGCCTGAATTTCAAACGAACAATCAATTTGGTATCCTTATCTTTACTATTAACAAACGCAAAATTCTGTGTGTGTGTGTGTGTGTGTGTCTGTCTGTGCTGTGTCCGGATCCCGCTCTAGCTCAGTCCCTACTAGACCGATTTTTTTCAAATTTTGGCAGGTTATCAGAAATTCCTTCGAGATGATGCCCGTCTATTTTGTTTTTCGATTCATGAGGAAATGAGGTCACAAGAGCGCAAAAACCTCCATTTTGGGACCATTCAGTAGTTTTTCTTATCGAAGGGGAGAGAGTGACGAGTTCACGGAATTATTTTTTCAAAATTTCAAAGTTTTCATTTCTTAAAATTTCACGTTGCCCGAAGGGCCCCAGAGGGGCGTAGCCCGTCTGGTATTTTGTCAAAAATCATGTTTCACTCACGAATTTTTCATGGGATTAACTTTTCTCACCAAAGGACCGCTTTTTTGACCAAAGGACCGTTTTATTTCTCAAAGGACCGTTTTATTTCTCAAAGGACCGGTTTTTTGACCAAAGGACCGTTCAATTTCTCAAAGGACCTTTATTTTGATCAAAGAACCTCTATTTTGACAAAGGACCGCTGAGAATGTAAAGGACCGTTATTCTGGGACAGAGCCGAGAATTTATAACATAATGACAATTGTTTCCATCATTTTCAAACTCTTAAAACTTTACCGCAAAACGATTTACTTTTCACTGAAATTGTTCATCAAATTAAGTTGGCTAGAAATCCCCAAAACCAACGCAGGTGATACCTTGTCAGCAACAACCCTTCGAAATGAAAAAATACAATCCTCTGGTCTATTCATTCACATCGTCATTTCGCCAACATTTTCTACCATTGCCCCTTTCTGACTGTCCCAGTGTCGCAACAAACAATACTTTATTGAGTTGTCTTTTTCTCATCGCCTCTTTCTCTTTGTCCTAAAGGAACAGTGGGCGGAGCGAGATAGCTGCACGGTGGGAATGGTTGTCTGGACCCTCTAATATTCTCATTCTCTCTCTTTCCTCTAGGGGCAGGGAGGGGATTAGGAGACAAAGACAAGACAATCAATCCCACAGGTCACCAATCTCTCTACTCCATCACCCATTCTACTCATTATTTCTGCCAACCGCCGTCCCCCCATGAATTCCAAATTTCCACTGCTACAAGTCCCCATGCTTGTATTATCCAATATCGTCAGCATAGCGGATCCAAGTACAATGTAAGTAGTTGAATAATGTAATGTTTTCAAAGAACCCGTTTCTCCCAGAGTGATCATTTCGCTGTGCTCCAAAAATGCCAAAAGAGCAATAAAAAGTGTTGGAAGATTCGAAAAATGGCAACTTAGAATGCAAAATGGTATAAACCCACGAGCCATGCTATCCTACGAGGAAACGATCATTTGTCATCTGGATGTTTTAGGTGTACGAAGTGTTTCAGAAATGTTGACAAACAAAAACTCAGAAACTGTGACAATCGGAAACTCCAGAGTAAGCCATTTGAAAGAGACGCAGAGAAAACAGACACTCTCGCCGTCGAATAGACACAGAGAAACGAAAGATTGTCTGCGTCTCTCACGAAATATTGAAAAGCTCATAACTCGTTTCAAAATTATATGTTTTAGCTGGTTGTTAGACCATGTTGAGCAGGCACTGTTCTAGAACGCCGGAACGAACGAAACAAAATCCCGGAACCAACTTTTTTCTTTTATAGTTTAAGACATTATGTGTTTTTGTTATTTTAGTGGTTGCAAGGGACGTAACCTTAGTGGTTCGAGTTCTAGTCAATGGGGCTTGGTCAATGGGTTTTGGTTTCAACTGGTGGCACCTTAGTGCTTCGTGTCCTAGTCAGTTTTTGTTTAGCGAGCTTCTTTTTGTAGGGGCTTCATTGGGGAACTTGGAGGCTTCGGTCTTTGGGTCTGAAATTTTGGGCTCAGCTCTAGTCTTCGGAGAATTAGGAACTCGGGGAAGCACAGTTGTGGGTTTGCGCCTTGATGGGTTACGGTGAGGTTGTTCCCGTATAGAAGGGGTTTCAACTTCGAGGAATTTCCAAGTAATGAAATAAATTGTTTTCAAAAAAAAAGTGGGTTTAAATAAATAAAAACACATAATGTTTTGAATTAGAAAAGAACAAAAATTGGTTCCGGTAATTTTTTTTCGTTCCGGCGTTCTAGATCAGTGCCAATTTGAGTAGAAATAAGGAATGACAGAATTTCCGATTAAGGTACCTGTTCTGCTCAACAATAAATGTCTAAACTGCTACTGCGATGATGATCAAAATGTGACATGGGTTCCAGTTCCAGTAATGGGATATTGTCTGGATACATACTGGGAGGATCGAATTGAGGGATTGAAACAAGTAATCGAGTACGTTTCGGATCTTTTCCATTTATGTGTCAGTCATGTGAACATTGGCCGAGGCGACGAATGGGTATTAGCATGGATCAAGCATCGTCAGAATGAGAAATTGAAGATTGTTACGCTCGATGTTCTTAAAAGCGAATGTTATTCGAAAGAGGAATTGGAACTAGTCCTGAGGTATGTAAGTAGAAACGTGGCAGTTCAGTCATTTTGTACTCAAATGACTGTTCCAATTCCAGTATTCACAAAAAAATATTAGAATTTGCTCGGAAATCGAACTGTTACAAAATGGAACTGTAACGCAATGAAACGAGCAACTCAAATTCTGGCCATGTTCTCGATAGAGCGCAGTGAAACTTTGAAAATATGGCTAGGCACCGCAACGATTTTTTCAAACTCGACCCTTTTCGCTGCTGACCGCCGTGATATTCCCTATTGATGCGACATTTTTTGGTAAACTTCACTATTTTTTGAAACAAAAAGCGGTATTACAAAAATGGGGGAACAGGTACAGGCTGACTCGAATATGTGTATTGTAGGAAATTTTGCGTAGAATCTGAATATGTAATGAAAAGGAGCGAACTCGACCTGCATTGCAGTCAAAATTCGCAAAAACCGCGAATTTTCAGAAGCCTGTCTTCTTTGGATGCGTTTTTTGCTAGCTGAAACTCTTTCAAATGTCATCAAATTGTATATCTGAGCAGTCATGGAGTTGATTTAAACATTTTGCTTTAAAAACCACAAGGTCATCGCTGAAAAAAGTTCACAATTTTTGCTTTAAGTTACATAGATTACTGTAAAAAAGGGGGAACTGCTGACAAAATATGGCTCAATACATCTTATTCACCATCTAAAAAAGTATCTAGAACAATCATAAAAAGAAGCGAACCCAACTTTTATTATCATTTTTTGGTCAAAATACTGATGCTGGTTAACGTTTTTCACGAACATCTTGTTACTCGTAGATTTTTAATGCAAACGTTTAACACTATTCGATTCCACTTGTTTTTTTTACACAACGAGACCAAATTTCATAAAAATCGGTCCGCGCAGTCTCGAGTTCTACGCCTCCAAACATGTTAGGTGCCCCCGCGGAGAAAGTTTTTGACGCGCGCTCCCCCTCTCGTTGTGGTGCCTAAATATGGCTAATACTTTAAAGGAGGATCCCGGGCACAAATTTTTATTGCTTTAAAAGATGCAGATTTTGGCGCTATTGTTTTTAGGCAACACAAATTTTTGCCCGGAATCCTCCTTTAAAAAAAGAACAGTTTTTCCAACAAAAGAGTTTCATACCCAAAAGTTTCTTTTAAAATTCTGCAGCACTCCGACCGAATTACTTGACGTTTGTGCGTTGGCACCCGAAAATTTTCGATTCACCGGAAATTTTCCGATTGTCAATCAAATATCCATCCAACCCGGAAAGTGGATTACAGTCGGCGATTTGATGAAAATTGATTCAACGGAATGCTTCCTTTGTGAAACGACACTTTCCGGTATCGATATCAATCAATTTTTGCATTTCTGGATAGAAGGAGGCAGTCCACGATTACAGTATCTTCAAGTAAACACTGAAAAATTTCTCAATTTTTCGTCGATTTTCGGAAATGATGGGATCGAGTTTCGTTTGGAGGAGACACAAGAAGTTCGCTTATACTATCCACGGTAAGCTCTTTTTACGTTGACGAGAATGACTATGAAACTTCAATTTTTTCAAACCAATTTCAAAAAATGTAGCATTTTTCTCTGATTCCGTGTTTAATTTTGCCTCCCAAAACGCTGCTGGTTCAAAAGTCGCTTGAAAATGTTTGATCATTTAAAATGGACCATTTTGGAGTGAGTTATACAGTCTGCCGCCCTCTCTCCCTAAATCGCGTAGGAATGGGGCTGCGCGTTTCTTGTGGGCGGAGCCTAAGTAAATGTAACGCAAAAATGTGTAGAAAAAATTGTCCGAAAATTTCTGCCCAATTTTGACCCGTTCGTAACTTTTGTTTGACTGAACCATTTTCGATCATTCTTTTTTTGGAGAATCGAACGTATCTCTCCGCTTGTGAAGACCTAGAGAACAGTGTAATCCGATCATTTTGAGCCAAGTTATGCTCCGTTTGCCAAAAGGCGTTTTTTTGGTCAAAAAGTTTGGCTTGGAAAAAATGGAATTTTTTTGTTCCCATCGTTACATGAGCTCGTAGAATTGAGCTACAGGTCTGAAATTTGGAATATATATTAGTAATATAAGTGGCTAGGGGAAGAAAAAAGAATGAAAACAATATCTTGAAAGATAAAAATTCCAGCCATAAAAGTATGAGGGCCACTTTTTTGAGCCATTTTTTCACTTTTTTGCGTTTTTTGAGAGAACGGGAAAAGGTATCAAGCTGATTTTTGGTGAGCACAGCAATTGTAGTACTAGAATTCGGGTGAAAAAATAAAATTTAAAAAATTCGAAAAATTGACCGAGATACGGTCGAAAAATGGCTCATTTTTCCTCCAAATTAGGCTCCGCCCACTTTTCGTTTTTCGCTTGTTTCTCGGCCAGTTTTGGGAGTTGGAAGGAAATTTTTTTTTGGAGAGATGCGCAATAAAAATGCGGAATGGAACATATACATTTTGCAATTTTTTTAGTGGAAAAATTTTTGGAAAATCAGGAAAAACATGGTTCAGGGAAACATCAAGAATATTTCGGAAAGTTTCACATTTTTCCAATATAGAATTTTGCAGAGATACAGAAAATGTCTGTTACTTGGCTAGAAAATTACTAGAACTCGAGATATTTTGCAATTTCTTCAAAACTTTGCTCCAGGTTTTGGTGAATCCATTTTTCATTTTCCATCGTGTCCGACCTTCGGACGACGTTCCCCTTCTCCCACCCTCCTCTATGCTATGGGGAGGTGGTGTGTTGTGTGCAAGGAGTGGTCGAGTGGTTAGCGTGCTGGGGCAGTAATCTATAGGTCATGGTTCGATTCCGTCGTTTGTCATTTTTTTAAAATTTCTTTCTACACTGCATTTACTTGCTCAAAAGTTAATTTATACCCTTGCACATTAATAACTCTGCTCATTCTTGTCTGATTTTATTGATTTTGGCACCATCAGAGAAAATGTGGGCCAGTCATCGAGAACTTAGAGGGGTTGACTATGGATTGCAATGACTCAATTTATGATCGCTGCCGCAAAAGCTTTAATTTTAGAAGAAACTTTTTTACTGAACTGATACGGGTTTTTGGACCGCCTAAATCTTGAAAAACAAAAAATAGAGTCACACTTAAAAGTATATGTCGATTTTGGCACTTTTTTCTCATTCTTGATCTCTTATCTTGATTTTGATTTCAAAAAAATTTCAAGATATTTCAGTTGCATTTTCATTTTCAAATTTTCTATGTCTTCATGGAGAAAGAATACGAGATTGTGAAATTCTTGAAAATCGATCCCAGGCTAATTCATATTTATAGTGAAACACGGCGCAGCCGTGTCAAGCGTCGCGAAGCGGCGCTAGTCATGGCCATAATTCTATCAAATTTTGGTGGTTCGAGGTGGATAACTTTTTTTTGAGAAAAGGTATAAACTTCAAATTTTACCACAACATTTCTGGCATAACCACAAACATGTCTGCCAATTTTTAGGCACGTCTCTAAAAAATTGATGATTTTGTGACCGAAAAGGTGATCTGAAAAACAATTGAATTTTCAAAAAATTTTCGATAAAACATTCATATATTCCCAGAAATAAGATTTATTTTATTAAATTGGGGCTAATCAAATTATAATACCTCGTTTTTATGAAGATATGAATGTTTTCCGAAAAAATTCTGAAAACCAGTTTTTTGTCAAGTCACCTTTTCGCTCACAAAATTATCATTTTTTTGGATATGTGCATAGAAATTGGCAGAAATGTACCTGATCATGTCAAAATTATTGTTTCAAAATTTGAGGTTCATACCTGTTCTCAAAAAAAAGTTATCCCAAAAAAACCAAAATTTGATAGAATTATGGCCAGCACTGTAAGCGAAAGTGTCTGCCTTCCCTGCGTCTCTATTACCAAAACTTCGTACGCCTATAAAACATTCTGCTGGGGTTTGAGTGTTTAGTTCAAAATTTGAAAATGGATTTGCGAAATTTGTTTTCATAATGTGAATGCAAATACATAAAGACAAAACTATCCTTATTTCAGTCCTTTCGGAACCAAATTTCTATTCAAAGGTGGATACACTATTCAACGGAAGAATGGATCGAAAGCTACAATCAAATATTACCGAAACGATTTTCTCATGGTTATTTGGCCACAATCAATTGTTTCAGATTGAATTTTCTGTATTTTCTGTCGTCGCTCTCAGCGTAATGTCTCTTTTTTCTTAATCGTTAATTCTTGGTAATTAATGTACATAAATTTCCAATTGAACTGAACTATATATCAGTGTACGGCATGAAAATATCATATGTATGAAAATATTCCCTTTGTTTAAATAAATGTTCTGAAAATCTTGAAAAATCTATCAATTTCAACAGTCCTCACAAAATCATATTCATCTACAACTTCTCAGTTGTATTATTCAGTTGCCGACCCCTGAGCCTCCGCAACAACGAAACTCCGCAAAGAATTTAGTGCGTGTTGTTCAACGTAAATTGACACACACCTCCAAATAAATCACCTGAACTCGCATTTAACGAGAGAATGTGGGGAACAAAGAGCACTGAACCGAGGTTAAGAACGCTTTCGAAATGTCACACTTTCGAAATTACAGCTTTCGAAACTTCGCGGAGCCCGAAATTGAAAAAAAAGCAAAATTTGAAATCCAAAAATGTTTTAAGTTTAAAACTTAAGAAAAGCTAGGAGAATCCAGAACGCTCAATATCCTGAAAAGCCAAAATTCAAGATTCGGAAACTTTTGAGTTTTCGATTTTTTCTAGATAAAACAAGACTACGAAATTAGAATCCAGAATCTTGAGAATTAAAAAAAACAAAGTTTTGAAAGTCCTTCAATTTCCAAAACCTAACAATTCGAAGTTTTCAAGATTCTAAATTGAAAAAACAAGGAATCTAATATCTAAGCTTTCAAAAAGCTTCTTATATTAGGTTGTCCGGAAAGTTTTCTACCATATTTTATTCGTTTTCCTATATTTCTCTCAGTAAATCCCCAATCAATTCATGTTGGTGTTGAGTAACTGATATGCGCCTCTAACAAAAAAAATTGATTCTGGCCATCTACTGCTCTTCGTTCAGATTTTAGAGCCATTTTTCTGATCAGGTCGAAATGAGACTTTTGATTCGCAGTTTTTCTCAGACCAAGGGAAATGTTCTTGTAACGCGAGATATGAGTCCTCAAAGTTGAGGTCAGCACTAAAATGAGGTATTTTGAGGGCTCATATCTCTGCTCAAAATCACTTTCAGAATGTCTAGTTTTTCGTTCTGAACTCAGAATTTAATGCTTAACAAAACTCCATTTTTTTTTAAAGCAAAAATTTTTGAGCCAAAACTTCCCACCCGAATGGTATAGGAAAATTTCGAAGTTTTGACTCACATGTAATGGTTGCGAAGTGTTACCCCTGGATTTCTTCGAATCACCCATCATTTGGGTACCCATATAGATGTAAGAAAAACCACGAAGGGATTTTTTTTGAGGGGCCCCCCCTCTCGAGATATTCCGATATTAAAATTTTTTCGATGAGATTTTTTTCGCTGACTTTGACAAAGCATAACTTGGGTTGTTGTTGACTAATCAGAAAGTTTTTATAACCAAAATGTGCCAAATCTAATGGACTTTTAAATGATAAATAGAAAAGTTTTAAAAACTAATTTTTGAAGTTAGAAAAACAAGAAAACTTGAAGATCACCCGAACCAAATAGGTGATGGAACCATTTAATTCTTCCGAAACTGTTTTCATACGAAAGAGCGCAGTTGATTTAGTCGGAAAACAATAAAATAAGAATAGGTTTCCCAAACGAAAACAAAGAAAAATTAATTTTAAGAGTAAAACATTGCATTTTTTTAAAGAAAATGTTTTTCCAGGTTCGGAAAATGAATAATTTTAAAGCTTTTTCTTGGTTTTTTTCTGGTGAATATCATTTATTAAATACTAAAAATTATAAATAATTGTTAGAAAACACAAAATATTGGGTAAAGTATGATAAAAATTACGATCCAAAATTGGTGAACATTTTTGAATTACTACTGTACTTTGACCGTGTACTGTAGGATTAAAACTTCCCCAAAAGCTACAAAACTTTAAGAAATTAGTTTTAATGTCTAAATCTTCCAAATCTAACCTTTGGGTACTTACTCCATCTATTTTCACATACTGTAAAATTTCAGTCAAAGTTGAGAAATGACCAAGTGGTCAAAATTTCGAATTTTGACCAGGGACCTAATATTTTCAAAGTTATATAATAATTGCTTAATTTGAAACATTTTTTCAGTTGACACCAACATATTAACTCTCACGGTTTTTGTTTTAGGTTAGTTCTTACACAACCTAAAAATGTATTATCATGGTTGGAAAAGCTTTTTTTCTGGACGACCCATAAGAGTTAATATGTTGGTGTCAACTGAAAAAATGTTTCAAATTAAGCAATTATTATATAACTTTGAAAATATTAGGTCCCTGGTCAAAATTCGAAATTTTGACCACTTGGTCATTTCTCAACTTTGACTGAAATTTTACAGTATGTGAAAATAGATGGAGTAAGTACCCAAAGGTTAGATTTGGAAGATTTAGACATTAAAACTAATTTCTTAAAGTTTTGTAGCTTTTGGAGAAGTTTTAATCCTACAGTACACGGTCAAAGTACAGTAGTAATTCAAAAATGTTCACCAATTTTGGATCGTAATTTTTATCATACTTTACCCAATATTTTGTGTTTTCTAACAATTATTTATAATTTTTAGTATTTAATAAATGATATTCACCAGAAAAAAACCAAGAAAAAGCTTTAAAATTATTCATTTTCCGAACCTGGAAAAACATTTTCTTTAAAAAATGCAATGTTTTACTCTTAAAATTAATTTTTCTTTGTTTTCGTTTGGGAAACCTATTCTTATTTTATTGTTTTCCGACTAAATCAACTGCGCTCTTTCGTATGAAAACAGTTTCGGAAGAATTAAATGGTTCCATCACCTATTTGGTTCGGGTGATCTTCAAGTTTTCTTGTTTTTCTAACTTCAAAAATTAGTTTTTAAAACTTTTCTATTTATCATTTAAAAGTCCATTAGATTTGGCACATTTTGGTTATAAAAACTTTCTGATTAGTCAACAACAACCCAAGTTATGCTTTGTCAAAGTCAGCGAAAAAAATCTCATCGAAAAAATCTTAATATCGGAATATCTCGAGAAGGGGGGCCCCTCAAAAAAAGGTTTTTCTTACATCTATATGGGCACCCAAATGATGGGGGTTTCAAAGAAATCCAGGGGTAACACTTCGCAACCATTACATGTCAAAAAAAATTTTTTTCCAAAAAATTATAGAATGTTGTTAAGCATCAAAGTTTGAGTTTAAAACAAAAAACTAGACATTCTGAAAGTGATTTTGAGCGGAGATATGAGTCTTCAAAGTACCTCATTTAGTGCTGACCTCAACTTTGAGGACTCATATCTCGCGTTACAAGAACATTTCGCCATTTTTTATTGCAGATTTGGACTTTTCAGGGTTAATTTAGTCTATGGCCGAAGTTTCAGCAAAAGTTCAACTCACGACTTCGCGTAACCCCCTTGTTAGAATTAACGCCTGTGTTAAAACAAGCTATGGCAAGCTAGGCTTGCTAGGCTTGTTTGCAAGTTCACGCTAAGGCTCGTGAAGGCTCGTTTTCAAAAAAAGCTCATTTTTAAAAAAGCTTAACGAGGCTCGTTGGAACTTAAAGGGGGAGTAAACTATTCTAGTAATACTAATGTGTATACATGGATCGACTCAAAATTTCGAGACAATGGAAGTCTCAGTTGAGAAAAAATTCTGAAAATTTGTATAAAAAAAGATATAGGATGTCAAAGGTGCTAAAAAGGGTGCTTTCGGGTAGCTGATTTTTCGATTTTTGTACTGAAAAAAGATTCAAGTAATATTCATTTTTTCACGAGCTACCCGAAACCAATTTTGAATCTTTACTAATAACATTTGAAAACTTTGTATGTTCGTTTATCTGTCGCTAGCTGTAACTCAGCCCAAACTGAACCGATTCCGATGAAACTTTTACAGAAAGATCAGAAATTTTTATTAGTTGATGCCCGTATGTTTAGATTTTTAATATTCAAAAAATTGAGCAAGTTACGGCTCTTTTAGTAAATTTTCAGTACTAATTTCGGTGCCGAAAATGTGTTGCAAGTCATAACTCGCTTCAGAGTTTACCGATTCTCTTGAGATTTTCACAGTTTGTTCCTGATTATCTGAGGATGATGCACGACTTTTCAGTTTCTCGAAATTACAATTTTGAAGCCTTCTGGAGCACTTTTTCTGAGCAACTGTGCCTATTTTCACTCGCGCGGCGAGAGAGGCAGAGTCATTTTCGCATGCGCGGCGGCAGAGAGGCAGCGCACACACAAAGTATAGTGGCCGACGCGGACCTCGATTGATGTCGGCTGCTTGATTTCATCACCCTCGCCGAGAAGGGAGGAGAAGCCGGTTTAATTACCCAAGTTTGAGGTAAGCCGCGCGATGGAGAAAGATAAATGGGTCGAATCTTTACTAATAACATTTGAAAACTTTGTATGTCCGATTGTATGTGGCCAGCTGTAACTCAGCCCAAACTCAACCGATTTGGATGAAACTTTTACAGAAAAATCAGGCTTGACGTTACGTTGATGCACATATGTTTAGATTTTTGATATCTCAGAAATGGAGCAAGTTACGGCTCTTTTTGTGAATTTTCAGTACTAATTTCGGTACCGAAAATGTGTTGCAAGTCATAACTCTCTTCAAAGTTAACCCATTCTTTTGAAATTTTCACAGTTTCTTTCTGATAATATGAGGATGATGCACGTTTTTTTAGTTTTTCGAAATTCTAATTTTGAAGCCTTCTGGAGCAATTTTTCTGATCAGCTCATTTCCCTTTCAAATTGCGCTGCGGCAAAAAGGCAGCGCAAAAGGCAGCGCAAATAGTGGCCGACCAAACCTCGATAATGTCGGTTGCTTGATTTCATCACCCCCGCCGACAGGAGAGGAGAAGGCGGTTCAGTTACCCAAGTTTGCGGTAAACTTCGCGATGAAGAAAGATAGATGGGTTGAATTTTATACTATTGCAATTCGTCATGAAACCATATGTTTATGTTTTCATTCGATAGCTAAAGAACAATACAAAAATAGGATTTTGCGAAAAGCGAGCTCATTATCGATTCATCACCGAAACATTGATTTTCAGTTGAAAAAATTTACGAAATTTTCCTGTATCGAGAATCGCACCAAACGAACTCGCCGCACTTTGCGTGCATCCGCGATGTTCTACTTCAACGCTCTAGGGCGCCGCGGAGCTTATTTCACTTTCTGTGCTTGTAACAAATAATGAAAATTCGTAAACAAAGTAAAAAAACAGTATACAACATTCTTTATTCAATACCCCTAACCGGGGTGTTAATGGATTTTTACGATTGTGGCCCTAAAGAGGGCCGTTGGGATCAAAAAATGGAGACATCGTTGACAGGGTGAGGACGTTTTCTGAAAAAAAAAAACAAATTTCGTGAAGAAAGGATAAAAGTACAGGGTGGGGCATAATTATTGATACACCGTTGAAGGCGTTTAAGTCGGTCAATTTTTACTCAATTTTGAAATAACTCAGTAATCAAATATTTCATACGCAAAAGTATAAGCTGCCAAAATTTCATAATGATACCTCATCTCTCGACCTAGTTTTAGACGTGAAACCTCCCAAGCAAGTGCCTAGTCCGGCACGCATGTATCTGTCATACTCAACTTACCATAACATGGGCTACGGTGATGGAATATTCGAAAAACTTTGTCAGTGTGTTGTCAGAACCTTCTATTTTATGTGTTGTGATTTTTGGAATCATTGAAAACATAACAACGTAGGGAGCCTCGATATTCTAAAGTGCTCTCGGAGCAGTCAAAATGCTGAATTTTAGAGGAATGCTGCAGTCACCTAGTCTACGGTTTACAATTTAGATTTTGAAATCAAAAACGATGAAATAATACAGTAGAAGCTCAGAAAACGCAATAACCTTACATTTTCATCATACCTAGTAAAGTCCTACCACGAAAATCCACTCTAGCACTTGAAACAGTGAATGTTGGATAAACATCCCTATAAAAATCTTCTGTAACATTGATTTGACTGCAAATATTTGTTGATAGATTCTAAATAATCTATTTTATGCCCTAAAAGTTGTTTTGAACGATTTGAAACGTTCCAACTGTTTTTAGACATCATTTTCCGACCAACAGTACTTAGCCTTCAACAGCACCGTGCCAGTGCAAACTGAGCTTTTTGCGAGGATCACAAAAAACATTTAGACATTGTAGATGTCCTAATTTTAGTTTTAAAATGAAGAAGAAAGTTCATTTCAAATGTTCACAAAGTTTCGGCCTTTTAGAGCATGTTTCAGTAATAGGAACGGCTCCGAAAATTAGCGATTTTGGCATAGTTTAGAAACAAATGATGGAACGGCTTCGAAAGCAACGTATATCTCTGTCGAGAAGAACACCTAGAAGCTAAAATTCTGCATTTAGATTAAAAGAGAGTTGACTGATGTGTTTGCAAAAAATTAGGTTTCATTCTCACGTTTGAGTGGTACGGCACCCACGCAAACATGTGTATCAATAATTATGCCCCACCCTGTAAAACAGAATTGCGACGGAAAAGAAAAAATATATGTTCGAAAATTTTTTTATTAAAGAAAAATACATTTTGGGCTATGCAAGCAGCACAAGCGTTCATAGATGATACTAAAGCAACAATTCGCTTCTTTTGCTTATAATGTATTCCAATTTTCAGTTTTTCGATGAAAAAAGGTATATTTGCAAGAGAATTCGTGGAAAAATGTACAATTTTAGGCCGTCGTAAATCGACACATCCAGTGGTCTCGAAGCGATGTAGGGTACGCATCGAATTGTTGCTTGAGTATTATACGTTAATGCGTGTGAGTCGTAGGCCACGAACACTATTTATCAATTTTTTAAAGACTTCATCTTTTTTTTTCTGAATTTAAACAAAATATCTTATTGAAAAATTTTTATGCAGAAATATGAACGATTGTGCTGCTTGCATAGCCCAAAATGTATTTTTTCTTTAATAAAAAAATTTTCGAACATATATTTTTTCTTTTCCGTCGCAATTCTGTTTTACTTTTATCCTTTCTTCACGAAATTTGTTTTTTTTTTTCAGAAAACGTCCTCACCCTGTCAACGATTTCTCCATTTTTTGATCCCAACGGCCCTCTTTAGGGCCACAATCGTAAAAATCCATTAACACCCCGGTTAGGGGTATTGAATAAAGAATGTTGTATACTGTTTTTTTTACTTTGTTTACGAATTTTCATTATTTGTTACAAGCACAGAAAGTGAAATAAGCTCCACGGCGCCCTAGAGCGTTGAAGTAGAACATCGCGGATGCACGCAAAGTGCGGCGAGTTCGTTTGGTGCGATTCTCGATACAGGAAAATTTCGTAAATTTTTTCAACTGAAAATCTATGTTTCGGTGATGAATCGATAATGAGCTCGCTTTTCGCAAAATCCTATTTTTGGATTGTTCTTTAGCTATCGAATGAAAACATAAACATATGGTTTCATGACGAATTGCATTATTGAAATGCTCTTTTACTTTTGCTACTGACTTCGATTTCAAAATTCTTTCTGATCCTAAAAAACACTGAGTACTACTTCTTTCAGCTGAAAACACCAACTTTATTATCGTCGGAGTAGGATTAAAATCAAACTTGTAGCCGAAAGTATTCAGATTTCTGAGTTCTGAAACATTCTACATCTATCGGTGATATCAATGTGATTCTCGAGTTTAGAACTGATGTGATCATCAGAAAATTTTAGGCCCATACTGTGATAGGACAATAAGATTGCCTATCATTTCTCTTATTTGCGTATTCATCCGTGTGTCATCTGATCGTATTAATTATCGCTTTGACCTCGTTTGTTTACAACACGCACCATATGCCAGGGTGAACACCCTCCACTCTTCATTCTATTGCACCGCATCGGTCGGAGACGGCTGCCTTCGGGCACCTCTCTTATACCGACTTATATTTAACCCAATAAATATATTTAATCACCGCATTTACTGTATTCAACATCCAGAATAATACAAATGTCTGGCGAGACATTTTTGTATTACATGGAGGTTCCTAAGAGTAGGACTCAGCTGATTCGCCAATTGTCAGCTTGAGCTCCGATTACTCGCGGTTGCGGATTCTTCAATTCCTGAGTACGATTCGAGTAATTACCGCTACACCAATGGTACTCAGCCGTAGGTCATCTCTATGTTATTCTGGCCGTTCTATTATTCTGTTCTACGTTTTACGAAACGATTTCCGGATGTTGTCCTCCCTCTGATGGACTGTGGATTTCGATTGTGAGATGTTTTCTCAACTGGCAATCATGAGTTGTTTTCTCTTAATTCTACGTTTGAAAAGTTTTGTCCGTGGACTGAGTAGTAGAGACTCTAATTTTTTTACCGTTTTTGTGCGGACGTCACATTCTAGGTAATTATTGATGAGATAATAGAGAATTTGAAAAATTTTGTGATGGTTTTTCATCTATACTCTTGAATTGTATTGGTTCTTTTGAGTTTCGCTCACTTTGTTAATCATTGTCTGTTCAGTCGTTGAGTTAATTTCAATTTAATTGTATCTTTGATTTTCGATTTGGTGTCGATCGGGATCAACTTATCAATTTGTGAGAATGACTATTCTGATGTATCATTTTGTAGATATAGGCCATTATTCTAGTTCCCGTGTTGTTATAGTATTGAATGTATGAGCTCTTTTGATACAGCTTCTTTCCAGGAAGTTTCTATGTTTTGCTGAGTTGTCCGTTCCTCCAACTTGGTATAAATGTAGTTAACTTCGGGGACGAAGTTGCTGTCGAAGGAGAAGGGGGGACGTGTACGGCTCGACCCCAAGATCTAGGGTCCTGTTCGAGAGAGTGCAGTTTCTAATCGAGCCTTAGAATTTTTTCTATTGGTTCGAGGACGAACCTGCTTTTCCCGAAGGGAAGGGGATGTGATAGGACAATAAGATTGCCTATCATTTCTCTTATTTGCGTATTCATCCGTGTGTCATCTGATCGTATTAATTATCGTTTTGACCTCGTTTGTTTACAACGCGCACCATATGCCAGGGTGAACACCCTCCACTCTTCATTCTATTGCACCGCATCGGTCGGAGACGGCTGCCTTCGGGCACCTCTCTTATACCGACTTATATTTAACCCAATAAATATATTTAATCACCGCATTTACTGTATTCAACATCCAGAATAATACAAATGTCTGGCGAGACATTTTTGTATTACAATACACTCGTTTTCAATATTTTGTACCCCTAAAGTTTTTGTACCCCTAAATCATAAACGTTGTACCATTGAAGGAATTCTGTGGTACCCCTGAATCATTGTGATTTTGTACCCCTTAATCGTTGTACACCCGAATTTTTGTACCCTGGAATTTTGCACCCCCGAATCACTTATTTTGTACCCCAAAATCGTTTGTACCCCCTTGTACCCCCGAATCGTTGTACCCTCCGAATTTTTTGCCGACTGACAAATATGAGGTTTTTTCACAGTCCTACATTTTTCCTTGAAGTTGTGACCCAACCTGTCGACGCAGGCGTTGAATTCTTCCTCGTTTGTAGTCACTGAGAACATCTCCGTTCGGGGGCAACAATTTCCACAGAAGATACATTTCAAGTTGTAAATTCTAGGGGGACTCATATTGAAACAAAGTAATATTGTTTTTCTCTGATAAGCTGTTTGTTAGTCCTAGTTCCACGATTTTCCAGCACAACATCTTGCTGTTTTCTGCTTCAGAAGTAGAAAAAATAGGTCAAAAACGATATAATATGAAATCTGAAAACCAATGAAAACTGATAACTTTCTGGCGGTGTTGTCTGCGCAAGCAGAAGACCAACTCTACAAAACGCACTAAAATTTCTAATGCTTCTCCGACCTGAATATCACTTCAGAAAACTCGTTTCACTATTATTTTTATGCCTTTTCATGCCTTTTCCTATGCCTTTTCCTAATAAAACTTCTTGAAAAAAAAAGAATTGACGTTTTTATTCTGAATCACGCTTGATCGGTCTGGGAAATTTTCTCCTCCAAAATTTGAAAACTGATCGGTCTACGTTCATTTTTTTGAGCTGTTTTTGACCTGTATCTTTTTTATTAGGTTGTCTCATAAGTTTTCTATCATAGATGTTTTTGCATCTAATTTTTTTCAGAGGTGTTGTCAGGTAAAGTCCTTTTGGTAGTATGTACCTCATGAGTTTTTACTATCACCTATGGTATTTAAGGTACCTTGGACCTCTTTGATTGGAAAAACGAGATAACTTTTTGAACAGGTCCAATTTGAGATTTCAAATTGCATATTTGGGCATACTTGTATCTTGCTTTGGAAGAAGTTTTATAAGATGGGTTTTTAGTATGTTACTACCCAACTCTTCTTCTTTCATAAACTAAGCATCACGAAACTCTGATATTGGCTAACACAGTTTTTTGAACGAAAATATGAGAAAAACGGAAAAATTACTTTTTTTGAGCGTTAGGTAAAATCTGGGGGCCAGGCTCCGGTATTAGACTTTTACTAATATTAATAAACTTGTGCCAAAAAATAAGCTGAACAGTCTCTTTTTTAAAAAGTTATAAGAAAAATCGATTTTTCGGCAAATTTCAGAATCGTAAGATTTTTACTTTAGCTCTTCTAAAACTTTTCATCGTTGATCAAACTGTAAGCCTTTTTGCAAATTTACAGAATATTATCTCACCTTGCTTGACGAAAAAAAAAGAAACATTCCATCAACTCTTAGAGAAATCTCGACAGTTTTTTGGTCTCAAAATCGAAAAATGAGCCATTTTGGTTTTTGCGGCGTATCTCGGGAGTGAAAAGCACTGATGGGTTGAAAAGTTGCCTACATAATGATCATTAAACTGGCTACAAAAACCATACAAAACTAACTCAGTACCCCGTCACCCCTTGCCAGGGGGACGAATTCATTTATGGTAGAAAACTTATGAGACAACCTAATATAAGCGATTTTTGTGACTTCGTGTAAGAGACTTCTCCCCTTAACTTTTTTTCCTGCATTCATTCATATATAAATCATAACCCAAATAAAATATTTTTAATTAGCACACTCGCCCTTTAAAACTTAAAAAGCTCATTACAACTCATTCCCAACCTAAGTGGAAATTTTCAATAGAAAATAATAGAAAAAAATAGAAATATTTCAACCGTGAACTGAAAAATTCAACATGGAAATCAGAAAAACAATGGAAATTTTGAAATGATAAAATTCTCCACAACTTACGTAAGGCCTTATAAGCTTTTTGGCAAATTGTGGACGAGCCTTACCGAGCCTTTTCCACGTTTCAAACAACTTATTTAGAAATGAACGAGCCTTTTTAAGTTGCCCAAAAAGCTCGAAAACTTAAAAAAGCTTATTTCTAAAAATTATACGCGGAACTCTATTAACGAGTATCCGATGAAAAGTATTTTTGCAGTCAAATACCGAAAAACCCAGAATTTTAGTTTTTTCTGCTGGGAAGTGAAATCGGATTTCCAAATTTTGTTGAGACAATTCAATTTATGGGTGTGACTTTCCATGTGAAAATCAGTTCGGAACTCGGCCATTTTCGGAAGTTAGGAGGAAAAAACGATTTTTTCACAAAAATGAAAATCTGGAATTTTTTACTCAAACTCTCCTCCTGATCTTTGTTTTTGTTCAATTCAAAAGATATTTTGCAGAATTCCAGAATATTAGTTCACATTGCTTTTCAAAAACTATTAAGTGTACCTGTCACTTCTCCAAAAATTTTCAGCTATTTTTATTATGAAAATCCGAAAAATGTTCCTTTCCGTATTTCTATGCATTACTCGCTCATTTCAAAGCCTGAGGTTTTAGAATTATGTGTGCAGAAAGAGTATTAGATAGTGATTAAATTCCGCACAAAACTAATTGTCTGCCAGTTCTTATCCACCGAGGAGAACGGATTCATTCATGGCAGAAAACTTTCCGGACAACCTAATAGATTTCCAGAATCCGAAATCCTTAAAAACCTCAAATCAATATGTCTATAAAACCAGAATTCAAAATCTGGAAAATCTGAAAAATTTGAAAATCGCAGAATTCTCAAATTTCTATATCCACAAGATTCTAAATTCCAACAATTGTAAGTTTTCCATAAACAGAATCCATTCAAAATTCCATAAATTTAGAATCTAGAATACCATCAACTTCATAAATGACTTCTCTAATCCTCAAAAACCCTCTCAAATTTCCAGAAAATTCCGCCTAATCCCGGCCCCAATCTACCTTCGTCTTCTCTCCTCAGATCGATCTCATATGTTGGATTCCAATGGAAAATACATGAAACCTCCACCGTCGTGGCCGCTGATTCTTCAAAGATCCTCTTCGAATTTGATGAATTTAATCGATATGTCTTCTGAATTTCCTGATACCCGAGTATTGGAAGAAAATGAAATGGAAGAGTTTTTTGGGAAATAAAAGGTTTATTATTATTGCAATTAATGAATTCACAAGGGAAGGCTCCCAACCTTAACACGGGGATTTGAATGAAATATGTTTTAAATAATAGCGCGCAGTCTAACTAAGAAAATCACAAAATACTAGCTGCCCATACGTATATCTATGGGAACGACAGAAGGTTTTATGATTTTTGGCGAAATTTGAGTCGGTCCTCTTCGGATGGGTATAACTTTGTTCATTATCATCCAATTCTCTCAAACCCTTTTTGTATCAAAGCTGATATAAATAGGAACAAAATATATAATTGCGACCTATCTCTATCTACAACGAGAAATTCGAAAAACTGGAAAATGTGAAGGTGACAGGTAACTTGTGTTTCAAAAAATGCCAATTTTTGGAAAAACGTCCTCGGGAAACTATGTTCATTCGATTCCTACACCTTAATAATGTATATATCCATGTTCAAAATTAAGGGGTTCAGACCACTTTCGAGACTTATTTTCATTTTTTCAAAATTTTTCTTCATTTCCTTGTATCCCTATGCGAGGAAAAATGAGAAAATCGACTTATTTTAAAAATTATGCATTCAATTTTTTTCCTACAAAATGAGCATTTTGCATTCAGAAAAAGTAAAAATTTCACTCTGGATACTTTTCTGAAAATTTTGTTTTTTTGCCAAAAAACCATCGTATAGGGATACATGGAAATGAAGAAAAATTTTGAAAAAATGAAAATAAGTCTCGAAAGTGGTCTGAACCCCTTAATTTTGAACATGGATATATACATTATTAAGGTGTAGGAATCGAATGAACCGTTACACGCTCATGGCGTGCTTAGTTTCAGTATTTACCCCGAGTTGAATACAACGACTTTGGTTCCAATATAGAGTTTATTATATAAAAGATAAAGTAATATAATAAGAAATAAGAGTTAATAGATATAAGAATAAAATACATAAAAAGATTAAATATAGGAGAAGATGTCCCCTCACATCTCCCTCTCCTCTTCCTCGCACCGACTGACCGCTTGACCGCTTGTCCGCCCGAGGAACGCGCATAAAGAGGCGGTCCCTCGGGTAACATCCCATCGCTCCTTAATGTCGAGCGCCTCGATCGACTTCTTCGGACTGTTCTCCTTGCCATTGACCATATCTTGACATCGTATCCATTCGAGTATTTAGCATATTGATATTTGTTCATCCTCTTGAAATTTGAGTTCATCATGATATTTGAAGTTGGCATCTTGGCGTGTGTATTCAGCATCTTGAAATAGTCCGTGGGATTCTTCATACAATTTGATCTTGACTTGTTTTCGAGTCGTGAGCGAGGTCGAGTTGAGAAGAGCATGATGAAGCGACAGTACACTGAAAATTAAAACGAGAGCGAGAAATATAGAAAATAGAAAATTTAGAGAAATTGATGAATAAATACTACTTTGTCAAAATTATTTAATTAGTGAACTTAAATACTGACATACATTACTTTGAACATTGATAAACTTTTGAATCGACTAAATCTTAAATAATAAAATTTGAGAAGTTAATGATTGAACTACTGAGAACTTAATAATTAAACTAATGAGAACTTAATAATTAGAATACTGGAAACTTAATAATAAAACTACTTTTGTTTACAATTGAATAAACAATATCCTTACCTTTTATTTTTGATCCTCTCTGATCTTCTGAGATTGTTGCTGCTGTCGGTATCGTCGTTTCCGCTTTTGGTCTTTCGATTCTGGAGTCCTCCTCGCTTTCCATTGTTGTTGCTCCCATTTTCATGACGTTGTTTTTCTTTCCTCTTGATTCCATCGATTCTTTTTGAATTTCTTCGATCCGTTCCTGATGATCCATCGTCTTCATTCTCTTCTGACTCTTCTAGTAGCTCCTCGGTGTCTTCATCGTCTTCCTCGTCTTCCTCGTCTGATACTTCCTCTTCTCCGCTTCCTTCCAATCGAACATCGTCTTTATTCGCAATCTTCCTCTTCTCTCCATCGGCATACTCCACATTGTATTTGTCCACCTTCAACACTTCAAACGGACCATGAAATCGTGCCATCAATTTGTTATTCGGTGGATTTCTTCGAACGAAAATTTTGCTTCCCAGTTGCACTTTTCTTTCTTTGACACGATGCGTTCTCATGTGCCTTTCCTTGTTCCGGCCGATTTGATCCTTGATTCTTCCTTGTATGATGATATGGAGATCTTGAAGATGTCTTTTGAGACATTCCTCAAAATCTTCGAGGTCCAAGTACGATGAACCAATGCGATCTTTTGGTTTTGGTCCCAGTCGAATATCTTCCGGCGTTGTTAATTCTCTACCAAAAAGTGCACGATGAGGACTTACTTTGGTCACGGCATGAGGCGATGAATTGATAGAGAATATGATGAAAGGCAATTTTTGGTCCCAGTCGGTTTGTTTGGAGTTTACGAACGAAGACAGCGACTCCTCAATTGTCCGATGCACTCTCTCGATGGTTCCATTTGCAGATTTATGATACGGAGCCGTTAGAGAATGTTTTACCTCCAAAAGTTGTAGAACGCTCTCAAATAATGTTGACTTGAAATTGGATCCGTTGTCGGTGAGAAGCACTTTTAGTGATCCAAATCGCAACACCACTTCCTGAACAAAAACATCGCATATTGTTGTTGCATCTTGTTTTTCAATTGGGAATGCCATGACGTATTTTGTGAAATCATCCTTGATTGTAAAAATGTAGCGATTTCCATTTGCTGTTATCGGAAAAGGTCCACAAATGTCAGCATGAAGTCGCTCCCAAGGGCGCTCGAGAAGTTCCAGTTGTCCAAGCGGCTCTCTTGTCTCCTGGTGTGGATTGGTCTTCCTTCGTTGACATGCTTCACAACGTTTAATAAATCCTTTGACATCATCCGGTAAATTCTTCCACTGAAATCTTCTTGAAATATTGGCAATTGTTTTCTCCGATCCAAGATGTGCTCCAAGATGTGCAGATTGATGATATTGCTTTATAATCGGTAGAGTTATCGTTTTGTCATTTGGTAAGAGAATTGACAAATTGTTCTTCTTTTTCATGTAGACGATACCATCCTTTTCTTCATATTTATCCAATGAAATTGATTTTCCTTCTTGCAACAGCTTCTGAATCCTCGAAATCCATGGAGTATCTTCTTGAATTCGTTTCAAATCCTCATGTTGTAGTGAGTTTACAGTAACTTCCGGTTTCGTGACGTCAGCGATCTTCTTCGACTTCTCCCGAACTTCTTTTGATTCATCTCCAATGTATCTTGATAAGGCGTCACAAACGGTGTTGAGGTTACCAGGGCGATAAACAATTGTCAAATCCAGCTCTTGGAGAATTATCTGATACTTCGCTAATCTACCAATTAGATCTCTTCGATGCATCAAACTTGTTAGAGGTCTGTGATCCACAATTGCCGTTACAGGAGATCCCAAGATATAAGTTCGGAATGATTTTACGGCAAATGTTAATCCCAGAGCTTCTAATTCAATTGGTGGATACCGCCTTTCTGTTACCGTAAGCTTTCGACTGTCGTAGGCAATTGGATGAAGGTCTCCATCATCTCCAGGTTGAAGAAGCATTGCTCCCACGGCAATTGAACTTGCATCTGACTCAATGATAAACGGTCTGCCTGATCGTGGTGGTTGAAGAACTGGAGTGCTGCACAATGCTCGTTTCAAGTCGTCAAACGATTTTTGATGAATTTCTTCCCAAACAAAAATAACATCTTTCTTCGTCAGCTCATGAAGAGGAGCAGCAATTTCGGCATATTGTTTGATGAAACGACGAAAATAATTGGTCATACCGAGAAATCCACGAACTCCTGTTGGTGATTTTGGAATTGGAAATTCAGCAATTGATTTTACTTTGACTGGATTCGGCTTGACACCATTCCTTCCGACGAGCAATCCCAGAAATGTAACTTCCGCCTGAGCAAATTTACATTTTTCGATCTTGATCTTGAATCCAATCTCAGCTATGTTCTTCAAAACTTCGGTAACATCCTCCATATGTTTCTCCAATGAATCCGAGACTATAAGAAGATCATCCAGATAACAGAACAAACGGGCTTTGCTTCTCTTCTGTAGTTCCCTCACGGCAGTTTGGAAAGTATGTGGACTCCCGCACAAACCCATCGGCATCCTTTTGTATTGGTAAGTTCCGGTTGGAGTTGCAAATGCAGTTAGATGTCGATCTTGTTCTCGAAGGGGAATTTGAAAGAATCCTTGAATCAAATCCAGATTGGTGAAAAACTTTCCATGGCTAGCCAGATCCACAATATCCGCAATCAAAGGAATTTGATAATTCTGCTTCTTTGTGACAGCATTCAGCAGACGAAAATCCGTTGTGAAGCGAGTTGATCCATCCTTTTTCTTCACAAGAACAATTGGACTAGTGAACGTTGATTTAGAAGGCTCAATGATATCCAGACGGAGCATCTCCTTCTCTTGCTTTTCGACTTCGGCTTGATTTCCAAGGGGGACCCTGTATGTCCGCGGTTTAGGGAATGGAAGATCCTCTCTGATTTCAATAGTGTGCTCAATTCCTCCATTGAATAGACCGATATCACCATCTTCGTTGAAAAATGCTTTCCGATGTTGTTGAAAAATTTCCTTCAATCTTCTCTTCTGTTGACTGTTGAGTTCAGCTCCACTCCAATCAATCTTGTCCATAAACTTTGTTCCATTCACATCCAACACTTGTTCCTCCCAATTGGCTTCCACTGGAATATCAGGTGCACTTGCTCTGGCTACATCTTGAAGACGAACGATTTTCCCAGTACCAATGATGTCTCCTTCTTTTAATTGAACTGTCCGATTTGATGTGTTGATGACTTTGATTGTAGTTTCTCGACTGTCCAATGGTTGAAACAATGTATTGTCAAACAACAAACTTCCTTCCGGTTTTGACGTCAGTAGGACTGCTTCATCTGCCTCGATATCTTTTCCATTTGCTAACTTGATGACATACTCCTTTCCTGGCTTCATCATTAGTTCTTCCGCACTGATCATTTCCATTACAGCATTTGTCATCTCGTATCCTTTCTTGTGTGGTCCAACCAGTTGAATTTCCGATTCTCCGATTTGCAATTTGTTAGCTGATGGCCTCAATATTGTTGTAATTCCTTTCCGATCCAAAGCATCCATAAAATCGATTCCTAACAGAGCATGTCCTGGGCAACATTGATCTTCAGCAACCAAAAACTCATGATCAATCATCACATTTCCAATCCTTACTGGTGCATTGAATGTTCCGAGAAATTGAAAGGAAGTACCATTGGCGGCTTTGGCAGAGCGAATTTTTCCGGGTTTGATAGGAATGTTCAAATGTTTCGCTGATGATCGACTTACATAACTGATACTGGCGCCGGAATCCCATAGAGCAACGAATCCTTTGTCCGCAATTGCGATATGTACGTAGGGAATGCTGGATACTCCGTGAGCAGCTGATGCGGTGCAGATGAGTGGAATGATGATTGGAACATACGTGAATAATGGTGGTAGATACCATCCTCCTTGTGCTGGTCTTGCTACTTGACGTTGTTGATCTTCTGGTTTGAGAACATTGATTTCTTCCAGCTCTTCAGGTGCAGATGCTTCCACCGCGTTGATCTTGAGAATGTTGCCAAGTACTTTCTTTCCCAAATAAAATTTGACTCCGAAAAATCCAACGATGATGAGAACAATAAGAAGTAATCCTCCGACAGCCATAACGATAAAATACCAACTAGTAAACCAACTTGTAACTTCTCCAGCAAATTCCGAAACTTCATCGAACAAGTATTCCACTGTTGATCCATTGCTACTGTTTGTTGATTTGCCATTTCTTGATCCAGCCATTGATTTCAAAACTTCTTGTTGATGTTGGTATTGTAACGATCGAATACTGGCTCCAAAAGAAACTGCAAGCATCATTGGGAATGACGAATCCTTGACTCCAGCATAAATGTCTCCAGCAGTGAAAATCAATTGACGAGCTTCATAAGTAGGGACTCCACCTTCTTCAATCTTTGTCACATTTCGAGTCTTGTTGATTTCTTTGAAGTTTCCATTCTCATCTTGCCAAACGTAGTTGTTTATGAATCTGCAGTCCATCGTATCTGTTTTGTAGTCGACTTCAATTGAACCCGGTTGTATATAAACCACTTTGTTGTCAGACGTCATGGCAGCGGTTTTGGTAGTACACATTAGCCCATCCTTCCGGTCGGTTTTGATTTTGTTGACTACGACTTTTGAACACTGACTCACTTGAACTACATCTCTTCCTTTGAAAGTTGCAATGATGTCATCTCGATGTAGCAACACTCGCATAGCAGCTTGAGGATCCAAATCCAAAAACATTCTCCAAATTCGCAATTGGCGGTTCCTGGTATGGCAAATCGCGTCGACCAATCGATTGAAATTGTCACGATTGTAACTTTCCATTTTCTCACTCACGAATTGAATTTTGTGATTTAGTGCAGCCATTGTGAGATTCCTCCGAATGTTCTCTTTTCCATCATAACTTTGTTTCATGAAGTTGATCTGAGCTTCTGATCCTACTGATGAAACACCAACCACTTCATCTTTGGCGAAATCCACTTCTTCAGCTTTTCTGGCAATCCTTGATTTTGTCTCCTGCTTTGATACATCTGTCTTCTGTTGCTTCTGCTCCACTGGTCTCGGTGTTGTTGTCGGAGTCTTCTTAGCTGGTGGCGATAGTTGCAATAAATCTTGTGGTCCATACAATCCTCGTGATGATTCTCTTTCCATTCTTGTTGAAACTTGTAGATCTTCATTCGCAATCTTCTCGATTTCATCCTCGACAAAAGTGAAGAAAGTAACTCCGTTACTTGAATACGTACCTTGGTTGAAGCATTTGGACATTTGTGATGGTGTGAAAGTTTGATCCAAAGGAAACGCATTTTCCATATGATTGATTACCAGAATGTTGTCACCGATAGTAGCTGCGAACGATCCAATTGAAATAACATCACACTCCGACTTCTTCTTTGAAAACGACCACAAAAGTAGAGCTTCTTTTGATTCACATCTTTCATCTTCGATCTTGCAATCATCTCGATTTATCATCAACGAAGAAATTAATGAGCCATCAGCCAATTCTGCGACTGAACCTTTCTCTACCACAATCCTCTTTGCTTCTTGACATGAGTTGACATTGAAACCAGTTGATGGCCATTTGTATTCAATATCCGACATAAACAAATTGGCTCCCTTCTTTTTCAAAACTTGATCTTGCCATGTCTTGTCTTCAAAAGCTTCCTTACACTCCTGATCCGTAGGGACTTGCATTCGAAGAAAGGATGTGTTGTATGCCGGAATCCATAAAGTAGCAGAAGTACATTGATTGAAGACTTCCAATCGACATTTAAAAGCTGTTGACTCCTCCATAGTTTGGTTTAGAATAGACATTGTAGCCATTCCTCTTCGGATATTGTTGCATGTCGGACGATTACATTCAGAAGGTTTGGGAGGGTGCAGAAGAGCTTGACCAACTGGGTTTCGACAGTCATAAAATGACATCGGTTTTATTGCTGTCCAGGTGGCTGCGCTGGGGAGGCACAGAGCCATGAGACAGGCAATGAAAAGAAGATTGGAAAACTGGCCTGAGAGACTGGATACAGAATTGATGATTGTAGAATCTTCGTCCATTGCTGCCGTTGTTGGGTCGAAAACAGCATTCACGTGTCCACCATTTCTTTGTCTCCATTGTTGATCGCGATTTCGATTCCAACTTCCTCTGTTGTTGTTTCCGCGAAAATTGGAATTGCCACGGTAGTTCTGATTTCCTCGGAAATTCGATGATCCTCGATAATTCGAGTTCCCATGATAATTTGGGTTACCATGGAAGTTGGAATTACCACGATAATTTCCTCGGAAATTTGAATGTCCTCGATGGCGACCGCGGAATCCGGAGTTGGCAACCGATTGGAAGTAGTTTACCTGCTCCGTCGTTCTGTCATCCATGGCGGCAACCTGGAGGGACAGTTTATTGATGGCAGCTGTGAGAGGGTCCGTGTTGCGGGTCTTCCGTAGAGATTCTTCGCATCTCGCGAATTGAAGCGCTTGCTCCGATGTTGTGGGAAGCTTGCGGTTGACATGGATGGAAATGTCTTCATTCAATCCGTTGACGAATGTATTTTTGAGAATCTCTTCTCGGGCGGCTTCTCGGTTTGCTCCAGGGTAGGCGTTGATGCAGGCCTCTTTCACAATTCGGAAGAACGTTTCCACGTCCCGTCCTCCTTGCACCCGTGCCTTCAATTCCGCTTGCGCCACCATGCGTCTGTCTTCGGTATGAATCCGATCGCGGAGCTGATCCAGAAGCTCTTGCCACGGTCCTTCTCGAACTTCCTGGGTGAGGGCCTCGTACGCATCTCGAGCTCTTCCTTCCAAAAGATATGGGAGAATTCTTCGACTTTGGTCCGCGTCAATCAGGTGGGCGTTGAAAAAGTCATTCAGGCTTCGAATGAAGCTGGAGAAAGACTCTTTCTTACCATCATGACGAGGGGCAGCCGTCAGGGTCGGGTGCCAAATCGGAGCTCGTTGTCCTTCTTCTCCCATCCTTGGTTCTTCAGCAATACGTTGGAGAGGTGGAGGAGACGGTTGGCGGTTGTTGGCTTCTCGGAGTTGGATCAACGGTTCTTCTTGAGGATTCTCTTGGAAGTTTTGCAGTGCAGCACGGTTTCTCTGGTTGTCTATGACTAGTTGTTGACGTCGGCGAGCTCGTTGGTCACGAAGGTCGTTCGGATCAATTTTGACTCACTGAAAGATCATTATTTTGAATTTGATAATATATAATTTTTGAAACACATAAAGAAAACATAAACATGCATTAGGTTTGGTGAGTGGGTTTGAGGAAGGGAGGGTTATGGGTGAATATATAGAAATATGAATATTGTAATGAAGGTAAAAGACGAAAACTAAGACAAAATGGAAGACACGAATCCGGAGGATATTCACGGCATCTCTGAACTACCAACTGATGTGCGTCCACACAGTGTTCTCCTCGGATCTCGATCCGACTCCGCCCTCTTATTGTAATATATATGGGTCAGATGTTCGGACAGCCATCTGCCGTTCTCCTCTGTTTACCCGCACTGTGATAATTTATGACTGTATAGAATAGATCTCTTTGATGTGAACGTCGTTGAAGTGTAAACAATCAGATTAATCCGGGGTCATCTGTTCTAATCCTTTGTTCCCGCATAGATAGGCATAAATCTCCTGAGCGTGCCATTTGGTGTACACATTCTTATCGTGATATATTTTACAGTCGGCTGTGAATAGCATATTGTGAATAATAAGACGATCGCATCTGCTGTTTGTGAGATAGTGCATCATGTGAGAGACTACGACATACATGTGGGTATACGGTATCATATCCGGATATGTGTGATTTCTGCTGATCACGACTACAATAATTCAATTTTTAAAATACACGTCGAAAATTTTCTGAAGACATTAACATGCACTTACAAAATACATGCTAAAATTGCTTACCATCCATTGTTTCTGTATCTGAACTGTCAAAAACCTAAAATTTAGCGCGCGAATTTTGAAAACTACTACAAGCAAAGTTACAGTTAAGAATGGATTTTAAAGCGTCGATTGGCCAATCTATTGTCTTACCTTATTCATTTCATAGCCCAACTCTCATGGCAAAAACCATTTCTCTCTAACAAGTAATGTCCTTGACGTTGCAGTTTGAACTTTTTACGAAACTTTGTCCCAAGGTACTTTCAAGTGTGCTGAGTCCGAATCTGAAATAAAACTCTGCTAATTTTTTTCGTAGCTCGAGATATGAGCCCTCAATGTTGCTCATAACGGTAAAGTTGTGGTACTTTGAGGACCCATATCTCAGCTCAAAATCACTTTCAGAACGTCTAGTTTTTCGTTTTGTACTCAGAAATAAACAGTTAACAACATCAGATGCTTTTCGGAGAAAAAATTTTTTGAGCCAAAACTTCGAATTTTTCCCACCATTTGGGTGCGGATTTTTTCGGTCGATTTGGGCTCATAAAATGTTTTCTTCCAAATCGGAATTTTTTGGTTGGAAACTATAGATATGTGTATGAAAGAGTGTTTCTGACATAATTCAGCTATTTTCATCCGAATTCGATGCCAGATGACTCAATTAAGTATCAAAGAAAACCCAATAATTTTAGCCATCATTTTTCATCTGGAACCGGCCCAAATCAACTAAAAATGGCTGAATTATGTCAGAAACACTCTTTCATACACATATCTATAGTTTCCAACCAAAAAATTCCGATTTGGAAGAAAACATTTTATGAGCCCAAATCGACCGAAAAAATCCGCACCCAAATGGTGGGAAAAATTCAAAGTTTTGGCTCAAAAAATTTTTTCTCGGTAAAGCATCAGAGGTTGTTAACGGATCATTTCTGAGTACGAAACGAAAAACTAGACGTTCTGAAAGTGATTTTGAGCTGAGATATGGGTCCTCAAAGTACCCCAATATTACCTTTATGAGCAACATTGAGGGCTCATATCTCGAGCTACGAAAAAAATTAGCAGAGTTTTATTTCAGATTCGGACTCAGCACACTTGAAAGTACCTTGGGACAAAGTTTCGTAAAAAGTTCAAACTGCAACGTCAAGGACATTACTTGTAAGAGTTACTCAATCATACTTTTCATTTTATTTTACAAGAACCTGCATTCTGGGCTTGGAGTTAAATTAAACACAGGATTTTCGACGGGCGTTCAAGATTACCTATTCCACATCTGACTCGGGGAAGAAGCAGAAAATACAAAAACGAGTAGATTATGAATTAGGTTGTAATCCCGAAAGGATGTACAGCTCACTAAACGTCTAGTATATACGTATTACATGATGACTTACTGTTTGATGTTGTGAGATGGATGGCGTCCAGGTAGTATAGTGTAGAGAATAATAATAATAATAGGTTAGATAGCGGAGAGTACCTCAGTGAAGTATCTCCTCAAGGTGGGACCTCCACGTTACACGCTCATGGCGTGCTTAGTTTCAGTATTTACCCCGAGTTGAATACAACGACTTTGGTTCCAATATAGAGTTTATTATATAAAAGATAAAGTAATATAATAAGAAATAAGAGTTAATAGATATAAGAATAAAATACATAAAAAGATTAAATATAGGAGAAGATGTCCCCTCACATCTCCCTCTCCTCTTCCTCGCACCGACTGACCGCTTGACCGCTTGTCCGCCCGAGGAACGCGCATAAAGAGGCGGTCCCTCGGGTAACAGAACATAGTTTCCCGAGGACGTTTTTCCAAAAATTGGCATTTTTTGAAACACAAGTTACCTGTCACCTTCACATTTTCCAGTTTTTCGAATTTCTCGTTGTAGATAGAGATAGGTCGCAATTATATATTTTGTTCCTATTTATATCAGCTTTGACACAAAAAGGGTTTGAGAGAATTGGATGATAATGAACAAAGTTATACCCATCCGAAGAGGACCGACTCAAATTTCGCCAAAAATCATAAAACCTTCTGTCGTTCCCACAGATATGCGTATGGGCAGCTAGTATTTTGTGATTTTCTTAGTTAGACTGCGCGCTATTATTTAAAACATATTTCATTCAAATCCCCGTGTTAAGGTTGGGAGCCTTCCCTTGTCAGATCAATATTTTGAGACAATTATTTCAAGATTATTATTAGTTTAATAAATGATTATTATTGAGGTTTGATTACTGTCCCATACATGGATCGAAGTCAGGCCCCTGGTTTCGTGTGGAAGAGGTTCTGAAAATTGATGGCCTAGAATTCCAAAACTAGTCCATCTCTTACCCTCCAACATAGCATTTCTTCTGTTGAAGTTTCACTGCATGAGCACGAGCTCTCGGCTTCTGATCGACACGGGCGGTTCCATCGAAAGAGATCAGTTTTGGTGGGATGGCGCCAACGTGGCGTTTCGAACCGCTTCGCTTCATTTTTGCGAGTTGAAGGGTTTGCTGAAACTTGGAATTTGGTATAGAAAAATAGAGCAGATTTTTCTGACATGTAATGTACCCGAATTGTCGCATGGGGTTTCGGCTGAAAGTATGCTCATTGAAACAAGCGTAAAAAGTTATATAAAAATTCGGAACCATTTTTGCTACCGTTCGATACTTTTTCTGAAAATCGAGTTTTTTATAAAAATTTCCGACATGTGGAAACTTCAACTTCAAATGGTCGCAGTTTTGTTCATATTCAGCCAAATCTATCAAACTAAAGTGTGTTGTGTAGCTGAAAAAATGAAATTTCAGAAAACATTAAAAAACTGTTTGGAAATTTTTTGGTACTCGTTATATGGAACGAAATGCAAATTTGCTCCTGTGCCAACTTTTATCTAGAAGCAACTTCCCACCTCCCGATTTGTTTTAAACTGTTGCCAGACGATTTAGCATAGCTGATTTAGTGTAAGAACAACTTTTTAGCCAATTTCAGCCACACAGTTTTGTTTCTGACAGGTATGAAAATGTCAATTTTCGGGAAATTTTTATAAAAGTTTATTTTTTCACATAATGTTATATTGAAATTTAGGCTCTTTATGATTTAACGGGGGTTTTAAGAATTAACGGGGGTTTTGAGAATTAACGGGGGTTTTGGGAATTAACGGGGGTTTTGATCAATTAAAAGCAACCTATGATTGTTTTATTTCAATTAGTCATATTTTATCTAGTTTTTAGTCTTAAAGTAGTTTCAAGTCAATATTTCGGGTCTAAATAGTTATTCTTGCATTTAAGATCTAACTGTTGGGAATGGTGTGGTTTTCTGAAACAATGTCTGGTTATCAATTTGTGAAAGTGTATAGGAGCTCATTTTGGGTCCGCAATTCGAAAAATTCACTTGGGATCCGCGGGTGCCCATAATATCAGCATTTTAAACTAAGATACTTTGTACTACCACTACCTGGTCTTATTTGTTGTGTAAGATACTGAATTAAACCCAAGGGTCCTGTAACATCTTTTTTGATTCCTACATCAACAAGCACTGTGACAATTATACATTTCATCAACATAGTTTAACTTTTTAAATTAATATCTAATATGACAATCAAAAGAACCGGTTGGTCAGTTGGCGTAGCAGAGTGTCAATGGAACAGATTGGCGCTATTCTTTTTCATGGTTTCTTGAGCTGTGAATTAAGTGCCCAACATAGAAGATAGAGTATGTAAATCCAACCACGGTACCCCACCGACTTGTTTCTTATTCGTTCACAGTAAGATTTTTACATAGTTGAGGGAAGAAAAAAAGTACAAATAGCAATAGCGATTAAGTTTCGGTTTCGGTTAAGTTTCCGCATATAAATCGACCTAACAAAAAAGCCACTGTATTTGATAATGTGGCAATGCTCATGGACTACGTCACTTCTGACAATGGAAGTGTTTTCAGATGGGCTTTGAGAACTTTCTGAAAATCGGTACACTAGTATTTTCGACTATGCTGAAAAACGTAGTAAATTTATTTTTTGCCCCTTGCCCCCGGGGAACGAGATATCAGCCAACAAAGCTGTCCCCAGTACAAATAAGGGGATTTTTCGAGAGCCTGTAACTTTGCTTCTAGGCACTTTCAGAAGGTCTCGTTTTTTGTTCTGGACTTAGAATTGATTGTACAACAATTTCCAATACTTTTCAAATAATAAAATTTTTGAGCAAAAATTTGACATTTTGCCTCCATTTGGGTGCGAAATTTTTTGAAGTACCTGGATTTTTCAAACTGTTTTTCCAATCTGGTAGTTCTTGGCTGGAAACGATAGATGGTGGTTTGTAGAATATTTCTTGACATTTTCATGTACTTTTTCAATAATTAGGGTGCTTTTTATAGGTCAAAAGTTGGAACCCTCCATTTTGAACCTATTGTAGCAATTAAAAACCTGCAACTCGGTGTTTACACCAACAACGACACTCCGCATATGCCGGGGAAGCCACGCCCCTTGCAACCCTGGCACGAGGTTTTTGCATGCATGTGCACGCGTTTATTTTTTTGCTGATTTCCAGTAAAAAAACACGGAAATCTATATATTTTCAGCGTTTTTCAGCTGAGATAATGACGAATGTTTTAGAAAAAATATTTAGCGAGAAAAAAACCAAATATCGAAAAATAAATTCGTTTAAAATGTATAATGATAGGTTTTTGTACTGCTCATGTTGTTACTCTGTAAAAAATTGTGTCTGAATGTTTGTATTTTAGCTGAAAAACGCGGAAAAATTATTACATTTTCGTGTTTTTTTAGTGAAAATCAGCAAAAAATAAACGCATGCACAGACATGCAAAAACCTCGTGCCAGGGTTGCAATGGGCGTGACTTCCCCGGCATATGCGGAGTGTCGTTGTTGGTGTAAACACCGAGTTGCAGGTTTTTAATTGCTACAATATACCTGAACTGATTGGACCTTGACCCATCTTGGGCTGGAACATCTAGATTGTTGAACGTATACTAAATGACATGGCTGAGTAATACTTTCTCAATCATGTAGACACGGAAATGA
Source organism: Caenorhabditis zanzibari (assembly GCA_963966625.1). NCBI lineage: Eukaryota > Metazoa > Nematoda > Chromadorea > Rhabditida > Rhabditidae > Caenorhabditis > Caenorhabditis zanzibari. The sequence continues at coordinate 12,034,684 of OZ016468.1, forward strand.
GTTCATACAGCTGACGATCGGAGGATCGGCATGTTCCGAACTTGTTTTAAATGTCCGAATAAGTTCTACAGGCTGGAATCCGGATTTTAGTAGATGATAATGATGGTAGGAGAAGTGGTAGTCCACATCAAATTCCTTTATTTTCGATTTCCTAGTATATCCAAATAGTGATCTGGCTAGTGCATCTACAGTGGCGAAAATAGGTGAGTACACCTTTCTTTCTAAGTGAATAACTCTGCTCAAACAAGTCCAATCTACTCGAAAATTTGCATGTTCGTAGCCAAAGAGCATGTGAGTAATACCTATAGTTTTTTGAAAATCAAAATTTGATCAGGGCTCCAGAATTCTACATGATGTAGGCGTGATTCAAAATCCAAAAACTAACTTTTTTCTATGGTGGTTTAATTTTTTCCATTCTATTCAAAAAATGTTGCCAATTGATTAAATAGACACCACAAAAAATTTGGTTTGATTTGGATGATCGGCTCCGAAGATATGGACGTCCGAGCACAAAATGGTACGTTTTGCTCATCGTCCGTAACAGCGCTGAAAATAGTCCTAGAAGTCTCAAAATCTGGGAAAACATGTATCTTGACATATTCTACAAAATAGCAAAAATAAATTTCAATTTCGAGCAAAAAACTTTTTCTTGATGTACTGACCCCATTCGACCCATAAGAGCCCCTTGCTTCGAAAAAAATTTTTTTGCTCGAAATTGAAATTTCTTTTTGCCATATTGTAGGGTATCTCAAGATACATATTCCTCTAAATTTTGAGACTTCTAGGACTATTTTCAGCGCTGTTACGGACGATGAGCAAAACGTACCATTTTGTGCTCGGACGTCCATATCTTCGGAGCCGATCATCCAAATCAAACCAAATTTTTTGTGGTGTCTATTTAATCAATTGGCAACATTTTTTGAATAGAATGGAAAAAATTAAACCACCATAGAAAAAAGTTAGTTTTTGGATTTTGAATCACGCCTACATCATGTAGAATTCTGGAGCCCTGATCAAATTTTGATTTTCAAAGAACTATAGGTATTACTCACATGCTCTTTGGCTACAAACATGCAAATTTTCAAGTAGATTGGACTTGTTTGAGCAGAGTTATTCACTTAGAAAGAAAGGTGTACTCACCTATTTTCGCCACTGTATGAGAGTACTCAGAAGTGACGTAGTCCATGAGCATTGCCACATTATCAAATACAGTGGCTTTTTTGTTAGGTCGATTTATATGCGGAAACTTAACCGAAACCGAAACTTAATCGCTATTGCTATTTGTACTTTTTTTCTTCCCTCAACTATGTAAAAATCTTACTGTGAACGAATAAGAAACAAGTCGGTGGGGTACCGTGGTTGGATTTACATACTCTATCTTCTATGTTGGGCACTTAATTCACAGCTCAAGAAACCATGAAAAAGAATAGCGCCAATCTGTTCCATTGACACTCTGCTACGCCAACTGACCAACCGGTTCTTTTGATTGTCATATTAGATATTAATTTAAAAAGTTAAACTATGTTGATGAAATGTATAATTGTCACAGTGCTTGTTGATGTAGGAATCAAAAAAGATGTTACAGGACCCTTGGGTTTAATTCAGTATCTTACACAACAAATAAGACCAGGTAGTGGTAGTACAAAGTATCTTAGTTTAAAATGCTGATATTATGGGCACCCGCGGATCCCAAGTGAATTTTTCGAATTGCGGACCCAAAATGAGCTCCTATACACTTTCACAAATTGATAACCAGACATTGTTTCAGAAAACCACACCATTCCCAACAGTTAGATCTTAAATGCAAGAATAACTATTTAGACCCGAAATATTGACTTGAAACTACTTTAAGACTAAAAACTAGATAAAATATGACTAATTGAAATAAAACAATCATAGGTTGCTTTTAATTGATCAAAACCCCCGTTAATTCCCAAAACCCCCGTTAATTCTCAAAACCCCCGTTAATTCTTAAAACCCCCGTTAAATCATAAAGAGCCGAAATTTAAACAATTGTTAATTGTATTTGTTTTATTATTTTATGAGCTTTTAGAAAAACTATTGATCATCAAATTAGCTCACCTATGAAGCTTTTTGTGGTCTCTCAAAGGTTACAGTACGATTTTCAGTGGTGATCCAAAAATCGAAAAAATGAAAATGACGCTAGCGATTCAAACTTTTTTGTATTTTGTAGGAAATTTTGATAGAAACCAAATTGTCAACTGCAACTTTTCTCTTACTCTTCACCCGGACCCGGAAAACACGATAATACTAGAAAGTAGAAGAAAGTTGCTCAACGACCTGAAGGTGCGCCGCATCTACTACGTGATTTGGACAGATGAAAAGATGTTCACCATTGAGCCGCTTCCGAATCGCCAGAACACCCGGCAAATGTTGTCAGAAGCTGACTGGAGATCTCCAAAATGACGTTTGGCCAACAAGAAGTTGATTTCAAAACCACTGATGGTCTGGGCTGGTCTGAAAGTTGAAGACAAAGCTCCACTGGTGTTCATTGATCGGAACGTCAAGATCAACTCGGAGGTGTATCAAAAGACGGTTTTGAAGAATGTGCTACTTCCCTGGATCACTCAGCATTTCGGACAGAAAAAACGTTTTTCGAAGCATGAGGCTCGTTTAGACCGAATGGGGTCAGTACATCAAGAAACAATTTTTTTGCTCAAAATTGAAATTTCATTTTGCCATCTTGTAGAGTATCTTAAGTTACATATTATCCAGAATTTTGAGTCTTCTAAGACTATTTTCAGCGTTGATACAGCCAATGAGCAAAACGTACAGTTTTGTGCTCGGACGTCCATATCTTCGGAGCCGATCATACAAATCGCTCCAAATTTTCTGTGGTGTCTATTTGATCTATAACAAACGTTTTGCGCTTTAGAACTCCTTACAGAAAAAAATTTTGAAAAAAGATAATTTTTTTGATTCTTACGTCATCGGCACTTCTGATGATATTCTGAAGGAACGAAACATTTTTAAATTTCAGAAAACTTATAGACTTTTTCCTAATCTAATCAGTAGTGTCTCCACAAAATTTCTTGTCTTTTGGACATGTTTCAGCAAAGCTATAATCAAAAGTTTGGAGGTACACTCACCATTTTTCGCCACTGTACATAGCATTTCATGCCATCCATGCTTCGGCTCTCTCCTTTGAATCCAGAATCACTTCTATCTTCCTTAGAATGTGACCTGTCTCGCCCATTTTCCTTTCCGAAGTCTTTCTTTCCGCCAAACTTCTTTCCCTCATCTTTCTTCTGCTCCTGCTTCTTGTAGTCATCGTAGCATTTCTCCTGATTCTCTTGCTGCAACACTACATCCTTGAGTTGTTTGTACTGCTCTTCGAGCGGCACTTCTACTCTTTTCATCGTCAGAAAATTATACAGCGTGGAATCCTCTTGCACTGCTCTCAACAACTTAGTAACTCTCAACTGCGACAACGTCTCATCCGAAACGTCCCCGAGCGCCTTTTTCGACCACTTCTCCAGCTCGGTACAGTATTCCCCCGTCTTCTGACCACTCTTCCTCTGCATTAATTCAAATACAGTTAGAGCCTCCGACCTAGCATCTCCTTGACGCTTCCGCAACTTCTTTTCGAACTCCTCGAACAAATCCCTGATCGTTCTCTCGAACCGTCGAGGCAACGTCTTGAAAATCGCCTTGGCAGCTCCCTTCAGAAACTGCTCCTCCAGAATTGTCACCAGCTCATCATCCCCATCCGTCACACTCTGATACTTCAGAAGGAATGCACGCTTAAACTCCGCAAACTCCCGAGTGCCATCAAACTCCTTTGGCGTTGGTAGCGCAGACGCTTTCGCCGATGATTTCATCATCCGGCTCATGCTCTGCACCCATTCTTCTTCCATACTTCTCCTCGAGAGGTACGACTCCTCGTCACTTTCCCGATTGCGCCACTCTGCGCTTCTGTCCCTCGCGGGAAGCCTCACCCGTCCACCTTCTTTTCTACGGCTCCCTTCTCTCCTCGACTCCCGCTGCTCTTCCCGATTCCATAACTTGGCTTGAAATTCTCCTCTTTCTTTTTAGAAAGCTTTTCAAGCTCAATCTGTAGAAGCTGGATGTTTCTCTTCATCCCTTCGGCTACAAGCTTCTCTTCGCTAAACGCCTTCATCCCCTTCTTAAGCTCCTCTTCGAGCACTCTATTCTCTTCGCGCAGCATCGCGATCTCCGACATCGCTTCTTCCATCGCCTTCTGCGCTTTCTCGTTCTCCTTTTGGCAGATTTCCTGGAAATCACTCTTTTCCTGCTTGAGTCTTCCCATCGCCTTCCCCAACAATTCGGCGCACCCGATTTCCTCGAACCGCTCGCGAAGCTCCTCATTGAACTTCACGACTGGTTCCATCACCAAATCTCGCTGTCTATCCGAGAACTTCGTCATAGTGACTAGCTTGTTCCCGACTTCTTTCTCCACATTCTTGGACGTCTCCATGAAGTCCTTGAACGCGCGCACTCTCTTCCGCCCCTCACCGATGCTCATCAAGTCACCCTCGAGCTGCCTCATGTCGACCCCCTCGATCCTGGCTGGCTCCTCGACTTGGATCTTCTTTTCTTCTTTATCCGTCATCGCTGATTCGTTGTTGATTTGGCTCCAGCAGACAAAACTTTTATTCAAAAGAAGTGACTGTTGTTGCTGGTTTTCAACCAAGCTCACGAATTCCGAAAAGTTATTCAACTAATGGGAAAGTTCAGAAAATTAGTGAAATTCTTGTGAAATTCCTTCGGAAATCCACTTAAATACACAAAATGACGAAAAACAAACCGGTTCGGCCCCCAAGTTGCCCGTGGCATCGGGATTAGGGTCCTGTAAATTACCAAAACCAACACAAATCACACGACGAAACCAATTTATTGCTACCCAGAAACAACAACTGGGAGTATAGAGACAAAGAAACTTGAGAAACTCTAAAACTAAATTCTTCCACGATCAAAAGGGCGACGATGTATGGCGGGGCATCGGGACGCCACGTGGCAGTCCTCAGGCCACGGAGGCGTGGGATGGGGTTTTGCCTTTGGCAACTAGGCAACTTCACAAAAATCCCCATCGGAATCAACGGTGTTGAGGATCGAATGTCAGTGGTATGGGAGAAAGGTGTCCATTCTGGAAGTATTGATCCAATGAGATATGTTTCGATAACCAGTGCAACCGCTGCGAAAATCTTCAATATATATCCAAAGAAAGGAAGAATCGCCGTGGGATCTGATGCGGATATTGTTATTTTCAATCCAAATGCAACGAGAACGATTTCAGCTCACACTCACCATCATGTAAGGCAAAGTTCAATTATTTTTGACATTTTTTACTGAAATAATTGTTTTAAACTCGAAAAAATCGATATTCAAATTTTTGACTTAAATTTTTTCTAATCTATTTCAAAAAATGTAGAATGTTTCGCTGGTTTGAATGCACCTGATATCACTGCTCAAAATGCACTTTGAGGCGAGTTATGAGCGTTTGAAGTTTCAGAAAGAGAGACGCAGAGAAAGCAGACACTCTCGCTGCACGGCGAATTATTTTTAAAATTTTGTTTTTTTCTGTTTTTGTTGACGCGTTTCTCGATACAGTGAAAAACTGGTTTTTACTAGGTTTCTCATTTTGAACCGTTTTTGCTGCTTCCAAATTAGGTAACAATTGTTAAGGCTGGAAAAACACACGTTTTGAAAGTAAGAATGCTCAATTTGACCCAGAAATAAACACGCTGAAAGATTTTCTAGAAAATCAACTGAAAAACACCACTTTTTGCAGTTTTTAAAGTTTTCTGAAAAGCTGAGAACTTCAATAACTTTCGAATTAGGTAACTTTTGTGGAGAATTTTCTCGCGAACATTTTGATTATACACTCAATCAAAAAAATTCAAAAATGAGATCGCTGAAAGATTTTCTAGCTCCGTTTTGGGTACCCATAAATTTTCAAAAATGGATTTCTTCCGTCAGGATGAATGTTCAAGGCAATAAGGTATATAGAAAAGATGATAGTGATCCAAATTCAGTTTGCAACCTTTTTTTGAACCAAAAAAAAATGCCTATTAGCGTTATTTCAGCAGTTAAGTGATGGCTGACAAAAGTTTGCCTACATCGAACCTACCGTAACTTTTCATTTGGAATTGAAAGAAAATATGTTAGTTTCAATTTCCATGACAAATATAAACTATAATTTAGCAGTTTTGACCTATTTTTCGATGTTTTAGCCCTTCTCACAATATGAGTTTAAAGGTGGTGGGACAGCAAATTTTTAATTTTTCTGAAACTTCTGTAAACTGAAGCTATAGATATTCTAAGCGGCTTCTGATATGGCAACTGTTCTAATTCGGTTGATTTCCGGCAGAAAACAGGCCTAAAATAAGAAATGTCGTCAGGTTTGTCGCATTGTACGCATACACCACAACTGACACGCTCACGCGAAAATGCACGATTTTCCCCCGGAAATTCCCCCGGAAAAGTGCTGTCCCGCCACCTTTAAAAGTTTACAGGATTTTCAAGCATACTGTATCTCAAAACTATTCCTGAAGACGTTTTAGCTCAAATAGGAACTCAAGAATACTTTTTTTTGAGGAAACATGCTTCTATTTCTGTTCTTTTTTAAAAGATGCCCTAGTTATCATCAGATCCCCCTGTTGGACTATTCCTGGTAGAAAACAAACTGTTTATGGTAGGGCAGGTGATTTTTAGACTTTTTACAAGTAATTAGGTTAGCATTTATACAGTAACACAACAAAATCTGTCTCAAAAGCATTTTCTTCTGCAGGTATCAACTCCCCCTCTTGCTTTTTTCCTTAAAAATTTTCATTTCTAACTTTTTTTCCTTGTATCGAGAAACGCGTCAACAAAAACAGAAAAAACAAAATTTTAAAAATAATTCGCCGTGCGCTGTCGAAGACACGCAGAAAAACGAGACATTGTCTGCGTCTCTCACTGAAAATTCAAACGCTCATAACTCGCTTCAAAGTGGTCCGCTTGGACTCATTGTTAGACTATTTTGAAGAAGAAATTATGCATTATTAGATGAATGAACAAAAAATATATTTAAGAATGGAATTTTTTTTACAATCTGCTGCCTCGCCAGCCGCTGCTGACAAAAAGTTGACTTAAATTTTTTTTTACAGCTGTATACAGCGTTTGAGCAGCGATATTAGGTGCTCAACGTTTTCGATCAGGGAAATATGTTGGATTTTTAAAAATAGATTTTAAAAATTTTCAGTCAAAATTTTAAATATCGATTTTTACAAAGAAAACTGTAATTTTGGTAAATACTGAAACTGACGGTTATTTGAGTACGCCAAGAAACTTTTTAAAAAAATCCATTTGAAAAATTTTCCAGAACCTCGACTACAACATTTTCGAAGGAATCAAATGTCACGGAGTTGCCGAGATCACTATTTCCAGGTATACTGTACTTCCATGACAAAATTTTAAACAACAAATTTCCAGAGGCCGAATAGTTTGGGCAAATGGAAAATTTCAAACCGTCCCAGGGTCCGGAAAATTTGTGCCTCTCCTAGCAAACTCTCCATTTGTACAGGGTGGCGAATAAGTATGTGGTTTTTTGTTTTGAGGCGCGGTGAAAAAAAAATGGCTTGTCAAAATCCAACAAACTTCATTTTCTGATAAAACAATACTAAAACTACAATTATTCAAGAAGATTCTCAAAGTTAGACGCCTTGTCTTCGATGCAGGCCTTCAGACAAACCGGAACAAAATCGACCGTGCGCCGCAGGTATTCTTCATCTTTCTCATCACATTCCTTGAGAAGTGCTGGCTTGAGAAAGTTCAAATTTGGATGTGAGCGAGCCATTATCATGCTCTTCAAGTTGCTACAAACGAAAAAGTCCAACGGGTTGATATCCGGCGATGACGCTGGCCACAAGTCCTTCCACTAAAATCCCGAAAAAGGGCATCGAGCACCGATTTCGTCGATTTTGAGCCGTGTGGCGAAGCAAAATCCTGTAGAAGAGTGAATTGTCTCTGTCCGAAATGCTGAGTGATCCAGGGAAGTAGCACATTCTTCAAAACCGTCTTTTGATACACCTCCGAGTTGATCTTGACGTTCCGATCAATGAACACCAGTGGAGCTTTGTCTTCAACTTTCAGACCAGCCCAGACCATCAGTGGTTTTGGAATCAACTTCTTGTTGGCCAAACGTCATTTTGGAGATCTCCAGTCAGCTTCTGACAACATTTGCCGGGTGTTCTGGCGATTCGGAAGCGGCTCAATGGTGAACATCTTTTCATCTGTCCAAATCACGTAGTAGATGCGGCGCACCTTCAGGTCGTTGAGCAACTTTCTCGATTTTTCGAGTCGATTCTTTTTGTATTGATCTGAAAGGTACTGCCTACGACAGAGGCGGTAACTGTTGTGATTCGTGTCATTTTTTACCATCAATTGGACACTTTTGCGTCTGACACCAAGCGATTCTGCCATTTTGTTCGACATTCCGGGTGATCCTGTTCTTGATGATTCCACGGATGCAGCGAGTGTTCACGGAGCGAGGTTTTCCACTTTTCAGCATCTCATCAACATGTCCCTTCGTTTTGAACTGCTTGACGACCTTCTGGGCCAACGACTGTCCGATGTTGAGCCTTCGAACAATGTCCCCCTTTGGAGTAGAGTCGAGCGATGAGGGTGCGGTGTGGATAAGCTCACATAATGAACGTAAAACACAAAGTGAAGCCACCCTGTATTCTCCTCTTATGAAATTTTTTTCTCCTTATGAAACCTCTTACGAGAAGAAGAAGGAACCAAGAATAGTGGAGAGATTGGAGTGAACTTCTTCATTATTTTTTGACGATATTTTTTTAAATGAACTTTTTTTTTCAATTATCTAAAAAACTCAAACTTAAAAGTTGGAATAACATTAACATGTCGAATAACTTGAGATTGTGCCGGAGACGGTTTCCTCGTAGTTATCATTTCGAAAATGACCGAAACTGCAGTTAGTACTAATCCAACCACCAGAATAATGAAGATTCCACCAATGGATTCACCATCATCTTGATCTTTCCGTTTGGGTTGTTCACAGACGACGCTTTTATCCTGAAAAAAACTGCGATGTTTCGCAAGTGTGACGTTCACAGGTCGTCCGCAGACGATCCGTTACGGATGCACCGTCGCTAGCAAACGGACCACATTGGTATCGAAAACGAGTCTCGTTACGGATCCGTATTTCATCCGCACGGCTCTATTGCGATTTACTAGCGGGTGGCTTTCGGTTAGCATACGGTCCGCGTGCGATGTTTTTTTGTGCGAACAGAAAATTTGAATTTTTCTAGCATGTTTATTTCATTGAACACTAAATCAAACAATGAAAGAAAACAACAGAAACAAATACCTAATCATTATTCTAGAGATACATAGGAAACCTTAAAAATAACTAGAAATAGAAAAAATAACTAGAAATCTTTCTGATCAGAAAAATAACTTAATCGAAGGAAGCAACTTAAAGTGAATGGGTTAGATTTGACGAGTTCGAAAATTTTGATGATCCGTAGGCGATATAAGCGATCTTTCGGTATTGCTTGTACTGACGGGTCACTCCGAATAACATCACTTGGCTCTTTCTGTAGCCGCTCTTCCTATCCTGAAAAAATCGGAATCTCAATGAGTAAAAATGATTCGCAACATACGTAATTTTCTCCACTTCGTTCCCTCTCGACATCAGCAATTATAAAATTTAGATGTAGTTCACCGAAGTTCTTGTCATGAGCGATCGCCTGATATCCACATTTCGAAGATTCTGAAAAAGCGATTAAAATCCCAAAGTGGAAAAACTGAAGTTTTTACCTTAATTTCATGTCATGTTCCTGCAGGGCAAATTGGAAGTTCGAGAAATCATTCAATTTCGTTGTTGAGATGAGGTTGACCGAAAGAATAGCGAAAATAAAACAAAAATCGTAATAGGAAAAAAAATTCCAAACAGAATATGGAAGAACTTTTGCATCAGGCGCCGCCTCGACCATCTGTATACGGTCCGTGCGCGGGTAGACTTCTTTGTAATACTGTCGTATCCCACCCGTGCGCGGACCAGTCACCGGGTTTTTAGTCGTATTCCATCAGTGTGCTAGCCACACTCGTGCGGTCCGTTCGCGGATGAAATGAGCCAGCCGTGCGCGGACGAGTCTTCGGAAAACTAGTCTTTACGGATCCGTAACGATACTTTTCGCGAATCGCATCCTAAACGCGTCGACTCGCCAACTACCTGTGGTTTTGCAAGTGTGACATTTCGAAAGTGCGTTATTTCACAACTGCAATGTTTTGCTTTTGAAACGTCGCACCTGCAAAAAGTACCATTTGCGAAACGTCACACTTTCTGAAACTCCTGCGACATGAAGTTATAGATATTGTAAGCGGACTCTGAACTTCTATTTTGGCTGATTTCCGTCCGGAAACAGCCCAAAAATATGAACTGTCGTAAGGTTTGATGCATGGTACGCAAACACTATAACAGCATCAACCCAACACTGCTACGCAGCCTATTTAAAATTTGATACCGTACCTTCCACCACTTCTCCTTCAACTCTGTCAACTCGGTTTTCTCCTGAAGTTTCAAAATCGCTGTCGATATCAGTTCTCGAGACGGAGACCCTTTCGGAAGTCTAATACCGTATCCTTTTTGATCGATGAGACCTCCGATTTGCATTAATTCACAATCACGCTCCACCGCGTATTCCAGCATTGAGGATTCCATGAGATAGGCGTAGTCGGAGCTCTGGAAAATGGGGCGCGTTTTCTGAGTATAGGATCTACAGTAATCATTGCGACTAGCTTAATGAATCTGAACATTTTTCCTTTTTTGAAGTTCAGGAAGCACAAAAATTTTAAAGTTTCGCAAAGCCTATACAACATGTTTCATAATAAGGCTCTTGTTTTATGGCCAGACACTGAAAATGAACCATAACTACGTATTAAAACGTGCATCTGAATTTTGCTTCAAATGCGGAGAAATGTATATTTTGTTCTCCTTCTAAAAGGTGATATTAATGAAAGAGAATTAAAGTATGATTACAGTCATTTTTTTATTTTCTCAAATGATCGTCCCAATTCCATTATTTACGAAAAAACAATATTTTTGCACAAAAATCGTTAAAACTCGAGAAAATCGATTTTCAAAACGCCAACTAACATTTTTTCTAACCTATTTCAATGAATGTAAAATTTTTCGCTGATTCGAATGCATCTAATATCGCTGCTCAAAGCGCAATATAAACATTTTTATTAGCATATTTTCAAATGTCGCGCTCGCCGCTGCCGGCTCATACGTCGGCAGCGGTCGGCGCGACATTTGAAAATTTGTTCATAAAATGTTTCTATTGCGTTTTGAGAAGCGATATTAGGCGCATTCGAATCAGCAAAAAATTCTACATTCATTGAAATAGGTTAGAAAAAATGTTAGTTGGCGTTTTGAAAATCGATTTTCTCGCGTTTTAACGATTTTTGTGCAAAAATATTGTTATTTTCGTAAATAATGAATTTGGGACGATCATTTGAGAAAAAAAATACTGTAATCCTACTTTGAATGAGAAAAATAATGAGGAAAATAGGGGTCTTTTCCTGTTTTGTTTTTTATAGTGGAATTCAATTTCAGATTCTTGACGCTTAAAATAGAGAAAATTGTTAACGAAGTTTTCGATTGACAGATACCTAAACTAAACAAGACAAAAAACTGAAAATTCAAATTTAAAAACAAATAAATTTTCTGTTTCCTGAACTCATTAATTAATGCTCTTCGTTTTAAAAATTCATAAGAATTCTAAAAACCGGATGTGATACTGAAAATTTCATTTTGTGAAATCCTATTTTTCACAAGAACGAGACAACAGTAAAGGTGTCAGAAGAACGAATAATGAAGGCGTTAAAAAAAAGATGAATTTTAAAACTCTAAGTGTTTCGCTTCTTAGAAAAGGGGAGGAGCCTAAAATATTCCTCACATTGTCAATGTTATTGCCTCACACTCTCAAGAGATCAGTACATTGTTTTTAGGTCAGCCGAGCGGACAAACAGAGACACACCTGGACTGCCTTTGTTGAGTGGTAGTAAATTGTGTTTTGTTCCGGATTACTGTAGATGGAGCCGACAAAGGAAAATGAGAAGAATCTTTGTGTGCGTGACATACAGTAATCCATAGCAATGCACTGATTACGATCTATACAGTCCAGGTGGGCACCTGGAGTACCCCTACCTTCCCCTGGTTCATTCTCTCATTCTACACATTCTTCATATTCCTGCACTGGTCACGATGGATTTTGATGGCTCTGATGTTTTCTTTCATTGTGGCTGATCTTTCAACGGGCTCCTCCCCAAACGGCTCCTCCTCCTGTCGGTCGAGAATGTCATGGAGGGGGTTAGCAGAGGAAAAGTCGGATGAAATCGTTAAGAGGCATTCCGTGTAAGAGTCGAGCATCTCATAGTTACTGCAGGTACAGTTTTTTCAAACTTATCCGATTCGGCCGATATTCTGTGTGAATGGTCCCTCGCTTGACATAAGTATTACCACAAATTTTCATTAGGCTCCGCCCACTTTTAAGCAAGCCCCGCCCATTTTCAGTCAAAAAATCGAATTTTTTTCTGAGAGAGATATTGATGAAATTTCAACGGAAATTAACTTTAGACACATTTTTGAATGTTTTGAGCCTTGCTAGCAAAAATTTGAATACTTTCGTTCCAGAAAAATTTTCGACTTTTTTCCGACCTTTTTCGGTTTTACTGAAATTTTGGGTATTTTTGATCCTCCTGTAAAATTTTAACATTACGTGCAGAGTTTTTATTGTTTTAAAAGTAAGATCTTGTCTTTGTGCGTCAAATAAAAAAAAGTTAGCCCGATCTGCCTGTGTGTTTCCTGAGATCCATGTCAATGTTTGTCAGCAATACCTCCGATTTCATCGTATCCCTATACATGGTCAGAGGGCTCAATTTCACAAAATCGGAAATTATTTTTGCTATGATGGATACTCACTAAACGTAGCATTCTCACAAAATTTCAGATGATCTAGGGTTCGTTTGTTCAGTTTATACAACTTTTAAAATCTCCTATAATTTTTGAGGAGGTGTTTGGAAAATGCTCTAGCTAAGCCAGTTCTTGTCTATTCTGGCTGAAACTTTCAGAAAATGTTTTTCTAAAATTAGTTCGCTGTTTGACAACAACCACTTCAGAAAATCTTCAGAAATCTCTTTTCCATATAGTCAGAATTTTGGCAAAAACTTTATAAGGTCACAAAGCTTTCTTTGTTATCTAACGTTATATCTATTAGTTATATTATGCAAATAAACCCTAGAAAAACATTTTCTGAAAGTTTCAGCCAGAATAGACAAGAACTGGCTTAGCTAGAGCATTTTCAAAACACCTCCTCAAAATTTATAGGAGATTTTCAAAGTTGTATAAACTGAACAAACGAACCCTAGATCATCTGAAATTTTGTGAGAATGCTACGTTTAGTGAGTATCCATCATAGCAAAAATAATTTCCGATTTTGTGAAATTGAGCCCTCTGACCATGTATAGGGATACGATGAAATCGGAGGTATTGCTGACAAACATTGACATGGATCTCAGGAAACACACAGGCAGATCGGGCTAACTTTTTTTTATTTGACGCACAAAGACAAGATCTTACTTTTAAAACAATAAAAACTCTGCACGTAATGTTAAAATTTTACAGGAGGATCAAAAATACCCAAAATTTCAGTAAAACTGAAAAAGGTCGGAAAAAAGTCGAAAATTTTTCTGGAACGAAAGTTTTCAAATTTTTGCTAGCAAGGCTCAAAACATTCAAAAATGTGTCTAAAGTTAATTTCCGTTGAGATTTCATCAATATCTCTCTCAGAAAAAAAATCGATTTTTTGACTGAAAATGTGCGGGGCTTGCTTAAAAGTGGGCGGAGCCTAATGAAAATTTGTGGTAATACTTATGTCACGCGAGGGACCATTCACACAGAATATCGGCCGAATCGGATAAGTTTGAAAAAACTGTACATGTGGATGCTCGAGTCTTACATGGAATGCCTCTTAAACAGAGCAGTACGTTGGGGAGCTACAACTGAATTTGCGCCAAACCGAATTGAAGAAGCGACGATTTCTTTTTGGATTACGATATGGATTGGAGCGACGATCAAGCTCAGGATTATGATAGCTCACAAAATCACTAAATAAAATTGGCCTTCACCTGGCCTTCGCTTACTTTAGTGGCTGAACCTTCGGTCTCATTTTCAGAAAAGTATTCCCTAACAAAATTACATATTATTTCAAGTTCCCTTCCTACTCCCATTTTTCCAGGATACATCCTCCAATCTGGGCTCAAACCGCTCAAACCAAAACCGTCCTCTGCGATTGTGCATCCACACCGACTGACACCAATTTTTCATTCGCGCCGACAACGTAAGCTCTTTTTTGAGTCTTATTTTGAGCCCTCGGGGGGCTCCGTTCAGTAGTAGGCCATTGTGACCTCTTCATCAATCATTTTGAGCTCCGTTTTCCCTTTTTCGCTTCAAAAATGACGTTTCCGAAGGCTACATTGAGCCAAAAAAGGGACCAGCTATAAAAAATACCCTAAAAATTATTTCAGGTCCACAACTCGTCACCAATTGCGTGCCAAGGAGCTCTCAATCGTCGGCCTACCAATTTACGCCGCTAAACGTACACTTGTTGAGAATGTAGTTGAGGGAGTGGCGACGATTTCAAGAGGCGATGGAATGGATTTGTTGGTGATGTGAGTTTGATTTTGAATAAATAATTTGAGGGTAAATTTGGTCGAAAAATTTGGAAGGTCTAGCCCGATTTTCCCCTATAGTTAGTCCCTTCCGGTTTAAGCCCCGCCCCCAAAACTTCTATCCAAGCGTATAGAAGACACTGAAAATGCAGCTTTTGTCCCCAGTTTTTTTGCAGCTTGCCAAGCAGTTATAATTTTTGAAAAAGTATTCTGAATAAACATTTACATTTGAGACGATTTTTTGTTTTGGTTTTCAGATTTTCAGATTTTTTCCAGGCCAAAATTGAAGGGTCCTTAATGGTCCCTTTCTCTACTAATGAATCTTGACTTATAGCAGTATTCAGCTTCTTCTCTACTATCTATGGTTACAAGATAGGTATGCAAATTTGCTCCATTGACAGTTTACATCTTCAAAACTTAAGCCGTTCCCGCGAACCTAATCGACGAAATCAATCCGATCCTTGAATTTGTGGATTTTCGAGTTCAAGTCATTCCATATGAGACGAAACCATTGTGGAGGATTAAACAGGAGAGTAAGTGCGCTCTATTGAGAAAATAATGTCTCAATAGAGCAACTTTTCAGTATGCAACTGTTTGGCTCTCGGAGCATCCGCTATCATACTCCCCGAGCAGTATGAAGGGCACATGGCGGCTGCGGCAATAGTGCAGGTAGGGTGAGAGACGCAGAGAAAACCTCTCGTTTCTCTGCGTCTCGCAGACTCTCGCTTGAGTTTGAAGGAGGATATCTCGAAAACCAAAATGGATAACAAAAAGTGATCAACTACAAAAATTTTTAAAATTAAATTTGGAATATTTTGGTAGTTGAAAATTTTTAAAATCGTTATTGGTTTTTGAGTTATGAGAGTTTGAAGTTGGGGCTCAATAGCACAACTTCAAACAATTGTATCTCAAGAACCAAACAACTTACCTAAAAACTACAAATTACAAAAATGTTCAACATCCGAAATTGAACATTTTTTTAGTTGACAGCTTTTTGCTAACTTAATTGCTTCTTGAGATATGCGCGCTCAAAGCTAGCTCACCCTAGAGACGCAGAGAGACGAGAAAGCTCTCGTTTCTCTGCGTCTCTAGCTTTGAGAGGGATATCCCGAAAACTAAACGAGATAACAAAAAGTGATCAATTACAAAAATATGTAAAATTGAATTTGGAATGTTTTGGTAGTTATCAATTTGTTTTAGCTCTATTGGTTTTTGAGTTATAAAAGTTTGAAGTTAGGGTTTGATAACTCAACTTTAAACAATTATATCTCACAATCAAGTACCAAAAATTCTAGGCAAAAATTACAAATTTGAAAAGTGTGTAAAATTAAAAATAAAACATTTTTTAAGTTGACAACTTTTTGCTAACACAAGTGCTTCTTGACATATACGCGCTCAAAGCTAGCTCGCCCTATCGACACACGACAAAAGTGGCGCGGCTCAACTTCCAACGCACATATCTCAAAAACCAAACTAGCTATCAAAAAGTTTACAACTACAAAAATGTTTAGCTTTCAATTTTACATATTTTTAGTTCACAACTTTTTGCTAACACAATTGATTCTTGAGATATGCGCGCTCAAAGCTAGATTACCCTAGAGACGCAGTGGAACGACAGAGGCGGCGCGGCTCAAATTCCAACGTTTATATCTCAAAAACCAAACAAGCTAGCAAAAAGTGGACAACTGCAAAAATGTTCAACTTTCAATTTCACACATTTTCATAGTTAATAACCTTTTCCTTGCTCTATCCGTTCTCAAGATACACCTCTCCAAACCTTCAGAGCATCGCCGACAACACAAACGTCCCATGTGTCAGTCTCCATTTGTCTCCTCCAACCCGTCCATCAACCCATTTACACCCCCATCTGAATGCCAAATCTCTTGCCGTTGCTGCATTCATTAAACGAGAAAAATGGAAGGATGTTGTGGTGGTTTTCGAAGAAGCTGATGAACTTCTGGAGGTCACTGATATGATTACAGCTGGGCATTTCGATCCGGATTCTTTTTCGTCGCAATTGGTTCGATTGAAGCATGGAGATGATTATGGGAATGAGTTGAAGCATATTAAGAATAAGTTGGGTGAGTCCATGGAGAGACGCAGAGAAGCGAGAGCGCTCTAGTTTCTCTGCTGTCGGCGATGCTCTGAAAGTTTAGAAGTGTGTATCTTAAGAATGGATAGAGTAAGAAAAAAGTTGTCAACTGAGAAAATATGTAAAATTGAAAGTTGAACATTTTTGTTGTTGTCAGTTTTTTTCTAGCTAGCCTGGTTTTTGAGATATGCGCGTTGAAAGTTAAGCCGCGCAACCCTTGTCGTGTTCTGAGTCACTAGCTTTGAGCGTGCTTATCTCAAGAAGCAAGTGAGTTAGCAAAAAACTGTCAACTGTAAAAATGTTTAATTTTTAATGTTACGCATTTCTGAAGTTTGCAGTTTTTGTCTAGAATTGTTGGTTTTTGAGATATAATCGTTTAAAGTGCACCAACTTCAAACACTCATAACTCAAAAACTAATAGCGTTAAAACAAATTGCTAACCACGAAAACATTTCAAATTTAATTTTACATATTTTTGTAGTTGACCACTTTTCATTAGCTCTTTTAGTTTTCAAGATATTTCGCTTCAAACTTCACTGATAGCTAGAAGAGGCGCAGAGAAGGGAAAGCGCTCTCGTTTCTCTGCGTCTCTAGGGTGCGCTAGATTTGAGCGCGCATATCTCAAGAAGCAATTATGTTAGAAAAAAGATGTTAACTTCCAAAATGTTCAATTTTGGATGTTCTGCATTTTTGTAGTTTGTAGTTTTTGCCTATGATGTTTGGTTCTCGAGATATCATCATTTGAAGCTAATCTATTAAGCCCCAACTTCAACCGCTCATAACTCAAAAACTAATAGCGTTAAAACAAATTTCTAACTATAAAAATATTCAAAGTTCAATTTCACATACTTTTGTAGTTTTTCACTTTTTGTTAGCGCTTTTAGTTTTCAAGATACTTCGCTTCAAAGTTAACCTTTAGCTAGAGACGCAGAGAAACGAGAGCGCTCTTGTTTCTCTGCGTCTCTCCACCTACGTTGTCCACGAGGAGTACAAATATTGTGTTCCAGATCGCTACCGTATCGTCATCAACATCCCATTACCCCGAGCCCTTCAGTTTTTGGAGCAAGCCGCCAATATGTCAATGTGTGGAGTCTTGTACCATTATGTTGTCATGGATATGGATTTGGTTACTGTAGACTTGGACAATATCCGTGGAATCGAAGACTGTAATATTACATCGTTTGGAGTACACGATGTGAATTCGGAGCATATCGAGGATGTTAGACAGGAAATTGTGCACAAGTCTTCGATAAGATTGCCGAAAAAGGGGGTCCCGGTGAGATTGGAAATCTTGGAATTTGAAAATACCAAATTAGAATCGAAAATTTTTCAGTACACCACCTCGATCTGGATCGACACCCTTCGTCTTCTGATTCGTTCGATGAAATCCATACACATTTGGGAAGAGCCGAGGTGTGGTGCCACATGGAAAGCCGGCAGTGATATAAAGAAGAAATTTTTCGAAACTCCATTATCGGGAATTTCGGGGGACTTGTATTGGGCACCATCCGGGGAGAGGTCGAACTATACATTACACGTGTATAGGAGGAAGTTGAGTAAGTTTAGACTAGATTAGTCTAGAAAACTTTAGGAGGAGGTTACTAGGCCACCAAGTGAGGGGCTCATTTTCCTCCAAATTTTAGGTCAAATGGCCTAGAAACCCCCAGAATTTCCTAGGCCACCTATTTCTCTTCCAGCCTTCCAAAAGTTCGCCGAATGGAGTAGCCGTACTCGTCGAATCGCCTCCTCGGAAGCAGTGGTCATTGCGAATTCCACTGAAAAATTGACACTGGAAGGGAAACATTTGAAGATTTCTGTCTACTTGGAGGCCCCTTTTGTCATGATGACATCGAATGGATCATATGAAGGATACTGTATTGATTTGTTGCATGTAAGTGGATCCGGTTGCGAAATGGCATAGTTGCGGAATCACTAGTTGCGAAGTGTCTTGGTTGCGAAATAGCTGGTTGCGAAATGAACGGTTGCGAAACGTCTAATTGCGAAACGCCGTAATTGCGAAATGACTGGTCGCGGAGTGACTGGTTTGGAAACGACTGGTTGCAAAATTTGACGGTTGCGAAACGTCGTAGTTGCGAAATGCCGCAGCTGCGAACTTACTGGTTGCGAAATGGCTGGTTGCAAAATGACCGTTTGTAAAGTGTCGTAGTTGCGAAGTGTCCTAGTTGCGAAATTACTGGTTGCAAAACGTCCGGAAGCCAAAATTTCAGAAAATCGCCAACATTCTCAAATTCACTTATACAATTCAAAAAGTTCGGGATAATGCGTATGGATCGAAAGAATCAAATGGAAAATGGAGTGGAATGGTTGGAGAATTGCAACGAGGGGCAAGTCATACTGTATTTTGGACAAGGATTACTGTAGATTTTCAATTTTCAGGACGCGGATCTTGCAGTGGCATCGCTCACTATCAGTTATGGTAGATCGGAAGTTATCGATTTTACAGTACCCTATATGCATTTGGGGATTTCTATACTTTTCAAGGTACTGTAGATTACTGTAGATTCGAAATCTCGAAAATTTCAGAAACCCAGAATTACAGATTCCGACTGGTTCAAGTTTATGGATCCGTTGAGTACTCAAGTCTGGATCATGACTTTTGCCAGTTATTTTGTGGTATCGATTGCGATTTGGATTATAGCAAAGTAAGTGTGACATTTCGCAAGTGTGACCTTTCGAAAGTTAAATTTCCAGAATAAGTCCATATGAGCAATTTGAACGAGATGAGGATAATGGACAGTACAAGCCAGTGGATAATCAATTTTCACTTCGAAACTCGTTTTGGTTTACAGTATGCTCGTTAATGCAGCAGGTAACGGATCACAGTGACTCTGCAAGCGCTCCAATCAAACTTTTTTTCCAGGGAAGCGAACTGTGCCCTCGTGCGGCATCAACTCGACTTCTTACTGCTATTTGGTGGTTTTTTGCATTGATTTTGATATCTTCATACACTGCGAATCTAGCTGCAGTCTTAACTACTAGAAGAATGGAGACCCCGATTGAAAATGCTGATGATCTGGCAGGACAAACGAAGATCAAATATGGAACACTTGGAAGAGGATCCACGATGTCGTTTTTCAATGTAATTTGAGAACTAATAGAGTTAGAAAAAAGTTGCCAATTACAAAAATGTTCACCTTCAAATTTTACACATTTTTGTAGTGAACAACGTTTTTCTAGCGCGTTTCGTTTTTGAGATACACGCGTTTAAAGTTGAGCTAGGTACACAGCATATATACGTATAGTACCTCAACTTTGAACAATTATATCTCAATAACTAAAAACGCTATTTAAAAAATGTTAACTACAAAAATATTTAGCATTCAATTTTAAACATTTTTGTAATTTTTCTAGCTTTATTGGTTCATATACACGTTTGAAGTTGAGGAAAACGCGAGATCCGGCGCCTCGATGGAGAGGCGCAGAGAAACGAGAGCGCTCTCGTCGTCTGCGCCTCAGTGAGCCTTAACTTTAAACGCTTATATCTCGAGAACGAGAAAAGTTAAAAAGATGGTTTGAACTGCAAAGATGTTTAAAATGTAAAACTGAATATTTTTCTAGTCACAACTTTTTTGCTAACTTTTTTAGTTGTTGAGATATAATCGTTTAAAGTTGTTCAATGAGAGACGCAGACGACGAGAGTGTCTGCGTCTCTTCACTGAATTCTATGATGTCGAAAACTTCCAGGAGTCCAAAATCGAAACCTACGAAAGAATGTGGCAATTGATGTCTAGTTCCCCTGGATTGTTTGTGCAATCTTCGAAAGAAGGAATTGCGAGAGTTAAGGTGAGTCTAACCTCGAATTGGGCAAAACTCCGAAAATTGAAATTATTCAAAGCATTGTTATTAAAAGTCCCAATTTATTGGTTCAGGGAGTAGCGAAGGTTTAAATTTTTCAAAAATAGATCCGAAGGCTCTGATAATAAAATCCCATCTTTAAGAAAAAGAACCGAAAGCTCTGAAAATAGAGCCAAATATTCCAAGCTTGAGGGTGAAGATCCGAAGGCTCAGAAAATGGAACAAAAAATTCCCAGCTTCAAGAAAAAGAGCCGAAGGCTCTGAAAATGCAACCGAAGGTTCAGCACCTAAAGTAAGCGAAGGCCAGATGGATGAGTTCCGGAGGAGCGACTTTTAACTTTAGATACTAGCAGTCTGTCTTAGATACTAAAAAATATCAAAACTGTGTCTGACTCACCTCTCTTTTTTGAGATTTCCTCATCGCTCCTCCATATCGTATCCTTCGTCGTATCCATCGTCGTATCCATCGTCGTATCCACATCATGTCCATCCCAACCGTTCTCCAGAAAACGGCTCGTACAGATGAGCCTTCAAACTGGCTCGTACCGAGTGCCAGTGCAAAACAAGCACTTTTTGAGAGGCTGTAACAAAATTATGGATAGCAAGATCGTTGTGAATTTTACTGTGAGATTAGAAAAAGACTCGAACTCCACTAATAACACAATTTTGAATCATACAATTCCCGAAAATTGCAATTCCCGAAAATTCTATCGCCCTATTCCACCATCAAAAGACAAGCCGCGCTAAAAATTTCCGAGTCAGCCCTCTTTCAAACACCACAGTGTCTATCTTTCTGAACCGATTGACTTGAAAATTGGGCCAGAGACAGATAAAAAGTCTGTTAATACACTCCCAAAATTTCATGGAGATCGGAAAACTACAACATAGTTTTTCAATGCCGCAAAGTTATATTCCGGTATTTAAAAGCCACCCTGTAAACTAACAAAATTCGCAAAAGTCTATTGTCAATTTCGAAATTTCGCCACTGGGAAATCTAACGAAAAAAACTCACCTATATTTATCAACATCTCCATTCGGTTCGCCATCAATCCACCGCGACGTACTGCTCTGATTTACGATTTCATCTTTTGCTAACCCTCTCCATGACATTCTCTAGCAACGGGTGGCTTTTTTACTGTGCGGGGAGCGACCGACAGGAGGAGGAGCCGTTTGGGGAGGAGCCCGTTGAGAGATCAGTCACGAAGAAAGAAAACATCAGAGCCATCAGAATCCACCGTAACCAGTGCAGGAATATGAAGATTGCGTAGAATGAGAGAATGGAACAGGGGAAATAGGGGTACTCCAGGTGCCCACCTGGAGTACTGATTGTAATCAGTGCATTGCTATGGATTACTGGGCACTGTTCTAAAATAGAGGCGCGAAAAAAAAAATCGTGGAACGGAAAAAAAATCGTGGAACCAAAAATAAAATCGTGGAACGAAAAATAAAATCGTGGAACGAAAAATAAAATCGTGGAACCAAAAATAAAATCGTGGAACCAAAAATAAAATCGTGGAACCAAAAATAAAATCGTGGAACGGGTTTTTTTGAGCACTGAAAAAAAATCGGGTATTTCACAGGGTTCGAAAGCCAGAGGTATGCAAACGCGCCGTCTGGAGAAGCAGGGCCTAAAATTAATTTTTTGGACCCGAATTCCGCTCATTCTTTCGAAAATTTTATTTACTTCCGGTACTAAATTTAGTCGAGCATTTTTCTGATGCTAAAAAAATTCAGAAAAAAACACTGGAATTTGAATCAGAAGGCGTCAAAGTTCGGAAAAAAAGAGCCAAATCAGCGGAGCGCGTTTGCATACCTCTGGCTTTCGACCCCTGTGGGCAATGGACTATACTTTGACTATACCACTCTTTGACTCCACATTCTCTTTGAATCCAAAGTCTCTTTGACTACACTTCTCTCTTTGACTACATTTTCCTCTTTGACTACACATTTTTGGTTGGTATATTTGACTGTATAGAGCTCTTTTACCGAAAATCAGACTTAGAAAGTCCTTAAAACAGGTCTTGATACGAAACAAATAACTTTCACATCTTTCTAAGCCTAATTTTCAGAAAAATTAGGTAATTTCATATTTCTGAATGTGTAGTCAAAGAGAATAATGTAGTCAAAGAGCAAAGTGTAGTCAAAGATAATGTGTAGTCAGAGAGCAATTAATCGATTTTTTTCAGTGTTCAAAAAACCCGTTCCACGATTTTATTTTTGGTTCCACGATTTTATTTTTGGTTCCACGATTTTATTTTTCGTTCCACGATTTTATTTTTCGTTCCACGATTTTATTTTTGGTTCCACGATTTTATTTTTGGTTCCACGATTTTATTTTTCGTTCCACGATTTTTTTTCCGTTCCACGATTTTTTTTTCGCGCCTCTATTCTAGAACAGTGCCGATTACTGTATGCCACGCACACAAAGATTCTTTTCATTCTCCTTTGTCGGCTCCATCTACAGTAATCCGGAACAAAACACAATTTACTACCACTCAACAAAGGCAGTCCAGGTGTGTCTCTGTTTGTCCCGCTCGGCTGACCTAAAAACAATGTTCTGATTACGATCTCTTGAGAGTGTGAGGCAATAACATTGACAATGTGAGGAATATTTTAGGCTCCTCCCCTTTTCTAAGAATCGAAAAACTTTGAATTTTAAACTTCTATTTATTTTACGCCTTCATTATTCGTTTTTCTGACACCTTGACTCGTTCTTGTGAAAAATACGATACAAAAAATTCT
Source organism: Caenorhabditis zanzibari (assembly GCA_963966625.1). Taxonomy (NCBI): domain Eukaryota; kingdom Metazoa; phylum Nematoda; class Chromadorea; order Rhabditida; family Rhabditidae; genus Caenorhabditis; species Caenorhabditis zanzibari. The sequence goes on from OZ016468.1 coordinate 12,058,055, forward strand.
TATGAATTTTTCAAACGAAGAGTATTAATTAATGAGTTCAGGAAACAGAAAATTTTTTTGTTTTTAAATTTGAATTTTCAGTTTTTTTGTCTTGTTTAGTTTAGGTACCTGTAAATCGAGAACTTTATTAACCATTTTCTCTATTTTAAGCGTCAAGAATCTGAAATTGAATTCCGCTATAAAAAAGAAAGCAGAAAAAGACCCCCTGTTATTTACCCCCTATTTTTCTCATTATTTTTCTCATTTAAAATAGGATTACAGTCATTTTTTTTTATTTTCTCAAATGATCGTCCCAATTCCATTATTTACGAAAATAACAATATTTTTGCACAAAAATCGTTAAAATTCGAGGAAATAGATTTTCAAAACGCCAACTTACATTTTTTTTTTCTATATCAATGAATGTAGAATTTTTCGCTGATTCGAATACACTTAATATCGCTGCTCAAAGCGCATTTTGAAGCGAGTTATGAGCGTTTGAAGTTTCGGTAAGAGAGACGCAGAGAAAGCAGACACTCTCACCTTCGAAGAGACGCAGAGAAACGAGACAATGTCTGCGTCTCTCAAATTTATGTCGGCAGCGGTCGGCGCGACAAAGTGCGATTTTGTTCATAAAAATGTTTATATTGCGTTTTGAGAAGTGATATTAGGTGCATTCGAATCAGCGAAAAATTCTACATTAATTGAAATAGGTTAGAAAAAATGTAAGTTGGCGTTTTGAAAGTCGATATTCTCGAGTTTTAACGATTTTTGTGCAAAAATATTGTTATTTTTGTAAATACTGGAATTGGGACGATCATTTGAGAAAATTTAAAAAATGAGTGTAATCCTACTGTAATTCTCTTTCATTAATATCACCTGTTTGAAGGAGAACGAAATATCAATGTCTCGGCATTTGAAAGAAAAATTCAGATGCACGTTTTAAGTCTTGCCACAAGAGCCTTATGATGAAACATGTTGTTTAGGCTTTGCGAAACTATAAAATTTTTGTGCTTCGTCAACTTCAACAAAGGAAAATATGTTCAGATTCATAAAGCTAGTCGCAAGGATTACTGTAGATTCTATACTCACATGTAATGTGCCGAAGTGCCCCCGGGGTTTTGCTAAAGTATGCTCATTGAAACACGCATAAACAGTTATTACATTCTGCAAACCATTTTTGCTACCGTTCACTAGTTTTTCTGAAAATCGACTTTTAAAAAATTGAAATTTTGAAAGTTCAACTTCAAAAAATCATATCTCCGTTCATAGTTGTTAAAAACGGATAAACTAAATTGTTTTGTGATTAGAAAACAATGCATTTTGAAAAACAATAAGAAAACATTATTTTTATGTTTTGGTACTTAATTTAGTACTTAATCGCCCCACTGCCAACATGTGCCTAGAATGAGCAGTATCCGTTGGATTTGTTTGGAACATGTTCAAAACGATTTAAAATGTTAGATTCACTATATATACAAAGTTTTAAAAAATTTCACCGTGAATCTCACTTTTTAGAAAAATTGAAAAAATCAATTTTCTGAAATTTTGGAAAATGTCAAATTTTTCATAAAATATTTCAACAGAGTACTAAACATATTGCGCAATTTTCTAATTTATTATTTTATAAGCTTTCGAACGAGCTATTGATTATCAAATTTGAATAAGTTTGAAGCTGTTTATGACTGTTCAAAGTCTACTGTATTAAACCCCATTTTCCAGAGCTCCGACTACGCCTATCTCATGGAATCCTCAATGTTGGAATACGCGGTGGAGCGCGATTGCGAACTGATGCAAATCGGAGGACTCATCGATCAAAAAGGATACGGTATTGGACTTCCGAAAGGCTCACCGTATCGAGAATTGATATCGACAGCGATTTTGAGACTTCAGGAGAAAACCGAGTTGACAGAGTTGAAGGAGAAGTGGTGGAAGGTACGGTATCAATGTTTAAATTGGCTGCGTAGCAGTGTTGGGTTGATACTGCAAAGTTTCGTCAGTTGTAGTGTTTGCGTACCATGCGTCGAACCTTACGACAGTTCGAATTTTAGACCTGTTTTGGACGGAAAAAAGCCGAAATAGAACAGTTCGCATATCAGAGTCAGCTAAGAGTATCTATAGCTTCGGCTCAGAGGAGTTTCAGAAAGTGTGACGTTTCGAAAGTGTAGAATTGAACGTTGCGGTTGTGAAATATCGCACTTTCGAAACGTCACACTTGCGAAATGTCACAATTTTTTTCAGGACAAAAGTGTCGTCTGTGAACAACCCAAACGAAAGGATCAAGATGATGGTGAATCCATTGGTGGAATTTTCATTATTCTGGTTGTTGGATTAGTACTAACTGCAGTTTTGGTCATTTTCGAAATGATAACTACGAGGAAACCGTCTCCGGCACAATCTCAAGTTATTCGACATGTCAATGTTATTCCAACTTTCAAGTTTGAGTTTTTTAGATGATCGAAAAGATGAATTCATTTTGAAAAGAAAATATCGTCAAAAAATAAAGAAGTTCACTCCAATCTCTCCACTATTCTTGGTTCCTTCTTTTTCTCGCGAATTTCATGGGAGGAGAATACAAATGGAGAGTTAGCCAGAAGAGGCACAAATTTTCCGGACCCCGGGACGGTTTGAAGTTTTCCATTTGCCCATACGATTCGGCCTCTGGAAATTTGGAGTTTAAAATTTTGTCATGGAAGTACAGTATACCTGGAAATGGTGATCTCGGCAACTCCATGACACTTGATTCCTTCGAAAATGTTGAAGTCAAGGTTCTGGAAAATTTTTTGTTGGAAAATTTTTTTCGAAAATTTTTTTTTGGAGTACTCGCTCGTTATCTAAACGTAAATTATTGTTCCAATTTCAGTATCAGTATTTACCAAAATTACAGTTTTTTTTTCATAAAAATTAATTTTCCAATGGCGAACTTACATTTTTTCTAATTCATTTCAAAAAATCCAAAATTTTTCGCTGATTCGAATGCACCTAATTTCTCCCCACAAAACGATTTAGAAAAGTTTTTGTCAATTTTTTGTCGTCAGCGACGAGCGCAACAAAGTGAAAAAATTCCAATACAATTTTCAAAAAATTCCATTTTCTAATATAATTTTTGTATATTCATCTGATAATTCATAATTTCTTCTTTAAAATGGTCCAAAAACGAGTCCAAACGGACCACATTAAAGCGAGTTATGGGCTTTGGAAGTTTTCGTGAGAGACGCAGACACTGTCTCCTTTCTCTGCGTCTCTTCGACAACGAGAGTGTCTGCTTTCTCTGCGTCTCTCTCTTAAACTTCAAACGCTCATAACTCGCTTTAAACTGCGTTTTGAGCAGCGATATTAGGTGCATTAGAATCAGCAAAAAATTCTGCATTTTTTGAAATAGGTTTGAAAAAATTTGCGTCAAAAATTTGAATATCGATTTTTTTTTGAAAAATATTGTTATTTTCGTAATTACTGTAACTATTGGAGCAAAAAAAAAACAGGGAAACTTACATGATGATGAGTGTGAGCTGAAATCGTTCTCGTCGCGTTTGGATTGAATATAACAATATCCGCATCAGACCCCACGGCGATTCTTCCCTTCTTTGGATAAATATTGAAGATTTTCGCCGCAGTTGCACTTGTTATGGATACATATCTCATTGGATCAATAATTCCAGAATGGACACCCTTCTCCCATACCACTGACATTCGATCTTCGACACCATTGATTCCGTTGGGGATTTTTGTGAAGTTACCTCTGGAAAATGGGGGATATTTTGAATAGTAGTAGAGCTATCGAGTTTTTGTCAACTGTGAAAATGAAGATCTTGAGATTTTACACATTTTTGTAGTTTACGGTATATTGATAAGTGGAACGGTTTTCGAGATATGGCACTTTAAAGTTTGAAGAGAGAGGGAGAGACGCAGAGAAACGAGATGGTCTGAGTGTGGGATCGTATTTAGCAAAAAGGGGGCATGGGGGTGGACGTGACCCTACCATAAATTCTTTATTTTTGAATAGTTTGAACTCGTTCCACATGTCACGGGTCAGGATATTTTCCACATATCGTTTTAATCCTAATATTTATCAATCTTGAATACTTTTTCTCCGGTATTACTCTGAAGAAATAATCAAGAAAAGGGAAAAACTGAATTGTGCACAGTGGCGTTATACAATAGGATCAGTAAAAAGTCCACAGAGCAAGCTATTCCCCGCACCATAAATTGTTCACAGTGCCTTAACCAATCAGACTTATAAAAGAGCCCCCAGAACAAGCTATGCGTTATAAAACTGAGCAAAACACCCTAAACAAGGTGATGCCGAAAAGCAAAAAGTCCCAGGCAATATTTCGCACTCTAACTTTTTCACAGTGCCTTTACAAATCAAGCTCAGAAAAAAATCTCCAGAGTTGGGCGGAATTCTGACTTCCGACTTCCGGGCATTTTTTCATTCCGACTTCCGACTTCCGAGTTGGAAATTTTACTTCCGTGTTCCGACTCAAAAGCGAAAAGTCGGGAAAGTGGAAAAAATATTTAAAACGAAGTCATTTTTCAAGATTTTTGAACTGTTATGGCAATATACAGAGCTGGCAAGAAAGCGAAAGATGCAATGGGCAGAAAATGTAAAAATAAAATTCCACTTCCGACTATTAAACATCCAACCAACTGCTGTGTACCTTACTTGTTATCAGGCTCAATAAATTCCCTGAAGTAATTGTTTGTTTGTCTGGTTTAGACCCATTAATTTATCGCACTTATATAAAATGCTTAGTGAAAAGACCCCCCATGTTGCCTCAGAATCTTGATCTAGCCGCCGTAAAGTTTATTTATTTTCAGCAGCGTGTAACTAAAAAAGTTGAAAATGCAGTTAAAGTAAAAAATTTGACGCCGATAATTCAGAGAAACTATTTAGCAAAGAAATCATCTTCCTGTGAACGTGTCCTGCATGGCTTAGTGGCTAAGAGGTTTGATTATTGAAATTATACTTCTTGGTTCGATTCCAGCCTCGAACAGTGGGTTTTTGTGAATCCAATGCTCGGCTGAAATCCACCCCCATGCCCCCAAGGAAATCCACCCCCATGCCCACATTTGGCTAGATACGGGCGCGCGGTCTGAGTCTCTCAATGGCGCTCTTAGAAGCGCTATATCTCAAGAACCAAAAGAGATAGATTAAAACTACAAACTACAAAAATGTGTAAAATTAAAAGCCCTACATTTTGATAATAACAACGTTTTTCTAAAGTATTAGGTTCAGAAGTTACATGCGTTTAAATTTGGATGTTCAATTGGGCGCCTGCTTCAGGCATAGCTTAACTTTAAACGCATATATCTTGAGAACAAGAAGAGTTACAAAAATTATGTCAACTACTAAAATGTGTAAAATTTAATGAGGTTATTTTTATTAGTTAACAATTTTAAGCTAGCTTTTTCGGTTTTTTAGATATAAACGTTTAAAATGAGCACAAAACTTACTTTCCAAGGGATTTCTGCCGACAGTCATAGGTGCAATTGTCAGTTCCAGTAAGATGAAGTTCTCCTCTGAAAACTTTTCATTCGATACTAAGCTCATGGATTACAGTATCCCCAACTCACGCCGCCAAAAGTTTCATCAACAATTCCGGCGTCGTTGGATCGCGACTCAGCGGTGGAGACATCACATATCGAGCGGCATGGAGCCAGTCTTCATCGTAATAATGTGAACCATCCAGAGCCAATCCAGCTGCAATTGGCTCTCCAAAAACTATCGATCCTTGTGCTCTGTGATGGGAAATCGCAGCGGCGGCTCCTTTGGTCATAACGTGGACAATGTAGACTGGGCAGTTGGCTTGTGCGGCAAGGACGCATGCGCGGTTTGTGGCTTCTGCTTCGATCTGGAAAAACACTGTATAGTCGAATAGATTTCCAATCAATTGGTACAGTTTTCATCAAAATTGGCCCGCTGGGAGCCGAGATATGACGTGAAACATACAGGAGATCAAATTTTAGGTATCTTGTTTTAAAAACTTTGAATATCTCAAAAACCAATAACGCAAGAAAAAAGTGAACAACTACAAAAATGTTCAGCATGTAATTTTACATGTTTTTTTTTGTTTAAAGTTTTTAAATAGCGCTTTTAGTTATTGAGATATAAGCGTTTAAAGTTGGGGCTCATTGGAGGCGCAGACGACCTCGTTTCTCTGCGTCTCTCCAACGAAGTGCCGACTTTCGTGTTTGCATCAACTTCGAACGTATATATCTCAGGAACCAGTAAAACTAGAAAGTTTTTGTCAACTATAAAAATGTGAAACATTTAGAGCTAAACATTTTAATAGTTAAAAAATTTTTAATAGCGTTTTTGGTTCTTGAGATATAAGCGTTTAAAGTTTATTGTCTCTGTGTCTCCACGCTGAGAGTTTATCTCAACTTGAAAAGCTTGTATCTCAAAAACGAAGCGCGCTAAAAAAATTTTGTCAACTACAAAAATGTTTGGCATAAAATTTAACACATTTTTGCAGTTGAAAGTTTTTTAATAGCGTTTTTAGTTCTCGAGATATAAGCGATTAAAGTTGAGGCTCACTAGAGGCGCAGACGACCTCGTTTCTCTGCGTCTATCCAACGAGGCGCCAGCACTCGTGTTTCCCTCAACTTCAAACGTGTATATCTTATGAACCAGTAAAGCTAGAAAATTTTTTTTAATTACAAAAATGTTTCAAATTTAAAGCTCAATATTTTTGCAGTGAAAAGTTTTTTAATAGCGCTTTTGGTTCTTGAGATATAACCGTTTAAAGTTGAGCTTCTCCGTGTCTCCCCGCTGTGTGTAACGCTTCACTTTAGATGTGCGTATCTCAGAAACGAAGCGCGGTAGAAAAATTTTGACAACTACAAAAATGTTTAAAATTGAAAGTTAAACATTTTTGCTGTTAAAATTTGTTTAATAGCGTTTTTGGTTCTTGAAATATAACCGTTCAACGTTGGGGTTCTCTGTGTCACAACGATGAACGCCTTGCTTAACTTTAAACGCGCATATCTTAAAAATGAAGTGCGCTAGAAAAATTTTGTTAACTACAAAAATGTTCAATTTTATATTTTGAACATTTTTGTGGTCAAAAATATTTTAATAGCATTTTTGGTTCTCGAGATACAATTGTTTAAAGTTGGCATTCCTACCTCCTCAGGTCGACTCTGTGTATGTCCCTCTGGTCCCGTGACTCCTTTCGCCAACAAATCAATCTCCTTTTCCTTGATAACCGCCCCATTTTCAGCATGAACTCTAGCCAAGGCTCGGAGTTTTGCACACTCTTGCATAGCTCGATACATTTCGTCGTCACGAACCATTAAGGTTCCTTCGTAAGCCATGTAGAATTTGAAGGAGTTTACGCCTGGAAGAAACCAAAGGGACTAGTTTTCGGGGAAATTTCTAGGCCACCATACCAAACTCTGGACTCGTGATAACAGCCATCTGCTCAGCTGTCTCGGGTCTCCATTGGGTTATGGCTACGGAGAGACCGTAGTCACAGCAAACTTTTGGATCCGCCCAACTTCTCCAGCGGGCATAGCCGGCCATTAGGGACTCGCCATTACGATGGTCTGGACAGCAGAAATCGATTATCTGGAATTGAGGTGCTTTGAGTTTCGGAAGGTATACTGTAGATTGTACTATTGTTTATTCAAAAAATTCTTAGGCTCCGCCCACTGTTTATTGTCAAAATTTGTTCCATGTGATTTCGTTGAATCATCACTGTCTGTCTGGATCATTGTTTTTTTATTTCCAAACTTGTCTTTTGTCTTATTTTTGGTTTTTCATAGATCACAAGTTTCTATCTCCCGTCTCAAACCAAAAGATCATTCGATTTCCGACAGAAAAAGAAGGGGTTAAAACACAAAGAGAAAATTCTGATAACAGAGGAAGCAATGAGTGTAAAAATTGTCGCTCCGAAGCTACAGTACTAGCGTTTCCGTTGAAATAGAAATAGGTCAACTTTGAGGGTCTGAAAAGGCAATTTCTAGATGTCCGATTTTTTTGAAATTTTGTGGAATTATAAAGCAACTCAAGAACTCTATTTTTGTAGTTGACGACTTTTTTATAGGATTGCAATCCAGGTAGTTAGGCCAAGTTGACTGACCTCCCCTTAAATTTCGAAATTTTTTGACCCTTGGGCTTCTAAGCGTCCTAACTAACTGGAACGTGGCCCTATAAAAAAGTTGTCAACTACAAAAATAGAGTTCTTGAGTTGCTCTATAGATCCACAAAATTTCAGAAAAATCGGACATTTGGAAGACCCTCAAAACTGGCCTATTTTAACTGAAAAGGACATAACATCAAATCACTTACCATAGTAGTACCTCCAGCCACGGCAGCTTCTGTTCCTTTCAAAAAATCATCCTTGGTTACTTCTCCCATATATGGCATTTGCATATGAGTATGTGGATCAATTCCACCTGGAATTACCAGACGGTCAGTGGCGTCGATCACTTCCGTCTCGGGACCAGCGGTGATTTTTGGGGAGATTTCGCTGAAAGGAAGAAATTTGGAATGTCTCTAACAAGGGGCTTCCTTGAACACTCGAGTTGAACTTTTTCTGAAACTTCGGTCCTAGACTAAGTTGACCCTGAAAAACCCAAATCTGCAATAAAAAGTGGTCAAATGTTCACGTAACTCAAGTTATGAACCCTAAAAGTGGCAAATTAGGCTAAAATTTCGGCTCTTTCCCAGAATAACGGTCCTTTGTGAAAATAACGGTCCGGCGCGAAATATAAAGGTCCTTTGAAGAAATAAAAAGGTCCTTTGGTAATATATTGGTCCTTTGAGAAATATAACGGTCCTTTTGGGTATTACAACGGTCCTTTGAGAAATTGAACGGTCCTTTGAGAAATTGAACGGTCCTTTGAGAAAAAAAACGGTCCTTTGAGAAATATCAAGGTCCTTTGGGAAATAAAACGGTCCTTCGAGAAAAAAGAACGGTCCTTTGAGAAAAAAACGGTCCTTTAACCTTGGGGGTAAGTCTGTCAAAAATTCAAATTTCACTTCCTATCATTTAGTGCCACAAATTAGGCTTAGGAACGTCTGGTCAGTTAAAACTCGTACATAATATAGCACTTCAAACCCTTTCTAAGCCTGAATTTCAAACGAACAATTGATTTGATATTCTTATATTTTGTCAAAAATCATGTTTCACTAGCGAATTTTTCATGGGATTCATTTTTTTCACCAAAGGACCGCTTTTTTGACCAAAGGACCGTTTTATTTCTCAAAGGACCGTTTTATTTCTCAAAGGACCGCTTTTTTGACCAAAGGACCGTTCAATTTCTCAAAGGACCGCTTTTTTGACTAAAGGACCTCTATTTTGACAAAGGACCGCTGAGAATGTAAAGGACCGTTATTCTGGGACAGAGCCAAAATTTCTACCCAAATGGTAGGAAATTTTCAAAATTTGGGCTCAAAAATTTTTTTTTCAAAAAAGTAAGGGGCATTGTTATACACTAAATTCTAAGTTCGAAGCAAAAAAACTAGACATTCTGAAAGTGATTTTGAGCTGAGATATGGGTCCTCAAAATACCTCATTTTAGAGTTGGCTGCTACTCTGAGGGCTTTTTCTCGAGTTACGTAAACATTTGGCCACTTTTTATTGCGGATTTGGGCTTTTCAGGGTCGATTTAGTCTATAACCGAAGTTTGAGAAAAAGTTCAACGGTAGGGGTCAAGGACGTTCCTTGTAAGATTGTCGAAATATCTAGGCTTACACAATAATTCCGTTCTTGACCAATACATCAGCTTTGAACATGCCATCCTCATTGACAATGGTTCCGTTTTTGATTACCAGTGGTGGAGACATTTTCTTTTAGAAAGTAATTCTGAAAATACGTACTGTATCAATATGAACCTTAGGACCCAAGAATCCAAGAAACTAGACTTCAGGGATATGGAAAATCTCGAAGCCTCAAATTTAAAGAATTTTGGAAGAAACAGATATTGAAACTTTAATATTTTCAGTTTTGCATGAAGAATTTGAGTTCTTCTTAAAATATGAAAAAAGACAATATAAGCACCCGAAAAACAGGATAGATTTTATTGTCTATCTCCAAAATCCTCTGTAAAATGAAAATTAGACGAAAAAGGGAGGTGTCTAATTCCACCTTCCTAATTCAATTTGATAAGAAAGATAAAGGAAGAGAAGAAAAATCAAAGACAAATGAATACGTCTCTGATTTTGATGGATTACACTCGTGTGACTTTTATATTTGAGAAATAGAGACGAAAAAGAATCAAATGATAACGCGAGGGGACTGACGAACCCAAAAAAGAGAAGAGAAATAGAAGAAGACGACGTCAAAAAGTCACGCAGTGGTCGAAGAAATCGGAAGTTGCGGGAAGTTGGAAACGAAGTGGTATGATTTTTTGAAACTGGATTTTTGTTGAAATAGGTCAACTTTAGGGGTCTGAAAAGTGGTTTCCAGGAATCCGATTTTTTTGATATTTTGGAGATGTATGAAGTAACCCTAGAACTCTATTTTTGTAGTTCACAACTTTTTGGTATGATTGCAATTCAGTTCCGACTTTTTTGCATCTTGGCCCAAGTTTTGTGAGAAACTCGAATTTGCACAAAAAGTTGTAAAATCCGTTGTTCTGTGTTTGCGTACTTTCCAAGCTACAGTAACCCGCAACACTTCAAATTGTGCTAGAGACTCCATTGTTTTCTTCATCTAGATTCAAATTTTCCGCTAAAACAAAATATCCTCACCGTACTGCTTGTAAAATTGTTCCGGAACCAGTCCATCCGCAAAAATCTCAAGTACGAAACTTTGTCCAGTTCAACTTTGAGGGTCTGAAAAAGTGATTTCCAGATACCCGATTTTTCTGAAATTTTGTGGATTGTTAGAGCAACTCAAGAAGTCTATTTTTGTAGTGGACAACTTTTTCATAGGACCAAAATCCAGTTAGTTAAGTCAACTCAACTCAAATTTTGCCTCATTTGTAGCCTTTCGGCTTCCACGCGACCTAACTAACTGGATTGTGGTCCTATGAAAAAGTGGTCAACAACAAAAATAGAGTTCTTTAGTTGCTCTATAAATCCACAAAATTTTAGAAAAATCGGACATCTGGAAACCAATATTTCAGATCCTCAAAGTTGGGCCAAAAACGCCAGTGTGTGGATTCTTTTTGGCCAGTACAGTATCATTAGATCCGCATTCAACTTCTACAGTACTTCTACAGTATTTCGGCAAGTACTGTAGTTTATGATTTAAAATTGATATATTCTCCCGATTTCTAGAATCTTCCAATCTTCTTTGGGACCCTTATAACTCTGTTGTTTCCAGAAATCCCAACTTCTGCAATTTTCAAACTTCCCGCCCAAACAATTACCGATTTGCATGTCCCCCGACGCCATTGGAAAACGACTCTCATCCTCTCCAAACTCACAATTCGAACGTTCGACATCACGGCTTCAATTAAAAAACTTTTAAATTACAAAAATTTTTTATTATCGAGAATTCCAGATCCGTAATTTTTCATATTCACTTTTACATTTTGATTGGTGGCATCTACAGTACCCCCGCGACTCTGTCCCTTGACTCTAACTACAACTACAGTACTTCCGGAGCCCCTCGCGAGGCCCCTTATCCAAAAATTGTTCAAAAGCGGGGAGGGCCATATTCCGGTGGCGTCCCATTAAGGGCCGTTTCCGGGTGTGCCCGTGTCCCAAATTTAGGGCCTGGGCTAACGAAGCGTGTCTTTTGAGACACTGCTAATTATAATGTGTCATTAGACACCTTATGTGCACCCGATGCCGAAGCAAAGGGTAGATTGAGGTTGGTAATCTCGAGAAGAGAGACCATTACTGCCGGTCCCACCTCCTTCCGCTTTTTTGAGATTACAACGACAACGAGAAACACGCGCTACTTATGAAAACTGTGCGCCCGACACCTCACGGGTTCCGCCACCCACTATGTTTTGTGTGCAAGGGGGCGGGGCTTAGCATTGAAATCGAAATTTCGCAGGTTTTGACGGATTTTCGGGAAGAAAAAGAGTAAATATGGGTTTTCCGAGGTGGAAATTTTGATTTTGTGGGTTAGGGATCTTTGTAAATCTGAAAAATGTGAATTTACAGCGGTAAAATTTTTTAAAAATTTCAGCAAAGTTTGAATTCCGGAGAATTCCTTGATTTCAATGGATTTTCTTGTGGAAAAAATGGTTTACAGGTTTTCAGATGCGCAAAGTTTAGCCATGGATTCCCTGAGATCCTTAAATTAAAGGCAATTCCGATTCTGAAAATCTTCAGCTCTGATGATTATAAAATTTGAGATCCTTCGGCTTCAAAACTTAACGATCCCTTGAAGTTCTGAAAATCCCGTGAACCCAAAAAAATTATTAGAACATCACAGAAAGAAAATCAATTCAAATCCACGTTTGCGAGATTCCAATCTCGACAATCAGTTTGCAAATCCATATTTACAGAGATAAGTGTCTCGAAAAATTGAGGAGCTGGATTTCAGAATGAAAGTGAGTTCATTTAGACTTGTGCTGTATCGCATTCTAGATTTTTGCAGTTGGACACATCTTCCCATTTCTTCCTTCACGTCTTAAACTGCATTGTTCTTCTTCTCTCCATCATCCTCTCACTGTTGACACAATGTGGCGGAAAAAAGAAGCAGAAGAGCAAGGAGAAAAGTAAATCGACGTCGTCGTCGACCGGTGGAAAGGGAGGCTCAAAGTCCGCTGTTAAGGCACCGGTTGAATCCGTTCAACTGGCAACACCATCGTCACCGGCGGCATCAGATGAACCGAAGAAAGAAGGCGGAGACTCGAAGGAGAAAGAGGAGGAAAAGAAGGAAGAGAAGAAGGAGGAGCCACCGAAGGAGCCGGAGAAGGAGAAGGAAAAATCGAATAAGAAATCGAATAAAAAATCGATTAAAAAGTCGACGAAATCGAAGAAAGGGGGTGATAAGGACAAGGTGAAAATTATTATTTTTTCTGAAAATTATCAATTTTTATTCAGAAAGAAGAGGAGAACGATGGATACGAGAATTGTGCGGACATGTCGGCCAGTGAGCTCAAGAAAATCGCCGATACTGTCTAGCTATTCCGAATTTTCTTGGAATAAAAATTATTTTTGATTCTTTTTTTGGTTTTCAATTTCAGAATATGAGCTTCCAGAGTTTCTACGAATTCCCGGGCGAATTACCATCAAAACACATGTTTTTCGTTCAATTTTTGATTATTTCGCCTGATTTTAACGATTTTCGCATTTTTTAACTTGAAATTGCTCTGAAAGCCCGAAAATTCGCTAAAAATTGTCTTTAAAAATTCGAAATTCGAAGCTTCTGGAAGGAATGCAAACGCGCTCTACGGATAAGGAGAAAACCCGCGCGTTTGAAAAATTACAATTTTTATCATCATTTTTTGGGATTTTTTCGCGAGAAATCATGATTTTTTGCTGAAAATCGGGAATTTTCGCTTAAAAAAAGTTTTTTTTTCATCAAAAAAATTTTTTAGACCTACTTTCTGAATTTTTTTCAATGATTTGACCTATTTGATCTGCCCGCGAAAAACTGCATTTTTAGAGTTTTTGGAAAAACAAAAACAAAAGCAATGCGGACTTTTCGCTGTCACTCTTCAGTCAGTGTCGATTTTCGTTGAAACATGCGCTTGTCGTTCGTCTTGGCTCTTCTTCTCATCGGAGGTTTGTTTTTTAATTATTTTTTTTGGCCTAAAATCAATTAAAATTTTTTCTTATTTTAGCTGCTCTAGCTCATCCGGCCGTCGATGGGCTCCGTGCGAAACGCGACGTCGAACTCGATGATTTCAGTGGTGAGGCTTCCGGTGAGGCATCTGGAGAAGCTTCCGGCGAGGCTTCTGGAGAGGCTTCTGGCGAAGCTTCTGGAGAAGCTTCAGGTGAAGCATCTGGCGAAGGATCCGGCGACGAGGAGGGCTCCGGTGAACCAACGTCTCCAGAAGTCGACGTCACCGCGCTCACTCTTCAACAACTCGAAACTCTCAACACCTACGCTCAACAAGTTCAAGCCGAGTCGCAGAAGCTCATCCATCAGGCTAACTTTGTTATCACCGAGGTTTGAATTCTAGTTTTTGGCGGCACAAATTTTCGATTTTCAGATGACCGCGCTCGCTTCGAACGCTCAAAATCTCGGAATCCTGTCCAATATTGTGCTCGCCAACTCGCAAATCGTTCTCGACAGCGCTCGTTTGTCTCTCAATGAGTCGGAAATCGAGTCGAACGTGACTACAATTGCTCCACCGAAATCCTGTGTCCCCTCATCGGTGTGCTATGGAAATGACGGATGTGGAAGCGGAAAGTGCGTCGGAGCATTGGCCGGAACCTGCAACTGCAACTCCTGTGTCTACGGATGGCCGTGAGTAGAGGGAGAAATTGGTCGAAAAGATCGGGAAAATTCCGAACTTTGATGCCGAAAATTGGCGTATTCCATGGCTCAATGATTGATGCTCGACTTTGACGAATTCTATGAAAATTTGAGCAATTTCGTCGAAAAATACTGAATGTAAAATAGGATTACAGTACTTTGTTTTTGTAATCGAGTGTTCCTCCCAATTCCAGTATTTACTAAAATAGCAAAAATTTTCATGAAAAATCGTAAAAACTGGAGAAATTCGATTTTCGAATCGGGAACTCGATTTTTTTCAAATCTACTTCGAAAAATGTAGAATTTTTTGCTGATTCGAATGCACCTAATATCGCTGCTCAAAACGCTACAGAAACATTTTTTGGCGATTTTTAAGTTTTTGTACTGAACTTCAGCACATTTTTAGAAAATCGTCTAAAAACTTTTCTAGAGCGTTTTGAGTGCATTCGAATCAGCGAAAAATTCTACAGTTTTGAAATAAGTTAGAAAAATGTGAGTTCGCGATTTGAAAGTCAATTTTCTCAAGTTTTTACGATTTTTATGCCAAAATCATGTTATTCTCATAAATACTGGAAATGAGACGATCATTTGAGTGCAAATGAAAAATTTCTGTAATACTACTTTGCTGACAATTTTAACAGTTTCGCATTGAAAAGATTCAATTTCAGTCGGATTTTCGCAATTTTCGGCTCGAAATTGAGCTTCTAGGCGAAATTTTCAGTTTACAGCCTCAAATCCATCATTTTCCAGATGCCAAGAGGACAGCGCGTGCGGAGGCTTCGTCGGCGCATGCAACTCGATCACCGCCACATGCGACTGCTTCAACGCCTACACCAAGCACAACATGACGCTCAGCGACGCGCTCACCGGCTTCTGCAACATCGAAAAGTGCAACGGCGCCGTCGACAATGTCGAGAAGTGCCACGGTCTGCCGTGCAACTACGGATTCTGTGTCTGCTAGAATCCCCTCTCTTTTTTTTGTATATTCTTTTTTACTCGCCTGCCCTTCCCCCTCTCAAGAACAAAGAAAATATTGCATGTACGAAATAAATAAAAAATTCCCATTGCCAATTCTCATCCATCCCTCCCCCGAGAATCCAGTTTTTCTTGTATTAGCCTTTCTATATGTGAATTAGCCGACGATGACGACTTCGGGAATACGAAAGGAGGAGACGTAAGTGATAACGAGATAAATCTCGTTTTTCAAGGATTTTTCCTCCCCTTCTGATCCCTTGTTAAATCCATCAGTTAGTTTTGTATTCTGATTCTTCTTCTTCCATTCGAAAATGTTGCCTCTTCTCCTCCTCCTCCCCATGCTCCAAGCGGAGCCAATGCTCTACATGTTTCCAACGAATCCACAACTTCATCCGCCGGCAATGTATCCGAATCAGCAATTTATGAGGGGGAAGGTTAGAGATCTTCCGGATTCTGGAGTGATCTATTTGAATCGGATTAAGCCGATTGCCCAGGAATTCATGAAAAATGAAGGATCCGTGGCCGAGGTGCAAGTGTCGGTGAAGAATTTGCCACGTGGAGTGAGTTTCTGGATTTTTCTTGATTTTCAGAGTGTAGAATTGGAATCAGAATTTTCAAAAAAAGTCAGAATTTATGAAAGTAAGAGTGCTCAAGTGAGAATTTGAGGGAAATCTGAATTTAAAGACTGTTTTTATGGGTGTCCTAGACTCGGATTCTGAATTTTCGAAAAATTTGAAAATAAATTTCAGAAATTTTTTTTCAAATTTTTCAATTCCTTGTTTCTGGAATGATAGATTCTGAGATTTTCTACGATTCTGAATTTTTTGAATTCCGAAGTTTCTAAATTTCAGCTATTTGAAATTTGGAGAATCTGAAATTCTACAATTTGAGAACATCAGAATTCCAGAAACTGGGAATTTTGAAATTATGTTTTTGCTTTTTAATACGATTTTCGAATTCTACGGTATCTGAATTTCTGAAATTTTGGCTCCGCGACATTTCGAAAGTGACGTTTCGAAAGTGCGACGTTTCGAAAGTGAAAAATTTCAAACCGTTATGGGGAAAAACACTTCTCAGTGCAGTGCAGTACTTCTGACGATCTTTGAAATTTTTACCTTCGAAACGTCACACTTGCGAAATGTCAAGAAGCGGAAAATTTTTTTGTATTCTTTTTTTGATTTTTTGCAATTTTCAAATTCTGCAGTATCTTCATTTGGAGATTCTTCAATTCTGAGAATCTGATATTCAAGGATTTTGCGATTCTGAATTTCGACAAGAATCAGAAGTTAAGGATTCTAAAAATTTTTCAAATTCTGGGATTATTTTTCTTAAAATTTCAAATTCTGAAAAATTTCAAATTTTCCAAAAAAATTTCTGAAAATTTTCCTATTTGAAAAAAAATCTGAAATTCTAAGGTTCTAATAGTAGGAAGTCCAAAATTCTGATACTTTTATATTCTGCTTCTAAAATTCTCAATTTCCCAGAAAACGCCTTCCTCATTCGAAAAATACAATTCCGAAGAGGAACGTGCTCCAACAAGACGTCCCACAACCACAACAACCACAACTACAGTAATCCCAAGAACTCACGCTCCACCGCAATTCTTCGCCGAAACGGTAGTTATCAATAGAGCATGTTTGCTTCAATCTCAATTTTCAGAAAATCGACGATCAGAAATTGGCGTTCCAGAAGAGTTCTAACAAACAGTTGTCGGTTCCAGAGGAGGCCGAATTGGATCGACTTTTGGATGATTTGTTGAAAAATGATAATGTTCCAAAGGTGAGTAAGTGCGCTCTAGTGATAATTTGGCAGCTATCGTAGGTTTTTGAGTGTAGCAAGTGCGCTCTATTGACAAAAACTTGAAAATCGTTCATTGGATGTTTAAAAAAGTAAAAATAGCGCATTGCAAAATCAAAAAATTTTCGAAAAAGAATTTTCAAAATTTTTTGAAATTTTTTTCGAAAGCTGTTCGAATATCATTTCTGGGTCCTTGGAATTAGTTAAAACAACAAACAACTTTAAATATGTCAGCAAACGCGCTCTATTCGTAATTTGACTGCTATCGTAATTTTTGAATTTTGACGAATGCGCTCTATTGAGAATTTTCACGAAAATCTCTGTAAAATCGCACAAAGACAATTTTGAGAGCTGAATAATAGTGAATTTGAATTGCAAGAAAATTTGGTATATTTCCAAGTAAAAATATTTTTTTTACAAATTTTTTTTTCGAAAAACTCTTCTAACTTCACTTCTAGCCAAATTTGAGCAACAAGCTTGTACGCATTTTGCTCCTCTAGATCTCCTCTATTCTTCTACATTAAATTCAAATATTGCAGCAAACCCTTCAACTCGCAAAAATGAAGCGAAGCGGTTCGAAACGCCACGTTGGAGCCATTCCACCGAAACTGATCTCTTTCGATGGAACCGCCCGTGTCGACCAGAAGCCGAGAGCTCGGGCTCATGCAGTGAAACTTCAACAGAAGAAATCCTATGTTGGAGGGTAAGAGGGACTAGTTTTGAAATTCTAGGCCATCAAATTTCAGAACCTCTTCCACACGAAACCAAGGGCCTGATTTCGATCCATGGGAGCGTATGGGGCAGTAATTAAGTCTCAATAATAATAATTTATTAAACTAATAATAATCCTTGAATAATTGTCTCAAAATATTGATCTGAATTTATTAATTGCAATAATAATAAATCGTTTATTTCCCAAAAAACTCTTCCATCTCTTTTTCTTCCAACACTTGAGTGTCTGGAAATTCAGAAGACATATCGATTAAATTCATCAAATTCGAGGAGGATCCTTGAAGAATTAGTGGCCATGAAGGTGGAGGTTTCATGTATTTTCCATTGGAATCCAGCATATGAGATCGATCTGTGGAGAGGAGACGGAGGTAGATTGGGGCCGGGATTAGGCGGAATTTTCTGGAAATTTGGAGGGTTTCGAGGATTTCGAGGCTTATGAAATTGTCTGGAGTTTCTGGAATCCTAGAGTTTAGACTCCTGGGATTATGAAAATAGCTTGGTGAAATTTGGAATCTCAAGGATTCAGAATTTGGAGAAATTCGGATTTTCAAAATTTTTTTGGAATCGCAGATTTTAGGCATGTGGGATTTTGAATGGATCCTGAATCTTGAAAACTTCGAAATTTTGGAATATGGAATCTTATGGATTCAAAAATTTGGGGATCCTAGAATGTTTGAATTTTTTTCGTTTTTTTTCCGATTTCCAAAAAATTCTGCAAAATTTTGGGATTATGCGGATTATTCTGGAAATTTAGGGTTTTTTTTTGAGGATTATTTCTTTTTTAGGGATTGTTTTTTGAGGGAAGTCATTTATGAAGTTGATGGAATTCTGGATTCTAAATTTATGAGATTTTGAATGAATTCTGTTTATGGAAAACTTCAAATTGTTGGGATTTAGAATCTTATGGATTTCGAATTCCGGGTATTCTGGGATTTTCAAAAATTTTGGATTTTTTCCGATGATTTTGAATTCTGATTTCCTAGGACCGGGGTTATATATTTTCTGAAAATTTGGGTGTTTTTTGAAGATTTTGGATCGTGGGAATTCGTCTGGAGTTTCTGGAATCCTAGAGTTTAGACTCCTTGGATTTTGAAAACTTCAGACTGTTGAAATTTAGAATCCCAAGAATTCAGACTTTTGAGAATTCTGGGATTTTCAAAATTTTTCGATTTTCCAGATTCTGGATTCTAATTTTATAGGAATCTTAATTTAGGGTTTTTGAGGAATTTGAACTTGGGATATCTGTATAGAGTTTTTGGGATTCTAGATTCTAAATTTATGGGATTTTGAATGGATTCTGAATCTTGAAAACTTTGAATTGTTGGAATTTAGAATTTTATGGATCTTATTAAATCAAAATTTTTGGGGATTCCGGGGATTCCCAAGGTTTTCAAAATTTGAAGATATTGATTTCTGCTTTCATAGTTTTATTTCATCTAGAATAATCAAAAGTTAATATGATTTCAAAACCTCAATTTTGACTTTTTGGAATTTCGGGGTTTTTGAGAATTTTGGATTTTGGAAAATCTGTAAGAAGCTTTTTGGAACTTATTGAATTTCGAACATTCTGAACCTCGAAAACTTCGAAATTTTGGAATTTAGAATTATAAGTATTCAGAATTTTGGGGATTCTGGAATGTTCGAAATGGTCGTTTTTTTTCGATTTCGAAGATTCTGGAAAATTTGGGATTATGCGGAATTTTCTGGAAATTTAGAGGATTCTGAAGATTAGAGAAGTATTTATGAAGTTTTGGTAGATTGAAGACTTCAGGAATTTTGAAAGAATTCTGAATATTGAAAACTTTAGAATCTGAAGGATTCATAATTTTGAGAATACTGGGACTAGCGTCTCCGGCCTTCGGCCGGATCCGCTAGACCGAGCGTGCTCGGGGCCTTCGGCCCCGCGAACCAGGGCCTTCGGCCCTGTGTTGCTCTCGGAGCCTTCGGCTCCTCGATTCCATTATGAGCGATCAAATTTCAGTAACTGTTTATTAGGCGGCGTTCCGCGCAAAGCGAAGTTCAAAAACTGAATTCAAACATGTTCAGTTCACTGTAGGATTACCATATTTGACAAAAACATTTTAAAGAAACATGTTTGAACGGGCATGGCATCGAACCCATGAAATTCTCATTAGCGCAATGGAACACTGGCACACTACCACTGCGCTACAGGTGTCGCGTTGGGAGGAGGGAGAAGCGGCGCTTACATGAGTGCGGCCGGCGCGCTGTCCCTCGACTCCTCCTCTTCCCCATGCGCGTCATTCCAGAGCGAAATGCCTTCAAAATACGTTCAGAAACGGCCGGAAAAAGCTTTTCCCAGTCAACTTTCTTTATCGCATCGATAGAAAATACGATTTCGAGTCGATTTATTCGATTGATATGGAAATTGATACAATAACCACAAAAAATACCGATGCGATAACACCGGGTATAACTCGGCTCAATGACGGAATTTTGAAAAATTATTTACATATCTGAAATCAGCACAAAATTATCTATAGAACACAAAAAAACTTATTAAAAAAAGTAAAAAATTGACGATTTTCGATATTTTTGGCTATGACGAGAGAAAAATCAACGGCGGAATGGTTTTACGCGATTTTTTCAAACATTTCACGAAAAAACACAAATAAATTTTATATGTTTCTCTTTGTAATTTTTTTCTGCATTTTTTGACTATAAAAACACCCAAAAGTTCGCGATATTCGCTGAGAAATCGGCATAAATTGACAAAAATCAAATGCGAAATTGATTGAAAAAGTGCCATTTTGGGCGATTTTTTGGGATTTTCTCGGAGTTTCACGAGTATATCTCGAGAACCAGATTAGCTATCAACGAGATCTGGTAAAAAATTTGTAGCTGAGATAATTGGCTATAACGACACAAAAAATCAGCCAAATCGGTTTAGTGGTTCTCTCAAACGAAGAGGGAAACCAACAAAAAAGCCAAAAAGTGACTCAAAAAGATGGTCATCAAACTTTTATGGCTAAAAAATATAAATTTTTAAGATAGAATTTTTCTGATTTATTCTTCCTCTAGCCAGTTATACTGGCGTGTTTCCTGCCAATTTTCAAACCAATAGCTCTCTTCCCCGAATTATGCTACCAATTAAACCAAAAAAACACCGAAATTCTCAAGCCATAATTTTTGCGAAAAAAAAGAGCAAAGTTTGCCGGAGCACAGCTCGGCTCAGAAACATCGTACCACGCTGCATTGTATACCCCCACTCGTCCCCCTCAACGGTCTTTCAGATAAAAAAAGAATTGAGAAAATTGGTTGAGTTTTACTCAAATTAAAGGTATGATTACTTTTGTGACAGATTTAAAAAAAAATTTCTACAAAATTTTGTCCACGCATGCGCCTTTAAAAATCGGCGACGCTCATACCTACGCGATATTAAGAGAAAGGCGGCAGATTTTCAAAATTTCGATTTTGAACATTCTGAGTTCTGATTTCATATTCTTGTTTTTTCAGCTGATATTTCGAAACTGTGACGTTTCGAAAACAACAATTCTAAACAATTCTGGGAAAAAATACCTTTCAGTATGTCACACTTTCGAAATGTCACGGAGCCATTTCATAAAAGAATCGAAAACTCAAAAGTTTCCAAAACTTGGATTCCAATTTTTTTTTGTATTTTAAGGATTCCGGATTGACTTTAAAAGTTCTAGATTCTTGAGTTTTCAATTTTTCTTGTTAAGAACTTTTGATTTTCATGAATTTTTAAAATTTTAAAGTTAAAAAAATAATATAAAAACTTTGTTTTGGTACTTTTTGAATTTCTTTAATTTTCAAATTTTCAAAATTTAAACATATTTTTTCCCTCACCTCCTATACTTTCTCTGTATCTGTCGCATTTCCTCCTCATTCATCGTCTCTTTCCAGTATTCTTCAAAATCGACACCCCAAGGAAGTACTGAATCCAAATCGTAGACTTTTGAAGAAGATTCTGGAGATTTTGAGATGGCCAAGACGTGGTAGTCCCAGAGGACGAATGAGCTGAAAAATGGGGAAAATTTCCAGAAGTTTTGGAACTCTGAAAATTATGAATTCTAAGATTCTGAATTTTGAAAAAAATAAACTTCTAAATTCCAAAAAAAAACTACTGCGAAAATTTTCAGAGTCCCGAAACTCCAAGAAAACAGGAAATTCTTGCTGTTTTTTTTTTCCAATTTTTTTTCAGAGCCTTTTTTTCCAAATCCCTCACCCCGGCTCCCTCGCCGCCTTCTGCGCCCAGAGAGGTATCATTTTCACGTCATTCGAAATCATCACCGCATAAAATTCCTCCAATTTCAGATTCAGATCTTCTCTCGAATCCCGAATCTTTTCGAACAACTTGTACACATTTTCCTCACAATAACACGATTGATATGGCGCTTCCGAGGCCGAGATCATCTATATTATGCTGGAAACTAGGGGGCTATTGTCAATTCAAAATAGATCACAAGGAAAAATTTTGAAAATTTTATTTGTAAACAAATTTTTAGGATCCGCCCACTGTTGAAAATTGTGTTGTTGTTTACAATTTTCTGCGTGGGAAAGTGTTGTGGGCGGAGCCTAAAAAGTTGTTTACAAATAAAATTTTCAAAATTTTTCTTTGCGATTCATTCTGAAGAGACAATAAAACAATGGAAGAAAAACAACTCAAGAGGGAATGACCCGAAGTGTTACCCTGGTATTTGGCTCATAATTTGTCAAAATACATCACACGGTGTAACTAGTAAAACCACAAAGTTATAGGTGCGCTCTCCCGGGTTTACCGGAATTAGGGCTTCTTTTGTAATTTTTGGAAAATGTTTGATCACTCACATAAAAACAGTCATAAGTCAGTAGAACAAGGAGCAATTTTGATGTTCTTTTTTTTGTTTGATAGCACATAAAACAATTCACAAAAAAGTCTCACAGAGCATATATCCATCTACGATACATGCGCTTTTATGAATCGAAATACATGGTCTGAAGTATACTGTAGTTTCAAAAAGTGCCAATTTTTGGCAATCGGGGAACGGGGGACTACCACTATAGGAATCCTTGTACCTAGTTATCACCAAATACCTTCTCAAACATAGGGGTCCGGCTCGAGTTACGAAAGATATTTTGATTTTTTAAATTTTTTTCGAAATTTCCATGTATCCCTATACGATGGATTTTGAAAAAAATCATAAAAATTTGATGAGGACTAATTTCGATTTAAATATGATTTTTAACAAGATTTCTCTGAAAATAAAACATCCACATTAAAATTAGTCCTCATCAAATTTTTATGATTTTTTTCAAAATCCATCGTATAGGGATACATAGAAATTTCGAAAAAAATTTAAAAAATCAAAATATCTTTCGTAACTCGAGCCGGACCCCTATGTTTGAGAAGGTACTTGTTGATTACTAGGTGCAAGGATTCCTATAGTGTTAGTCCCCCGTTCCCCGATTGCCAAAAATTGGCACTTTTTGAAACTACAGTATACTTCAGACCTTGTATTTCAATTCATAAAAGCGCATGTATAGTAGATGGATATATGCTCTGTGAGACTTTTTTGTGAATTGTTTTATGTGCTATCAAACAAAAAAAAGAACATCAAAATTGCTCCTTGTTCTACTGACTTATGACTGTTTTTATGTGAGTGATCAAAAATTTTCCAAAAATTACAAAAGAAGCCCTAATTCCGGTAAACCCGGGAGAGCGCACCTATAACTTTGTGGTTTTACTAGTTACACCGTGTGATGTATTTTGACAAATTATGAGCCAAATACCAGGGTAACACTTCGGGTCATTCCCTCTTCAGAATTCAAAATAGGGAGAATCCGCGAAAAAATTCCAAAAAAAAAAAAACAGGGAAACTCATTTTATATCAAAAAGTGAAAACCGGAGAGTACTCTCGAGAGTGAGGGGCAATCTAATACACTATTATGAAAATTGAAAAATTTGCAACAAAAAACTGAAAATTAAACAAATTAAACATCCAATTGAACTTTTCCAGCCGACTGATCCAGATACTTGGAGATGGTGGGTTTCAGCTCTTTGGCGATGAAATTCTCGGTTTGCGAAACGCAACGACCGGTGAAGTTGATCGGATTGTTGACGAGGCCGACCACACGATCGCGGACCTGAAAATTGGGAAATTTCGCTGAAAAAAATGACAAAAACCATTCAAAACTCAAAAATTTGATTTTGACATTCTAAAATTCAAAATCCACCCAAAACCCTTAAAACTAGTCAAAACTCCCAAACAAAAAATAAAAAAGATTTTGCCCCGGGTGGGATTCGAACCCACGATCGGTTTTACCCAACGAGATCCCACTCTCACGCCTTAGACCACTCGGCCACCGGGGCACATATTCTGAATATGGGTGTTCTCTATGATAAAAGACTGTTTTTAGGGTGGAAGAGGACTTCCCAGGGGCAATCTAGGATGGGGAAGACGATGGGAATGGAATCGGAGAGATTGGAAAGTTTTGAATATGAGAAAAGTGCAAAAAAAGTTGGTTGACTTTGAAAATCTGGAAAATCTCTAAAAACCTTTTAAAAATCGCTCAAAAATCTCGAAAATCACATATCTAATAGCAGATCGATTTTTGAGATTTTTGAACTATTCTAAAGGATTTTAACCGATTTTTAAGATTTTAAATTGATTTTTAAGGCGCTCAACCGATTTTTAAAGATTTTAACCGATGTTTGAGGATTTTAAACAAATTCAGGGGTTTTTGATGATTTTATAGTTTTAAAATGATTTTTCAACGATTTTTGAGGAATTTAGACAATTTCAGTGGTTTCCAAATGATTTTCAAGGTTTTAAAATAAGTTTTAAGGTTTTTAAAGATTTTTGAATGATTTTCA
The DNA here is from genome assembly GCA_963966625.1 of Caenorhabditis zanzibari. NCBI lineage: Eukaryota > Metazoa > Nematoda > Chromadorea > Rhabditida > Rhabditidae > Caenorhabditis > Caenorhabditis zanzibari. The sequence goes on from OZ016468.1 coordinate 12,082,709, forward strand.
AGGTTTTGGAGCCTACCGAAGACGCTGGGAATTTAATTGGAATCATTAGAAGAATGAAAATTCGAGATTCTGGCTAGATTTTTAAAGGTGAGTTTCCAGAAAAATTTCAGCCTGTTTTGATTTTGAGCCTCGTAAAACCTTGAAAATCATAGAATTTTTCTACTAACCGAGTCAAAGAACGGATCAGCCATCGTTTGCCGAATATCAACCTTCTGTGTCGCCTGAAGCTGTTTTGCCTCCAACGCTGTCTTTCTGATAACGGCGTGAGCTTGTTGCCGATCGACGCCCTCCTCCGTCAACATCATCATCGCCTTCTCGAGTCCCAGGAACGCGATCTCATCGTCGACGATCTTCTTGACGTTGTCGGTTTGCACGGTGAGACCCTCGAAGATGTTCTGGAAGAATGAAAAATTGTTAGGGATACTGTAGAAGTGTAGGGGATATCTAAGAATCCTTCAGAATTATCCAGAATTCTCCACAATCCTCTAGAATCCTATGGAGCCAATTTTTCTTCATTTTTTTCGATTTTTCGGGTCGTTTTTGGCCAAATTTCTTGATCTATGTTGTGTGAAAAATATGATTTTTGTGTGTCGAAAATTATGATTTTTTGGTGGTTTTTAAAAGTATTTCCTTTGGATTCTGCTGTTTTCCAGCTTCATAATTCTTCAGAGTCCTTCAGAATCCTCCAGAATGCTCCAGAATGCTCCAGAATTTTTTAGAATCTTTCAGAATCCTCCAGAATCCTTCAGAATCTTTAGAATGCTATAGAACTCTTCAGAATCTTGTAGAATCCTTCAGAACCGTCAGGAGTCCACTTTTCTTCATTTTTTCGATTTCTCGGGTCGTTTCTGACCGAAATTCTCAATTTTTCTTAGTTCTGGGGTTATATTTTGACGAAAATTATGATTTTATTCGGTTTTTATGAATATTTCCATCTGATTCTGCTGTTTTTCAGCTTCAGAATCCTCTAGAATTCTCTAGGATCCTCCACGATCGTCTAGAAATCTTCAGAAAGCAGCGAAATCCTCTAGGATCCTCCAGAATCTTTCAGTATTCTCCAGAATCCTCTAGAATCATCAGGACTCCTTTTTTCTTCATTATTTCGATTCTTCGGGTCGTTTGACCAAAAGTTTCGTTTTTTTCAATTGTGGGGTGATTTCGTCGAAAATTATGATTTTTATAGGAAATTTCATCTGATTCTGCTGTTTTTCAACGTCAGAATCTTTCAGAATCCTCTGGAATTTTCCACGATCCTCTGGGACCCTCTGGGATCCCCCAGGATCCACTAGAATTCTCCACGATCCTCCAGAATCCCACACAAACCTGAAGAGTGGTCAGCAACGCCTCCGCCGTCAACAAAACATCCGGAATCAACATTCTCCTTCCCGCCGAATCGTCCAACGTTCTCTCCAATCCCTGATCCGCCAGGATCGTCAACGCCTCCTGTGGAGCGTTGATAAGCTTCCGAGCCAACGCACAGCATCTCTCGCTCTTCATCGGATTCTTCTTATAAGGCATCGCCGACGATCCAATCTGATCCTTCTCGAATGGCTCGAGGAGCTCTCCGAATGCCTGGAGCACTCGAATATCTGTGCAAACTTTCTTCGCGGCGGCACCAAGGAGAGAGAGCGAGAAGACCAGCTGGGAGTCTTGTTGTCTCGAATAAGTCTGTCCAGTGATCAAAAATCTCTGTGCAAAGTTGGCCTTCTTGGTGACAAGCTCATCGAGAGCTTCCACTTTCTCCTCATCTCCAGAGAACAGTGTCAAAAAAGAGTCCTGTGTCCCGGTGGCTCCTTTGATTCCTCGGAATCTCATCTTGTCACGGAACTCGGCAAGAGATTGGAAGGCCATCAGAAGCTCCTGGGCCCAGAGAACGCCTCGTTTGCCAACGGTGACGAGGGAGGCGGTCTGGTAGTGGGTGCGGCCGACGGTGACGACTTCCTTGTTCGTCAGGGAAAATTGCGCGAGACGGTCGATGACGGTGGCGAAGCGCTGGAAACAAATTCATTGTTTCAGGGTCATGGGTTCCTCTGGAAGATTTTAAGCCTGTAAGAAGCCTAAGCCTCTAAGCTTAAGACTCTAACCATAAGTCTTAGCCTCTGAGCCTCTGAGCCTAAGCCTCCCTCACCTTCAAAATATGATCAATCGAGGTTCTATAAGCGATCAAATCGGCGTTATCCTGCACAAAGCAACTCGTCGCACCCAAATGAATAATTCCCGCCGCCTTCGGGCAAATCTTGCCGAACGCATGATTATGCGCCATCACATCGTGCTTCAGTTTCCGTTCCTCGGCACGAATGAACGGCCAATCGAAAGTGTCTCTTTGTGCCTTCATCTCATCGATGGCCTCCTGAGTGACCTGCTTCAATCCGAGCTCTTTTTCCGCCTCGGCCAACCAAATCCATAGTTGACGCCAGAGAGTGGCCTTGTTTGTCTCCGAAAGAATCGAGACGAGAGGGCTGTTTTTGCAGTAGCGGGTCGAGAGGACGGACTCGAATTTGTCTTCGGCGGCCATCTGGAAGTGGAATTTTTTCCGAAAAAAAATCATAGAACGAAGAAAAATGAAAAAAAAAATGGAGAGAAGACAGACGAATGAAAAAATCGAGTCGAAAAATAGAAACTTTGAATAAAAATTCCAGGATTTTTATGACTTTCTGAAGATGAAATCGTCTGAAAATTCAGTTTGGAAGACACTGAAATTCTGCTTTAACGTAAAATTCAGACGATTTTCCAATATTTTTCAAGTTTCCGATCAAATTTTTAGCGAGTTTTTGTAGAAAATCAAAAATTCAACTGAATCGAGATTTCCGTCTGAAACTCAGCTCTTCAAAAATTAGTTTTCCTGTCAAAATTTTGATTTTTCGAGCTGAAAAATACATTTTTTCAATGCCAAAAAATTCCAATTAAAAAGATAAGAAACTGGCCGCGATAACCAATATTCAAAACAACTTTCAATTTTTTCAAAAAGCAAAGAACAAATTTACAGGCAAGAAAAATATGAAAGAAAAACCGGCAAAGAGATTGAGAAAATCGAGACCAAAGAAAAGTGAAAAAAAATATAAAAAGATGATAAAAATGCAAGAGACAACAGAGAAAAAAACAAACAAAACAATTAATAATCATCAGTTTTTGGCTCCTGAAGAACGTAATTGTGCAGCTCACACCAGCCAACGGGAAGAATGTCGTGGGAGCTGAAAAATGGAAAATTTTCATTGAAAAAAGCCGGAAAGAGCCCTACTCAATGTCATGGAGCTCGTCAAACTCCGAGTCCCAGCCGTCATAGTTGACATTTATGATTCGGTCGTGAATCGATTAGATCGTCGCCGGAAAGATGAATTGATTCTCGCACATGTCCGCCGCTTCGAGATGCATGCCAATCTGGAAAAGGGAAATAGGGTTTTTGAAATTTTTTGAATTAAAAAAAGACGGATTTTTGGTGCTCCGAGAGCTTCCGGAAGCTTTTTGTTCAACTTTTAGAATCGTCCAAAAGCTTCCAGAACTCTTCGAAATGAGCCAAAAGCCTCTAGATCCGCTCAGAATGCTTCAGGACTCTCTGAAAGCCTTAAAAATTGTTCAGCTTCCTCCAGAATCCTCCAGAAGCCTTCTGAACCAAATGAGTCTTTCCAGAAGCGCATAGAGTCATATATTAGACACAACCTTGATAAACTTCTTCATATCTCCATCCACATACTCCCTGTTAACGTTTCTCGGCGGCGCATAAACAACACTGGAAATTTGTTCACAGACAGACTTTCAGAACCATTGCGAGCCAACGAACTTGAACTCCGTTGCAAATCTCGTCGTAGTCCGAGACAATGGTTTCGAACTGAAATTTTATTTATTTTTTGGGGGATAGACATTCTACAAATCTTACTACGATACGGTCTTTACATGCATCATTGAAATTCACTGTGAGATTTGTGTTGAACGCGTTGGCGGGCATAAAGGCCTCAATATCGCGTTTCGGCGTCGCGAAGAAGCTTTTTCCACGAAAATGATTTGGTGAGCAATCTCTCGTCCATTTTTCGAATATGGTGTGCACGCACCAATTTCATGTATTCAGCCATCTGAAAATTGCAATAGACATTTTTAAATAGAAGAATGAATAAGAACGGTATTTATTAAAGTACAAGTAAGGAAATAGTTCAACGGGTTCCCCAAGAATCCGTCAAATCCACAGTATACTCCACAACGAGGGCGCACGTTATTTCGACACCAAATAGGAAGTGTGTGGCAGAGCAGCAGGTAGCAAAGAAGAAGCAGTACAATGTGACTAACTTGAGCATTTTTTTTAGAATTAAACTTTTTTTTTGAAATTTTGAAAAATAATTTTTCCAGGGTTTTTGACGTTTTTATCAAGGATTTTATGGAAATTTTGGCGGAGAAAGTGGAGGAGCACCTTATATTACTATTTCTGTTGTATTTTTACTCAAAAAACTTCGAAATTGTGCGAGAAAAAACGACTGAAAAATGGAAAAAAATTAAAACACGGCACCCTCGCCGTGTAGTCGACGGCGTGTAGTCCTCTCGGACTAAACCGTTTGCGCCTCTGCGTCTCTCGCACTCACACACTCTTTTTCAGGTATTTCAGTATATTGCGATTTTCAGCCAATTGAGATATTTTTTCCAAAAACAAAATCATAACAAAGATAGAACAGATCGTCAGCTTCATTTTAAGGTATGATTCATCATTTTTGGTTCCGAACTCGCTGAGAAAAACTTGGATTTATATTTTTCAGGCCAAAATTTGGAGTCTTCGTCAAGGATACGCTTTCGTTGATGTTCATATGCCTTCAAAATCAGTAAAAACGCCTAATGCGCTTCGAATTGTTCGAATTTATTCAGAAAATTGCCAGATTCGTGCTATCTACGCTGGTTCACTCCGTTTTTAGAAAAGCTCCTCAGTGCCGGTAAAACCAGATAAAAGTCATATTTTAGCGCATTGTCACTTATTTTGCACCTATTCTGATATTTTCACTGCATATGACAATGAACGAAAGCGTATCCTTGACGAAGACTCCAAATTTTGGCCTGAAAAATATAAATCCAAGTTTTTCTCAGCGAGTTCGGAACCAAAAATGATGAATCATACCTTAAAATGAAGCTGACGATCTGTTCTATCTTTGTTATGATTTTGTTTTTGGAAAAAATATCTCAATTGGCTGAAAATCGCAATATACTGAAATACCTGAAAAAGAGTGTGTGAGTGCGAGAGACGCAGAGGCGCAGACGGTTTAGTCCGAGAGGACTACACGCCGTCGACTACACGGCGAGGGTGGGGGGTACTCGGAAATCGAACTGTGAAAAACCGAACTGTTACAAAATGGAACTTGTTACGGTGTCGAACTGTGCAATGTCGAACTGTTACAAAATGGAACCGCACAAATTCGAACTGCTACAAAATGGAACTGTAACAGAATGGTCCCGCAACGAAATCGAACTGCTTTTTTTGCTTGTTTTTTAGCTTTGTAAACATTATTTTCGCTATTTTTTCGCGATTTTTGAGTAAAATCAGGGACGAAGAATATAAAAAGTTATGAAAATTCAAGCCTTGTAAGCATTAAAACTCGAAAAAGCAGTTCGATTTCGTAGCAGTTCTATTCTGTTACAGTTCCATTTTGTAGCAGTTCGAATTTGTGCGGTTCCATTTTGTAACAGTTCGACATTGCACAGTTCGACACCGTAACAAGTTCCATTTTGTAACAGTTCGGTTTTTCACAGTTCGATTTCCGAGTACCCCCCGAGGGTGCATTGTAAAAATTAAAAAATTTTTTGCCAGTATGTAAACGCGCTCTGTCGCACCTCGCGGAAAATCGCCGCCAAAATTCTAATTTCTTTCCCATTTATTTGCATTTCTTGAGAATAAAAAGTGATAAAGTCGCTTTTATGGAAAACCCTCTTTCAAAAAAATAGTTTAGAGCCTTATTCATGGGAAAATGCACAAATTTTCTTCAAGATCTTCGTTGTAAAAAGTGAAATCCGCTCACGAATCCGGGATCAGATTATTAACGAGCGAGCAAGCATTGAAAATGAGCTCAATCAGAAGAGAGAGCGCGTCGCGGAGCTAGAGCTACAATTAGCTGCATTGAGCGAAAAGCTCACGAGAATGAGCTTGAACGGGATAAAATGCAACTTAAGCTGGAAAGATCCACGAAGGAACTTCATCAATTGGAGAGAGAAAATGAGCTTCATTCTGATCGAATTCAAATCTTTAGGGATAAAAACTCTTCTTTGTTTTTGACTTGTCAATCTGCTGAAAATAACCTGATTAAGTGCACCGAAGAAACTGAAAAAAAACGGAAAAGACTGCTCACAGAGCACGAAAAAAAAACATGAACAGCTTGAAGAAAAAGTTAAACGATTGGTCTACGAGAGTCCAACCGGTGGAGCTAAACTTAAAAAATGGTCCAGGACCCTGAAAAGAGACTTTGTCCGAGACGGATAGTTTTCTGGCGACTGTTTAATGGAGATTGACTGACAATTTCTTGAAGGAACTGGAAAGTACGCAAAACTGACTGGCGATCAAATCGGTGACTACTCGCTCAATTGTGACATCGAGAGACGTAATTTTCTTCGTCAAACTATTGTGGGAATCATCAACAAGTTCCTGAACATTGAATGGAGCAAATCGCTTCCCGACTGGACCGAAACTATCCAACAATTCACTGCTGATTGGGAGGAACACTATGATGCAACTTCGTGGAGACAGACAATCGCCAAGTTCAACGAAGTCTGCGATCCCGCTGTCGCCAATCACAAATGATTTCCTCTCTAATTTTTTTCCTCCCCTCTAATGTTTTTTCTTGCCACTAATTTTTTTTCTTGCCTATCAAATAACTCGTATTCTCGTATTTCAAGCTCCTTCTGAAAAAGCGTAGGTGTCTTGACCCTGTTTCATGAATAAATTTTTGCGGAATTATTACTCGAGGTTTTTGTTTCAGATCTGCGTTGCAAAATGTTGTGAAACCTCCCGAAAAAAAATTGAAAACTCCAAAATTTGCTTTTAAAGTTTGAAATCCGGAAGCTTCGCGCCAAAATCCGCCCTTATTCAGTATTCGCGGCGAGACCCAATTGTCTCAAAAGAGGATGCGCCTTTAATCGGGCAAAAGTTTTCGGAACTCCTACTCTTCTTCCTACTTCAAAAATCGTGTTTTCAACCTATTTTCTCTGTTTTTTTTGTGAACTTTATAGAAAAACAAGTGATATCCATAATTTCCATGATTTCCAGTGAAGAAACGCCGGGGAAAAGCGAAAATGTCAGAGCCGGGACCTTCAGAGGTAGAATTGAAGTTCTTGAATTTTTAGCGGGATTTTCTTGAATTTCAGGTTCGCATTCTTCAGGATTCGGATCGAATTCGTAAATTCTATGGTCAAATGTCGGATGCCGCGATTATTAAGCATGTGAAATCGTTGTTGGAGGAGATTTCGAAGCGTCCAGATTTGGTATTTAAAAATTCGTTTAAAAACTTGTATGGAAGTTTCTGTGAATTTTTCAGAATATTCCTATTCCGATGAACTATCCCGTGGTGCCAGAATGCGTTCCAATGATTGATCCGAAGACAGAGTTGGAGGATGAGGTTGGGAAGGGAAATCTGGAATTTTAACTGAAAATTCCAGAATTTCAGGATTATCTAGAAATGCATCACCAGTCGACAGGTATTGAGTATAATTATGAAGACGATTCGTACACTTGGAACCGGCGGTTTGGCGGGAAACAGGTTTTTTCTGCAACTCATTCAAATGCAAATAACTTTTTAGGGGGATCGGGTAAAAATGCGGTCAACAGAAAAATTTTCCTTGTTAAAAAATCTATCGATTGGTAGAAAATTCGTGAAATTTCATCGAAAATTAACAGAGTTACGGCTTCTGTTGCCGAAAAGTTGCAGAAATCGGCGTAACTCTGTTAATTTTTCATGAAATTTCACTCATTTTCTACCAATCGATAGCTTTTGTAATAAGAAACATTTTCTCTGTTGACCGTATTTTTGAGCGATTCCCCTGAAAAAAGTTATTCGCATTTGAATTTGTTCCTTTGGAAAAAAAAATTTTTTTTTAGAGCGAATTAATAAAACGAGTGAATCAATTGAACGAGTACGGAGCGCGTCGACGTCGTCAATTGGAAGCTGATGGAGAAGAAGAGACCGCAGAATCGCGAAGTCCGTCTCCACCAAGGCCTGCGAAGCGTGGAAGTCGTGGAGTTTTGCCAGTGAGAAGAGTTGAGACTCCGAAGATAAATGGAAAGAAGGAAGATACGCTGGTGGCGTGTAAGGTGTGTAGGAGATAATAGTGCTTTGAAAAATTCCAAGGAGAAAAAGTTCGAGATTGGAAGAAAGTCGGAAAAGCTCCTAGAAGATTCCCGATGGTTCTAGAAGCGGCTAGAACTGTGAAAACTTGAGTAAAATGCCAGAAAGCATCTGAAAACGTCTGGAGGCTTCGTAAAGCTTTTAAGAGCTTCTGAAGGCTCCGGAAGACTTCCGGATGGTTCCAGAAGCGTTTGAAAGCTACTGGAGGTTTCTAAATGCTTCTAAAAGCTTTTAAAAGGTTCTGAAGCATTGAATTGTTTGTAAAAACTTCTGGAAGCTTCCAGATGATTCTAAATGCTTCTGATGGCATCTGAAACTATAAAAAGCCAAGAAGAATTGAGGAAAAGTCGTTAAACTTCTAGAACTTTCAGTTTCGAAGTTTCTCAAGGTTCAGGAAACTTCTCGAACTGTGAAAAGCCGGGGAGAATCAATTAAAATCCGTTCGTAAAAGAAGAAAAGCTTTCTGACTTGGAGAGCGATCTAGAATCATGAATTTCGCAAAAATCTTTTTTAAAACTTTGAAGTTTAAATGCACTGAATCGTTGAAAAATGGCAAAATTTTGAGCCAATAGCACGAAAAATAGCTCGAAACATTGAAATGTAAACTCAGAGAAGGGATTTTTCAGAAACAGAAAATCACATTCAGAGCATCGAAAGCTCAATTTTCATCTGAAAATCGAAAAATTGCATTTAAAAATACTAGTTTTCGACTTTATGGAGATCGGAAATTGTTTTACGAAACTTCGCTAAATTTTTGTTTTTTAGAGACGGCTTTTCAGAGACTAGATTTCAATGTTTCGAGATGAAATTTGGAACTTTTTTGAGCAATTTTTCATATTCTTGGCTCGAATTTCCGCCATTTTTCAACGATTCAGTGCATTTAAACTCTCAAATTAACAGTTTTAAAAATGATTTTTGCGAAATTCATGATGCTGAATCGCTCTCCAAGTCAGAAGCTTTTTTTCTTTTTCGTACAGGTTTTCATTGATTCTACCCATCTTTTCACAGTTCTGGAAGTTATGCTTTCAGAAGAGCATTTTTCGATGATTCTGACTAGATTTTTTCTACATTTCAGTGCTCCATCTGCTCTTCCGACTTCACCACCATCCCATCTCTCCTCGATCATCGCCGCGATGCGCATTCCGAAAAAGCGATGCTAACATGTGGAATCTGTCGTAAAGTGCTCTCATCACGAACCCATATCACTTTCCATCTAACACAAGAATACAAAATTCATCATTGCTCCAAGTGTGAAACGTCGTTCGCCAGTAACTGGCACTTGTCGAAGCACGTTTGTCAGTTGAGTCGGAAGAGAGTATCGGAAGTTCCGTTGGGCGGAGAGGAATCGGATGAAGAACGACTTCAAGGGGGAGAGGATGGGTTAAAGTGTGCAAAGTGTGGAAAAGTTTACATTCATATCGGATGGCTGGAGAAGCATCAGGCACAGTGTGTGAAGAAGGAAGAAAAGGAGATCGAGGAGGAGGAGGGGAATGAAGTGACGGTTAGGATTCGAAAAATTCAATTTTCTCTCATAAAAATTGAGATTTTTCAATAGAAATTTATATGAAAATGTAGATCATGGTGAGATCTACAAAATGATATACAACATGGCTAGATTTATTGGCTCAATTTTGCGCAAGATTCTGTTAAAGGGGGCGTTGAGATTTTTACATGGATCGACGCAGAATTTTTGTGAGAACAATAAATCCTCTTGGAGCATAGTTTGAAAATTTTTAGTTTTTGATTCATAAGCCAAAAATTAATACTGAACGAAACTGGACTCGCTCAGTACTAAATTTTGACCTGTTTTCAGCTTATATATCAAAAACTAGACATTTTCAGACTATGCTCCAAGAGGATTTATGATTTTCACAAAAATTCTGCGTTGAACCATGTAAAAATCTTGACAAAGAAAAAATTATGTTACGCCCCCTTTAAGTACAAAATTGAGCCAATAAATCCAGTTATTTTATATGCCATTCTGTGGTTCCGGGACATTTGGAAAGTGGACATTTTGAAAGTGGGACATCTCGAAAGTGGACATTTCGAAAGTTGACATTTCGAAAGTTGACATTTCGAAAGTTGACATTTCGAAAGCGGACAATTCGAAAGTGAAAGTGCGCGGTTTTTCTCAATTTTTTAAACTTTTCGTTTACATTTGCGCAAAAAGTTTTATTTTCGTATAACATTTGCTCAAAAAATTGAGGAAAACCGCAATTTCACACTTTCGAAATGTCCACTCTCCAAATGTCCCGGAGCCCTATTGTAGATCTCATCGAGACCTACATTTTCATGTAAGTTTCGATTGAAAAATCTCAATTCATTCGAGAAAATCGCCTGGAAAAATAACCCCAAAATAAACCTTTTTTTCAGAACTTCAAATGCGAAATCTGCCTTCGCGTCTACACCTCCCCGTTCTGGTTCGAGACTCACAAAAAGAAATGCAACGCTTCCACACCCACCCCACCAGTGGTGCTCCCCGAAAAACCGACGGCTCGATGCCAAATGTGCGGAAAAATGTTCCAAAACGATAGATCTTTGATGTTCCATATGCGACACTGTCGAGCGAAACAGCAGAGATTGGAGAGGCAGAGACGGGCTGAGCTGGAGCCACAGGAGATGGATGATAACGATGGGCTAGTGGCGGAGCCACTGAGCCAGAAGACTGGGGCTTATGCGACTAGGAGTACTAGAAGTCAAGGGATTCGGAATCGAGTGGAGCCATCGGATGAAGAGGAGGATTGTGAGGGGGAAGATGAGGAAGAGGGGGAAGAAGAAGATAATGATGAGGAATCGAAGAAGGAAGAAGGGGATAAGGAGTCATTCAATCCATCGGTAAGGGAATTCGAAGAGTCGAAATTTTTTGGGAATCGAAAGACCGAAATTTTGCGCTAATTCCGAATATCATAAGGAAAATGCTCAAATATGTCTCTAAGATCCCGAAAAACAGCTTCAAATAGGACCAAAAACCAATATTTGCTTTTGATAGCCGTGGCCGAGTTTTCTCACAATTCGAGACAACAAGTGTGGTGAAAACTCGGCCACGGCCATCCAGGGCAACTTTTGGTTTCTTTGGTCCTGTTTGAAAGCGTTTTTCGGGATATTAGAGTTATTTTTGAGTGTGTTCGTTGTGATTTTCGGAATTAGCGGAAAATTTTGGCTCCGTTTTGGTTTGGGATCTTGAAATCTTGAAATTTTACAATTTTTTTTGAAATCTTGAAATTTTAGATTCAATTTTTGGTATTTACAGATCGCGCGGTATCCCTAATGGTCAGTTCCAAAACCGAAAAATCTTTCGAATATGCCCCTAAACTCAAAAAAGTCACTGATTTTGGTCAGATTTCAACTTTTGGCGCAGTTTTCAGACGGAGTAGTTTTTTATTCAAAACTCGGTTTTTCAATAATTTTTAAAGAGAATTCCAGCTAAATCGAATCATGTAGAAAACGTTCATTTTCATTTTGTCATTACTGAGAAAACCTGGATTTTGAAAGTTCCACTGTAATTAGTGAGAGAACTGAGAAATTCACTGGTATTTTCAAAATCCTATTTTTCTCTGTAGTGACAAAATTAAAATAAAAGTTTTATATATGATTCGATAGCTGTGATTATCTTTTAAAATTATCGGAAAACCGATTTTTGAATAAAAAATTACTTCGTCTGAAAACTGTGCAAAAAGTTGATACCTGACGAGAATCAGTGCAAAGATAGTGAAATTTTGGAGTTCAAGGGCTTATTCGAAAATTTTCAATTTCTGGAACAGACGATTGAGGATACCGCGTGATCTGTAAATACCAAAAATTGAATCTAAAATTTCAATATTCCAACCAAAACTTGCTCTCTTTTCCAGTGCTCAATCTGCAAAACCGTCTGCTCCGGTGTCATAAATCTGCTCTCCCACCGTCGCACCGCTCACTCAATGAGCGCAGCGCTCACCTGTGGAATCTGCAATCTCAAATTCAACTGTATCAGCTCAATTACTCGTCACATGAACATGGAATACTCTCTTTATCTGTGCACAAAGTGCGGAAGGAATTGCCAAGATAGCACTGTATTGCGACAACACCAGTGCACCACCGGCTTTCGTCCGTGGAACTATCATGTCGGACGAAAATCGGCGATTGTTCCTCAAAATGTGCACATTGTGCCGATTGATAAACCGAGATCAGCTGCTCCAATGGCTCAACAAATCGAGTCGCCGAAGATCGTTACAGTAACCACGGCCCTTCAGAAGGCGCTGCTTTTTACGACACCACCACCACCGCCTCCCCCAACGACACGCCATCAATCTCTAAAATGTCCGAATTGTCAAGAATCATTCGCCACCTCTTTCATACTGTACAATCACCGTATGACATGTGAGCAGCCGAAACGGAGATCGCTGGAGGATCGACAGCCGAGCACAAGTTCTGCTCCGAGTACTAGTGGAAGAACGAGAACGGATACGATTCGAACGCAGGATTCGAGCGATGAGAGTCAATCGATTAAGGTTAGGGATTCAGAAGCGCTCTGGGATTAGAAGTCAACTGGGATTCAGAAATTTGATGTTCTGAGAAAAGATTTCTTTGTCAATCTCTTATAGTTTAAAAAACGGAAGAAGCTTCTGAAGGCATCGGGAAACTTCTAAACTGTGAACTGTGATTCAAAACGGAAAATTCTTCAAATAAGCCCATGAACTCCAAAATTTCACTATTTTTTCACTGATTTTGGTCAGATACCATATTTGGCACAGTTTTCAGACGCAGTAATTTTTTAATCAAAAATCAGTTTTTCAGAAATTTTAAAGGAGAATCTCGGCTATCGATTCATATAGAAAACGTTTATTTTGATCTCGTTATAACTGAGAAAAATCGGATTTTCAAAATACCACTATGAGTTTTTAAAATCCCATTTTTCTGGCTCCGGGACATTTCGAACGTGGACATTTCGAAAATGTGAAATCGCGTTTTTGCCTAATTTTTGGAACTTTTCATATATAGTTTTTGCTATTTTTTAATATGATAAGACGTTGTTTAAGATATAATGGATGACAAACGCAAAAAAATATATGAAACGTTCAAAAATTGGGCAAACACGCGATTTCACACATTCGAGATGTCTCACTTTCGAAATGTCCCGGAGCCAGAAAAATGGGATCTTAAAAACTCGTAGTAATATTTTAAAACTAGTCCTCCCATTTTTCTCAGTTATTACTAGATCAAAATAAACATTTTCTATATGAATCGATAGCTGAGCTTCTTTTTTAAAATTTGTGAAAATCCGATTTTTGAGTAAAAAATTACTGTTTCTGAAAACTGTGCCAAGAGCTAATAGCTGACCAATTTCTGTGCATAAATAGTGAAAATTTTCGAAATTTTTTTGGTTTTTTGAAATTGACCATCCAGGATACTGTAGGATAAAAATTTCCTAGAATTCAGAATCCCCTCCAAAAAATCCAATTTTTTTCCAGTGCCCCGAATGCTCAGAAGAGTTCATGTACCTTCGCGAAATCGCACACCATCGTCATACCGTACACCAGAAACGCGAATTCGAGTGTGTTTACTGCCCGGCGACATTCTCACTGCTTCGAACTCTCGGAGATCATCATAATCTTGTAAGTTTTGAGAAGTGTGACATTTCGCAAGTGCGACGTTTCGAAGAAAAAAATTTCAAACCATCCTGGGAAAAATACCGTTTTTCCCCCAGAATGGTTTGAAACTTTTGCCTTCGAAACGTCGCACTTTCAAAACGTCGCACTTTCGAAAATCTCACTTTCAAAAACATCGACTTTTTTCAGGAATTGAAAAGATGGAAATGCAAAGACTGCCCTAAATTCTTCACACGACGCTATCTGCTCGCCGAGCATCAACGCGACGGATGTGATCAGCACTAATCGATAATTTATAAATCTTGAACACATTTTATACTTGTTATGCACATTTTTTTCCTGTTTTTTTGTTGTTGTTGTTCATTAGAGCAATTCTGAATTCTTGCCACGTTGAGATATAAAGTACTTGTTGTTGTTCGGGATTTTTTGAAAATCGAAAAAAAAGATAATTTTTTATTGAAGAATAAAATGAGAACGCAAAGACGGGGTGCAAAATTACAGTAATCTCACAATCACACAGAGAGACCGCGACGCGACCGCAACGCACCTCTTGTTCCTACTGTGGATCGTTAATTGTAGACGGGGCGACCATCTATTACTATCATTGCACGGAGACAAAAAAATGTCGACGTCTTCTAGATTTCCTCTTCTAAAACTACCGTCACTCGCACAGGAAACTGTGGTCAATATGTTGTATCCTGAGGTTATGTGAGTTTTTGAAAAGATTTTATGCAGTTTTTATTATTACCTTGAAGTTCGTCCCCATTTTCAGCAAATAACAATAATTTTTTAAAGGAGGCGTAACATAATTATTTTTTTGTCGAGATTTTTACATAGTTCGATGCAGAATTTTTGTGAGAACAATAAATTCTCTTGGAGCATAGTCTGAAAATGCCTAGTTTTTGATTTATAAGCCGAAAACAGGCTAAAAATTAGTACTGAGCGAGTGCAGATTCCGCCACGTGGCAATTCTGCACTCGCTCAGTACTAATTTTCGGCATGTTTTCGGCTTATAACTCAAAAAGTAGGCATTTTCAGACTATGCTCCAGAAGAATTTGTTGTTCTCACAAAAGTTCTGCATCGAAACATGTAAAAATCTCGACAAAAAATAATTATGTTACGCCTCCTTTAACATAAAATCGATAAAATTCCAGAAAATCGATTTTTTTAAATTTGAATTCAACTTTTTTCTAACCTATTTCAAAAAATGCAGAATTTTTTGCTGATTCAAATGCGCCAAGTTTCGCCGCTCAAAACGGTGTAGAAGTTTTTTAATGAGCGATTTTTTTGTCAGCAACGGCGAGCGCGACAGCAGATTGCAAGTCGTCAGCGGCGAGCGCCATGAAGTGAAAAAAAGTTAGAAACAATTTTCAAAAATTCCGTTTTCATCTATAAATTTTGTTCATACATCTGATAATGCAAGATTTCTTCTTTAAAATGGTCCAAAAACGAGTCAAAACGGACCATTTTGAAGCGAGTCATGAGTGTTTGAAGTTTCAGTGAGAGACGCAGACAGCGTCTCGTTTCTCTGCGTCTCTTCGACAACGAGAATGTCTGCTTTCTCTGCGTCTCTCTTACTGAAACTTCAAACGCTTATAACTCGCTTCAAAATGCGTTTTGAGCAGCGAAATTAGGTGCATTCGAATCAGCAAAAAATTCTGCATTTTTTGAAATAGTTTAGAAAAAATTAGTTTACATCGATTTTCTCGAGTTTTTTTTTTCAATTTTTTATGTGTTATTTTCGTAATTACTGGAACTAGGGACTCTGGGACTTTTTTCTTCAGTTTCTGAATTCCACTTTTTTTTCCAGAATCGATCTCTGCTTCCACTCAAATATCTTCAAATCTCTCCTCACCACCATCAAATGGAAAATCGACTCATTTGAATGGATACTGACCGGAAATAATATTGGAATCACAATAAACTCCAACTTTCGATCATGGGGAATTCGAATCCAACCGGATTGTACTTTTAAAACAGAACAAAAAAATCTGAATGGAACTACAGTATCCCTAGCAAAACACAATTGTCCATTTGGAGGGCTCATGTGGTTTTTGGTGCCAGAAACAAAAAATTTCAATCAGAAATTGAAAAATCTGGAAATTCTTACAAAGTTTTTGATGAGTTTTGTGAAATGCTCCAAATTCAAGTTAGAGTATTCCATGGAGAAAAATTTGATCTCTCGACGCTTTTTTATTTGGAATTATCTGAAAGGGAATTCTCTGAATTTAGAAATTTCTGGAAACCGTATGGTCCCTTTAAGAATGACTCCTGATGAGCTGGAATACATTCTCAGTTTTGAAAATCTTGTAAAACTCAATATTGATGTTGAAGTTACGGATTCAAATTTCAAGTATCAAAAAATATTGAAAGCTAAAGAGTTAGTAATAAGAAATTCTTCATGGTTGGATTTGAAGTTTGTGAATTGTGAGCGACTCGATTTGGTGAGGAATTTCGAAAAAGCCAATGAAGCTCTCAAACTCTGGATCCAAGGAGCATCTCTGGAAAATTTGGAATTTCTCAGTATTGATTATCCGAACAATATCGAGCAAAATGAAATTCTGAAAGACCTAAAACATCAGGATACCAGATTTTCGTGAGTTTTCAAAAAATTTGAAGACCTTATTTTTACTCAAAAATTTCAGGAATGAAGAGCTCATCAAGCTTATAGGAATATTACTACAAGGAACTGTGTTTCGAGACATTCAAAGAGAATCCGATGGTCGGTGGGGTACTATATTTATGCGGCATGCAATGGGCGCCTATTTTAAGGTTTGGAAACCGGAAAACTTGAAGAATTGTCGTCAGGAGACGAGGATTAAACTGGGATTAAAATAATATTTTTTGACATTTTTTTTGAAACGGTTCGATTGCTGAAAACCTTGTATTGAAAGTAATAAATTCTTGTAAATTTGAAGATGTTATGGTTATGGTCATAGCTTATGCAGATCGTTTTTGAAAATCGCGTTATTCTGCAAATTACTTTCGTTAAACTTTCTTTATGTTAATTTTTTGAATAGGAGCTACCAATCGATAACCTTGAGTCCTCCTCGATTATAAGAGAATGAGATGCTCAAATAACTTGAGGGAAAACGGATTAGCAATCTGGCGCGTTGCGGTCGCGTCACGGTCGTTTGGTGTGTAGATTACTGTCAATGTCACAATCCTTGCCCTTCACTATTATTGAATTTTTCGCAATTGTTATTGCATCGAGACAGAACATTGCACTGTTTCTATTCATTAGTATTCAATCTACCTGAAAAATGTCGACGTCTTCTGGATTTCCACTTCTTCAACTTCCACTTCTCGCACTGGAAACTTGTGTCAATATGATGAATCCTGATACTGTGTAAGTTCCGGAAAAAAAGTGGAATTTAAGTCACTTTTAAAAGACAATTTGAGTGCAAATAAAAAATGACTAAATTCTCACTATTAAAAAATCGATTTTTATAGGATTCAAGTTTTATTTATTTTTCAGGCTTGAACTTGCACGGCATTCAAAACAGTTCAAATCTCGTCTTTCAATCGTCAAATATAAAATTGAATCTGTTGAATGGAGAATGAGCAATTACCGTACGGGAGTCATCCTAAAGTCAAAAGTTGCCGTATGGGATTTCAGAATTGAATCACCAACAATGTTTAGTCATATATTGCGTCAAAGAGGCATTCAAGTAGAATCCTTAAATTTAAATGAAACTACAGTAAGCCTGGCAACACGGGTCGGATCGGGGAGAATCGATTTCTGGCTGATGGATTTTGATGATTCCTCTGAATCAAAAATAGATACACTAAAAAATCTCACGAAATTTTTGATGAGCTTTGTCAGATGCTCCAAATTCAAATTGGAATATTCCTTGAAGAGACATTTTCTATCACAAGACTTCTTTGTTCACCAATATCTCAATGGAAATCTAATTGATTTGAAAGTTTATAGCAATGGAAATCCATTAATAATGACTCCTGATGTTATTAAATTTATTCTCGAAAACGTGAAATTCGGACAATTGTGGCTTAATATTCGTGTGAGCGAACCGAATTTCAAATATCAAGGATACTTGGAAGCAAAAGAATTAACAATTCCTAGAGACAATTCATGGATAGATTTGAGAAATATAAATTGTCAAAAGATAGTATTTCATAAGAATGCGGAATCAATCTACGAAACATTGAAAAACTGGACTCAAGGATCATCGATGGAAAAATTGGAATTTTTCGAGATACATACTCAGAAAAACTTAAATCCAGATGAACACTTGAAAGATCTTAAACACCAGAATACCAGATTTTCGTGAGTTTTTTCAGTTTAGACACAATTTCTGAGCTTTTAAAATTTCAGTCGTGAAGATATTCGTAAGCGGATTTGGTGCATGTCCGATAAGTATGTGTTTCGAGATATTCAAAGAGAATCCGATGGTCGTTGGGGTACTTTATGTAAAACATTGTGGAGTTTCTATTTCATCGTTTGGACGCCAGAGAAATTGAAAGAATGTTGTCAGGAAACAAGAATTAAACTTGGATTAGAATAATTAATTGTTGAGCTTTATTGAAAAACGATTCGATTGTTAACAAAACCCTTATATGATTGTTCTTTCTTCATATCCCCTTTTCCATTTAAATAAATTTATCTTCAAACAAATTTCAAATCATTTTTCGAAAAACCGCAACGCAACCGCGACGCACAAATACTTATTGGATACACTGGCTCGTTGACTAACGTTGGCTCAATGACTACACATTTTCGATTAAATATTGAGGTTTCTATTCAAAAATAGAGAATACAAATCAATAATCTTGAGTTCTTCTCGATTTTAATGGATCAATCATCTGTACATGCTCAAATAGCTTGTGGGAAAGGGATTAACAATTTGGACGCGTTGCGGTCGCGTCGCGGTCGTCTAGTGCGTGTGATACAGTACTATCCCATCTCGTTCCTTATTATTGAATTTGTTTTGCGATTGCCATTGCATCGAGACAGAACATTTACCATTAGTATTGAATCTACCTCATCAAAAATGTTGACGTCTTCTGGATTTCCACTTCTTCAACTTCCACTTCTCGCTCTCAAAACCGTGGTCAATGTAATGGATCCGGATACTGTGTAAGTTCTGAAAAAAAGTGGAAGTCCGATCATTTTTGTATTTGTACTCAAATGATAGTCCCAATTCTGGTATTTTCGAAAAACTGTTTTTATTCCAATTGTCGGTTTTTTTTAAACTGCGACTCGGTGTTTGCAGACTCTACAGTTTTTCAAGCCAAATTTGGCTAGGTGACAGAGATGAGCGGAAGAGCATTTTTGAAATGGCGGAAGGCGGAAGAGGGAAAATTTTGGCGGAAGGCGGAAGGCGGAAGGCGGAATTTCAAAAATTTTGGCGGAAGGCGGAAGGCGGAAGGCGGAATAGAAAAAATGGGCGGAAGGCGGAAAGCGGAAGGCGGAAGGCGGAATTTCGCCTAGGTTTACTCGGAGTTTCCTGCATAAAAGAGACGTTTTTGCTGCTGTTTCGCTTAATTTCAGGGTTTCAAGCATGAGATAACCGAAAAATCACTGTTTTTAGCAAGTTTGAAAAAAAATTTGAAATTCCGCCTTCCGCCTAATTTTTCCGATTTTTGGCGGAAGGCGGAAGGCGGAAGTGAGAAAATTTTGGCGGAAGGCGGAAGGCGGAAGGCGGAAGAGGAAAAATGGGCGGAAGGCGGAAGGCGGAAGGCGGAATTCCGCTCATCTCTGCTAGGTGAACTGAAAAGTCTGCAAACACCGAGTCGCAGTTTGAGAATTTTGACAATAAAAATCGGTAGAACTCGAGAAAATCAAATATGTTGGGCTCTATTCGACTTTGATGGCCCCAGAATAATTTATGTCCCCAAAAAAATAAATGTGGCCCCAAGAGTAGGTCATAATTGTTTTATGGCCCCAAAAAAATTTTGATGGCCCCAATAATTTTACACGGTCAGAATTATGCTCTTTTACGGACTTTTTGATGGTTTTCTAATAATCTTTTCATACAGAATACTTTAGAAATACATACCGAATCACTGTCGAGTGAAATTCTCAACAAGGTTAATGGGAGAGCCCGTAATTCTAGTCGACTAAAATTATTGGGGCCATCAAATTTTTTTGGGGCCATAAAACTGTTCTGACCTACCATTGGGGCCACATTTGATTTTTTGGGACCACAATTAATTTTTTGGGGCCATAAAAACTTTCGGGACCATGAAACTTTTGTTTGGGGCCATCAAAGTAGAATAGAGCCACATATTTTTGTTCGAATAAGATTCAGTATTTACTTATTTTTCCAGACTTGAACTTGCACTGCATTTAAACCAGTTCAAATTGCATCTCTCAATCGTCAAATATAAAATTGAATCTGTTGAATGGGAAATGATCAGTTATCATACGGGAGTCATCGCAAAGTCAAACTTTGGCAAATGGGATTTCAGAATTGAATCACCTGCAAAGTTTGATGAAATAATGCGTCTAGAAGGCGTAAAAGTAGAGTCCATAAAACTAAATGGTGCTACTGTACGCGTGGCAAAATGCGACAAATATAGGAGAATACAATTCTATCTGATTCCTGAAAAGTTTGAATCTAAACTGGACACCCTGGAAAATTTGACCAAGTTTTTGATGAGCTTTGTCAAGTGCTCCAAATTCCGATTGGGATATTACTTGGAGGAAGAATTACTCTCTAAGAACTTCTTTGTTTGGAAGTATCTAAATGGAAATCCAATTGATTTGGGAGTTACAGGAAATGGAAATCCAATAATAATGACTCCTGATGATCTGAAATTTATGCTTGACAACTTGCAATTCGGACAATTGTGGCTTAACATTCGTGTAAGTGAACCAAAATTTAAATATCAAGGATATTTGAAAGCAAAGGAGTTAACAATTAGTGGGGATAATTCATGGATTGATTTGAAAAGTTTGAATTGTGAAGAAGTTGTATTGCATACCGCTTTGGAGGATTCGGAACAAATCGAACATATTTTGAAAAACTGGATTCAAGGATCATCAATGGAAAAATTGGAACTTCTCAAAACATACAAACCGAGAAACTTCCATTCAGATGAATTTTTGAAAGATCTAAAACATGAGAAGACCGCATTTTCGTGAGTTTTTTTTTTCATTTTAGATTAGCGTATCGACCCGCAAAACATTTCTCACAAATTTTTTGGAGCGTCTCGTCTCGCTTATCATGCGGGAAATTTGAGTTTGGGTTGGTTCACATTGTCCCGCATTGTCTTGCATTAATTTTGTGCAAGATTTTGTCATTTCTTGCAATTTTCTGCGGGAAAAAAAAGCGACACTAAAAAAAATGCGACACTTCTGGTAAACTTAAAAAACTTTTAAAAACTGTCATGTTTTGGAAAACTGTTTTGGAAAAAAAGGTCACGATAACAATAATTTTTCAAAAAGTAAGAAAAAATATAGAAGAAAAAGGAAAACGTGATGCTCGCGGGTTGCCCCGCTTGTCTCGTGTTTTTCCCGCATGAAATCGCAAGAAATGAAAAACACGAGGCAATGCGGGACAATGCGAACCGAGACAAACACAAATTTCCCGCGGGACAAGCGGGACGAACCGCAACTGACTTTTTAGGGATCCCGCGGGAAAATTCGCAGTTCGCGGAAAATACCAACTCGCGGGTCAATAAACAGTTTAGATACAGTTTCAATTTTTAGAAATTTCAGCCGTGAAGATATTTGGAAGCGGGTTAGACTCATTACCGATTCCTATGTAGTTCGAGATATTCAAAGAGAATCCGATGGTCGTTGGGGTACTTTATGTATAGGGTCTCGTCTGCGTGTCTATTTCATCGTTTGGACGCCAGAAAAATTGAAGGAATGTAGTCAGGAGACAAGAATTAAACTTGGATTGGAATAATTAATTGTTGAACTTAATTGAAAAACGATTCAATTTTCCAAAATCCTTGTATTGGAAATAATAAATTGTCTGTACATTTTCTTTTTCTCAGTGATGACAAGTCTAACTGCATTTTCTCGAATGAAAAAAATCTAGAAGTCCCGTAGTTACAAAAATAACAATATTTTTAAACGATCATACAGATTCCTTCAAAAAAGATGCAAAATTGTCACATAAGTATTGTCAAAATTAATTTGAATAGAACATACAAGTCGATGATCTTGAATCTTTAAAAACATTTATCAAAACACTCTCCTCCGTCACATTACATTTTCACCGTCTGTTGACAGGTCAATTTAAAGGTGCACATAGTTCCTAAAACGGTGTCCAGACTTAAACTTCAGGCTAAAAGATTTCACTATAAACGGGAAGTGTGCTAGGAGTGTTTCTGGCGCTTTCTGTTGCCCTCACGGGATACTTTTGAGAAACTCGGTGCGCATTTAAAGCAACCTGACAAAAGACAGCGAAAATGTAATACTGGATCAATCATCTACAGATCTTCAAATAGCTTGTGGGAAAACGGATTAACAATCTGGACGCATTGCGGCCCCGTCGCGGTCGTTTGGTGTGTAGATTACTGTCAATGTCACAATCCTTGCCCTTCACTATTATTGAATTTTTCGCAATTGTTATTGCATCGAGACAGAACATTGCACTGTTTCTATTCATTAGTATTCAATCTACCTGAAAAATGTCGACGTCTTCTGGATTTCCACTTCTTCAACTTCCACTTCTCGCACTAGAACCTTGTGTCAATATGATGAATCCGAATACTGTGTAAGTTCTGAGAAGAAAGTGGGATTTAAGTCACTTTTGAAACATCATTTGAGTACAAATAAAAAATGACTAAACTCTCACTTTGAAAAATTCTATATTTATAGGATTTAAGTTTTTTTGTTGTTAAAAACATACTTTTTCAGACTCGAACTTGCACTGCATTCAGAACAGTGCAAATCCCGTTTTTCAATCGTCAAATATAAAATCGATTCTGTGGAATGGAGAATGACCGATGATCGTACGGGAGTCATCATAAAGTCAAACTTTGCTGATTGGTATTTTTCAATTAAAACACCATCAGAGTTTGACAACATAATGCGTCAAAAAGGCCTTCAAGTAGAATCTATAAATCTAAATGGCACTAGACTAAGCCTAGCAAAACGGGTCGAATCGGGTAGAATCTATTTCTGGCTGATGGATTCTGATGATTCGTTTGAATCAAAAACAGATATTCTCAAAAATCTCACCAACGTTTTGATGAGATTTGTCAGAAGCTCCAAATTTCAATTGGAATATTCCTTGGTTAAAAATGTGCTTTCTAAGGACTTCTTTGTGTGGAAGTATCTCAACGGAAATCCAATTGATTTGATAGTTTTTAGAAATAGACATCCGTTAACAATGACTCCTGATGATATCAAATTCCTGTTTGAAAACTTGAAATTTGGACAATTGGTTCTTGACATTAACGTAAGCAACCCATTTTTCATATATCAAGGATGCTTGGAAGCTAAAATATTGTTAATTAATGGGGGCAATTTACGGATGGATTTGAGAAATATGAACTGTCAAAAAGTTCTGTATAAGAATGCGGAATCAATTGAAGAAACTTTGAAAAACTGGATTCAAGGATCATCGATGGAAAAGTTGGAATTTCTCGAAATTAGTCATCAGGAAAATATCAATCCAGATGGAATTTTGAATGGTCTGAAACATGAGAATACCAGATTTTTGTGAGTTTTTTTTCAATTTAGACACTATTTCTAAATTTTCGAAATTTCAGTCATGAAGATATCAGTAAGCAGACTGAAGGCTTTGACATTTCCAATGACTGTGTGCTTCAAGATATTCAAAGAGAATCCGATGGTCGTTGGGGTACTGTATGTTTAGATTTCCAATGGCGTCGTCTCTATTTCATCGTTTGGACGCCAGAAAAATTGGCAGAATGTTGTCAGGAGACAAGAATCAAACTTGGATTTGAATAATTTATTATTGAACCTTTTTGAAACAACGATTCGATTTTTAACAGAACCCTTATATGATTGTCCTTAAAATCACCTTTTCCATTCAAATAAATTTCAAATCATCACTTATTAAATACAGTGGCTCGTCGACTTCAGATGGCTCACATTTCCCTCAGTATTGAGATTTCTACTTGAAAATAGAGCATAAAAGTCAATAATCTTGAGTCCATCTCGATTATAATGGATCAATCATCTGTACATACTCAAATAGCTTGTGGGAAAAGAGTAACAATCTGGACGCGTTCCGGTCGCGTCGCGGTCGTTTAGTGTGCGGTCTACTGTCGCTCACTATTATAGAATTTCTTGCCACTGTCATTGCATCGAGACATAATATTTCATTTTCGAATCTATCTGAAAAATGTCGACGTCTTCTGGATTTCCACTTCTAAAACTACCACTTCTCCCACTTGAAACATGTGTCAATTTGATGAATCCAAATACTTTGTAAGTTCTAAAAAATTGGAAGTTAAGTCATTTCACAAATCATACGAGTACAGAAAAGAAGGACTGAACTCGCACTTCGAAAAATTCGAATTTTATAGTATTCAAGTTTTATTTATTTTCCAGGCTTCAACTTGCACGGCATTCAAAACAGTTCAAATCTCGTCTCTCGATAGTCAAATATAAAATTGAATCTGTTGAATGGAGACTGAGCAATTACCGTACAGGAGTCATAATAAAGTCAAACTCAGCCGAATGGGATTTTAGAATTGAATCACCTGTAGAGTTTGATCAAATATTGCGTCAAAGAGGCATTCAAGTAGAATCCATAAATCTAAATGGCACTACAGTAAGCCTGGCAAAACGGGTCGGATCGGGGAGAATCGATTTCTGGCTGATGGATTCTAATAATTCGTCTGAATCAAGAATAGATACACTAAAAAATCTCACTAAAATGTTGACGAGCTTTGTCAGTTGCTCCAAATTTCGATTGGAATATTACTCGGAGGAAAATTTACTATCAAAGGACTTTTTTGTTTGGCAATATCTCGACGGATATCCAATTGATTTGGAAATTCACGGAGAACTATATGGATATGAATCAAGAACAACTGCTGATAATCTGAAATTTCTCTTAGACAACGTGAAATTTGGAGAATTGTGTCTCAATATTTGTGTAAACGATCCAGATTTCAAATACCAAGGATTCGTTGAAGCTAGAGAGTTGGTGATTTGGAAGGATAATACATGGTTAGATTTGAAAAACATAAATTCCAAGAAAGTTATATTACATACCGCTCCCAAGAAATTTGAAAAAATCGAACAAACATTGAAAAACTGGATTCAAGGATCATCGATGGAAAAGTTGGAATATCTTCAAATAAGTTACCAGAGATACTTCAATCCAGATGAACATTTGAGAAACTTGAAACATGAGAATACCAGATTTTCGTGAGTTTTTTTAGTCTGAACACAAATTCAAAATTTGTAATATTTCAGTCATGCAGATATTAGTAAGCGGATTGGATACGTTTCCGATGATTGTGTGTTTCGAGATATTCGAAGAGAATCCGATGGTCATTGGGGTACTTTATGTAAGAGCAAATACAGTAT
This sequence comes from Caenorhabditis zanzibari, assembly GCA_963966625.1. Taxonomy (NCBI): domain Eukaryota; kingdom Metazoa; phylum Nematoda; class Chromadorea; order Rhabditida; family Rhabditidae; genus Caenorhabditis; species Caenorhabditis zanzibari. The sequence goes on from OZ016468.1 coordinate 12,108,086, forward strand.
CTATTTCATCGTATGGACGCCAGAAAAATTGGAAGAATGTTGTCAGGAGACAAGAAATAAACTTGGATTAGAATAATTTATTGTTGAACTTTATTAAAAACTGTTCGATTGTTAAGAAAACCTTCACATGATTATCCCTGACAGGCCTAAAATAAGAAAAGTCGTAGGGTTTGATGCATGGTACGCAAACACCACAACTGACACGCTCACACAAAAATGCACGATTTTCCCCCGGAAACTGCTGTCCCGCCACCTTTAACATCAGCTTTTCAGACTTGAATGAAGTTTTCTGTATTTCAACAAATTTCAAATCAGTTTATTCCAGAAAACCGTAACGCACAAGGTTTTCTTTACAGAGGGGTACTCGGTTTCGGAACTGTCCCAAAACGAACTAGGTGATTATGTCACTTTTTAATACAAAACTTATGAAATTCGAGCTTCTCAAAAACTTTACTACCCACATGTGCGGTTCCATTCTGTTAGAGTTTCATTTTATATTATCCATTCGCAACCCCATAAACACTCGCCCAACAACACTCCGTTAGTTTTCAGTGTGTTGTTGATCGAACGCGCGCTGAAATTAGCGGAGTGACGTTGGGAGAGTGTTCATGGGGTGGCGAACGGACCCAAAACTAAGCAATACGATTGATCGATCGTCTTCATTTATGTATATGTTCAAATAGTGGCGGGAAAGCAGATCGACGCGTTGCGGTCGCGTCGCGGCCGTTTGGTGTGTTTGTGTATGGACTACTGTCACTGTCACATTCTAGTCCTCCACTATTATTGAGTTTCTTGAACGAAAATGCCGATGTCTTCTGGATTTCCACTTCTAAAACTTCCACTGCTCGTCCTGGAAACTTGTGTCAATTTGATGGGTCCGGATACTGTGTAAGTTCTGAAAAAGGTGGAAAACCGGTTATTTTTTGTTTGTACTCAAATGATTGTCCTAATTCCAGTATTTACGAAAAACATTTTTTTTTTTGAAAAAAATTGATAGAACTTGAGAAAATCGGTTTCCCGTTCTAGAACTTATGTTTTTTTTCTAACCTTAGTACAAGAGAATTGTCTTTCTAACTTTTTTTTCTGCATCGACACAGTTGTCGAACGCTTGCGGTATACAAACGCCCTATCCTGACCTAACCCATTTTCCTTGAATTTTTAACGTCTTCTTATTCAATTTCCAGTGGGTTGTTCTGATTTGTGCTTTTTTTGGGTCAAGAATGTTTAGTATCTGAATAAATGGGAATTTGCAAAAAAGTGCGGAATTCGGGTCTAGAAAATTATATATTCAAGCTTGGCTTCTCCAGTGAGCGCTCTTCCGTACCGCCAGACTCAGACTCCTGTCCATCGATCCATCTCTGAATTTTTACCTCAATTCAAGATTTTTAAATTAGCACACTCGTCTTTTAAAGAATGTATCATTACTTGCTGATCTGAATTTGTCTAAAGAGCAGGTTTTGAGGAAATAAGCAAATAATTTGAGTACAAATAGTAAATAACTGAACTTGCACTTTTAAAAAATTAGATTTTTAATGGGATTCGAGAATTTTCCATTTTCCAGAATTGAACTTGCACTGCATTCAAAACGGTTCGAATCACTTCTCTCCGTTGTCAAATATAAAATCGAATCTGTTGAATGGAGAATGAGCGAGTCTCAAACAGTACTTCATATTAAATCAAACTTAGCTCAATTGGATGTTTCAATTGAATCACCAAGCAACGTTGATGACATATTGAGTCTGGAGGGCATAAAAGTACAATCCATAAATCTAACAAAATTTACTACAATTGTAAATTGTACTACAATAAGCGTTGCAAAACGGGTCGTATCGGACAGCATTCAATTCTGGCTGATAGATTATGATGATTCCTCTGAATCAAGAATAGATATATTAAAAATTATCACCAAATTGTTGATGAGCTTTTTCAAATGCTCCAAATTCCGATTGGAATATCACTTGAAGGAAAATTGGCTTTCTAAGGACTTCTTGTTTGGCAATATCTTGGAGGAAATCCAATTGATTTGATAGTTCGTAGCCATTATTTTATAATACCCACCCTCCTTAGAGGGCGGTCAGCAGGCTGGTTAATAATGTCTCCTGATGATATCAAATTCCTGTTTGAAAACTTGAACTTTGGAAAATTGTGTCTTGACATTTGTGTAACCGACCCAAATTTCAAATATCAAGGATTCGTGGAAGCAAAAGAATTAATAATTCATGGCGACAATGCGTGGATCGATTTGAGAAATATGAATTGTCAAAAAGTGAAATTATTCAACGAATTGAAGGATTTGGAACAAATTGAACAAACATTGAAAAACTGGACTCAAGGAACATCAATGGAAAATTTGGAATTTCTAAGTATAGAATTGACAAAATTCAATCCAGAAGAACATTTGAAAGACCTTAAACACCAGAATACCAGATTTTCGTGAGTTTGTTTTTCAGATAGAAATTCTAAATTCTAGAAATTTCAGTCATGAAGATATTCGTAAGCGGATTGTATTAGTTTCCAATGGCTGTGTGCTTCGAGATATTCAAAGAGAATCCGATGGTCGTTGGGGTACTGTATGTTTCGATTTTTATTGGCATCATTTCTATTTCATCGTTTGGACGCCAGAAAAATTGAAGGAATGTTGTCAGGAGACAAGAAATATACTTGGACTAGAATAATTTATTGTTGTTTATTGAAAAATGATTCGATTGTTAACAAAACCCTTATATGATTGTCTTTTCTAGGTATCGTATTTTCCATTTAAATAAATTTATCTACCTTCAAACAAATTTCAAATCATTTTTTGAAAAACCGCAACGCAACCGCGACGCACAAATACTTATTGGATACACTGGCTCGTTGAATACAAATTTCGATTGAAATTTCGCTCTATATTGAGACTTCTATTCGAAAATAGAGCATACAAAGTGATAATCTTGAGTTCTTCTCGATTTTAATGGATCAATCATCTGTACATACTCAAATAGCTTGTGGGAAAAGAGTAACAATCTGGACGCGTTCCGGTCGCGACGCGGTCATTTAGTGTGTGGTCTACTGTCGCTCACTATTATAGAATTTCTTGCAACTGCCAAATCTTTGAGACATAACATTGAACTGTTTCTCGCCATCATATTGGATCTACCTGAGAAATGCCGACGTTTGTTGGATTTCCACTCCTGAAACTACCACTACTCGCATTCGAAACCTTGGTCGTGATGGATCTTGATAATGTGTAAGTTATGAAAAATTGGGATTTCAGTCTTTTCTTTTTCAAATCATTTGAGTGCAATCAAAAAATGAATGAACTCGCACTTTGAACAATTATATTTGTAGAAGATTCGCTATTTTACTATTTTTCAGACTTGAACTTGCACTCCATTCAAAACAGTTCAAATCCCGTCTTTCAAACTTCAAATATAAAATGGAATCTGTTCGATGGATAATTAGAAAATATCAAACAATAATCATTATTAAATCGAACTTTGCCGAATGGGATTTCTCAGTTGACTCACCGTCAGATTTTGATGATATATTGAGTCTAGATGGCATAAAGCTACAATTCATAAATCTAAATGGTACTAGCGCAAGCCTCGCGAAACGGATCGTATCGAGGAGAATCGATTCTGGCTAATGGATTATGATGGCGGGACTAGATCAAAATTAGATACCCTAAAAAATCTCACTAAAATTTTGATGAGCTTTGTCAGATGCTCCAAATTTAAATTGGAATATTCCTTGAAGAGAAATTTTCTATTGAAGGATTTCTTTGTTTGGCAATATCTTGATGGAAATCCAATTGATTTGAAAATTGAAAGAGTTCCTAGCAACTTTTTTTTCAATGCGAGAGTTTCTAGAAATGGAAATCCATTAGTAGTGACACCTGATGATATAAAGTTTCTGTTTGAAAACTTAAAATTTGGACAATTGTCTCTTGATATCAGTGCAAGCAAACGAAGTTTTAAATATCGAGGATTCGTGGAAGCAAAAGAATTAATTATTCATGGCGACAATACGTGGATAGATTTGACAAGGGGCTTCCTCGAACTCTTGAGTTGAACTTTTTCTGAAACTTCGTCCCTAGACTAAGTTGACCCTGAAAACCCCAAATCTGCAATAAAAAGTGGCCAAATGTTTACGTAACTCGAGATATGAGCCCTCAAAGTTGCAGCTAACAGTGCTTTTGGGGTACTTTGAGAACCCATAGACGAAAAGAAATGGCAAAACAAGCAATCAGCACCCATTTGGTCGGAAATTTTCGTTGTTCTGGCTCAAAATTTTTTTCTACAAAAAAGTATAGGACATTGTTTGGTATAAAATTCTGAGTACAAAACAAAAAACTAGACCTTCAGAAAGTGATTTTGAGCCAAGTTATGGGTTCTCAAAGTACCCCAAAAGCACTGTTAGCTGCAACTTTGAGGGCTCATATCTCGAGTTACGTAAACATTTGGCCACTTTTTATTGCAGATTTGGGGTTTTCAGGGTCAACTTAGTCTAGGGACGAAGTTTCAGAAAAAGTTCAACTCAAGAGTTCGAGGAAGCCCCTTGTCAAATCTATCCACGTATTGTCGCCATGAATAATTAATTCTTTTGCTTCCACGAATCCTCGATATTTAAAACTTCGTTTGCTTGCACTGATATCAAGAGACAATTGTCCAAATTTTAAGTTTTCAAACAGAAACTTTATATCTGAGAATACCAGATTTTCGTGAGTATTTTTTCCAGTATAGATACAGCTTCTAAAATTTTGAAATTTCAGCCATGCAGATATCAAAAAGCGGAATAAACCCATTTCCGATGACTGTGTGTTTCGAGACATTCAGAGAGAATCCGATGGTCGTTGGGGTACTGTATGTATACAGTCTCAGCGGCGTCTCGATTTAATCGTTTGGACGCCAGAAAAATTGAAGGAATGTTGTCAGGAGACAAGAATTAAACTTGGATTGGAATGATTTATTGTTGAAATTTATCTTTTTAAAAATACGATTATTTGTCCTAGCCCCCCTTGAAACTCTTCGTCGTCACCCCTACTATCTACGTTCCACACTTAAAAACTCTAACAATATAACAGCTCAATATTTCTCTAATAGAGTTCTTAAGTGTTGGAACGCTCTCCCGTCTGATTTGTTCCCTATTCCCTCCCCCGAAACTTTCCGAAATAATTTATCTTCTTTTCCATTATCAGATTATTTATTTCTCAACTCGAACAATATTTAACTTTTTCCATGTATTTTTAATTCTGTTCAAACATTGGGTGTTTTAAGAGGCACATGCCCTTCCCTCGATTCAATAAATCTGTCTTTATATGAAATGAGTAACATTGAATATGAAGTTGTTCTGCTACAGGTCCACTTTATAACATTTCTATTCTTCACAGGTCTAAGTTGAGTACTAAGATTGATCGACCGTCTATATGTAGACGTTCAAATATTGACGGGAAAGTAGAATGACGCGTTGCGGTCGCGTCGCGGCCGTTTCGTGTGTTTGTTTGTGGACTACTATCACTCTTACGTTCTGTTCCGCCACTATTATTGAGTTTCTCGAAAGAAAATGTCGACGTCTTCTGGTTTTCCACTTCTAAGACTTCCATCACTCGCACTAGAAACTTGTGTCAATTTGATGAATCCTGATACCATGTAAGTTTTCGGAAACATCTAGGAGAATTTAATGGAATGCAACATGTTTTCTCAACTTCCAGTATATTTTCTCCCGAGGAAGTTGCATAGGATAAGGTTTGAGAGTCTGGGTTGAAACTCGGAGTTTTGTGTCTCAACATTCGTTTCAACGAAAAGAATTCAAAATACCAAGGATACTTGAAAGCTAAAAAATTGATAGTTTATGGAGATGATGCATGGATGGATTTGGGAAAAATTGACTGTGAAGAAGTTGTATTGTATAGCAATGCGGTACCAATCGGAGAAATTTTGAAAAACTGGATTCAAGGATCATTGATGGAAAATTTGGAACTTCTTGAAGTCTTCAATCCAAACGAAAGATTGAAAGACCTAAAACCAGAGAGCAGATTTTCGTGAGTATTTTTTTCAATTTAGTTACACTTCCTAAATTTTCAAAATTTCAGCCGTGAAGATATCAAAAAGCGGATTTGGTACATTACCCATGATTATATGTTTCGAGATGTTCAAAGAGAATCCGATGGTCGATGGGGTACTTTATGTACAGGTGCTGATAGGCGTCTCTATTTCATCGTTTGGACGCTTGAAAAATTGAAAGAATGTGATGAGGAGACAAGAATTGAGCTCGGATTGGAATAATTTATTGTTGAGCTTTTTTTGAAAGTGATTTGATTGTTAACAAAACCATTATATAATTGCCCCTTTTTCTCAATATCAACGCTTACACTTAAATAAACTTTTCGCATTTCAACAAAGTTTAAATCATTTTTCGAAAAACCGCGACGCACAAGGTTTTTTAAAAAGAGGTTTACTCGACCTTGAAATTGTTTGTTCCATAATATAACATTTCTGTTTCTCTTTGTTCCAAAACTGAGTACTACGATTGATCGATCGTTTCTACAGGGTGGCTTTTATTTATGGGCAATACTTTGAAGGCTAATTTCTCACACATTTTTCGTCCAATCTGGATCAAACTTCACCCACATAATTTTTGAACGCGAAAAATTATATTCCTAAAACAGCAGCACAGTATAATCCCATTTCAGTGAGTTACTGGCCATCGAAAGTCCCGGTAGCATAGTGTGCCAGCACGCGTCATTCGATGATGCGTATCTCGGTGGAGACATGTTGTAATTTTTCGAAAATTGACAAGATAATGCCTCTAGTCCTCTAACACAAACACGTTCATTCCTGCTGGTGCCGATCAGCATTCTCCCGTACTACGATTGATCAATTGTCTCGATGTAGATGTTCAAATAGTGGTGGGAAAGCAAATTGATCATCTGGACGCGTTACGGTCGCATCGCGGTCGTTTTGTGTGTATGTTACTGTCACTGTCACATCCCATCCTTTACTATTTTTGAATTTCTTGCAACCGCTATTGCATCAATCTATTTTATCTCCCAATTAGCATTGAATCTGTCTCCCGAATAATGTCGACGTCTTCTGGATTTCCACTCCTGAAACTACCACTACTCGCACTGGAAACTTGTATCAATTTGATGAGTCCCAATACTGTGTAAGTTATTGAGAAAATCAATAAATTCTTATGGTATTCAAGATTTATTTATTTTGCAGAATCGGACTTGCACTTCAATTAGAAATGTTCAAATCTCATCTCTCGATTGTCAAATATAAAATTAAATATTTTGGGTGGATAATGACCGAACGTCAGATGGGATTGATTATAAACTCAAACTTTGATCCGTGGATTTTCGCAATCGAAAAACAAGCAGAGTCTGAGAGAACATTCCATCTGAAAGGAATACAAGTACATTCTGTGTTGAATGGATTTCGTAAAACCGAGAGATTTTTAATTCCTGAGAAGTTGAACCCTTCGAAAAAACGCATCAAGTTCGAATCGATATTAGACACTCCGGAAAATTTAACGAAATTTTTGATGAGTTTCATCAGATGCTCCAAATTCAATTTGGAATATCGCTTCGAAAAAAACTTGTTATCGAAGGATTTCTTTGTTTGGAAATATGTTGGAGGAAATCCAATTGGTTTGACAGTTGAAGGAATATATGGAAATGGATTAATAATAACTCCTGATGATCTAAACTTTCTCCTTGAAAACTTTAAATTCAAATATTTGCACCTAAACGTTTGTGTCAGCGGAAAGAATTACAAATATCAAGGATACTTGGAAGCAAAGCGGCTGATAATCCTTGGAGATAATGCGGCACTGTTCTAGAACGCCGGAACGAACGAAAAAAATCCCGGAACGAAAAAAAATCCCGGAACGAAAAATAAAATCCCGGAACGAAAAAAAAAGAATCCCGGAACGAAAAAAAATCCCGGAACGAAAATTAAAATCCCGGAACGAAAAATAAAATCCCGGAACCAAATTTAAAATCCCGGAACCAAATTTTTTTACTTTCTAGTTTGAAAAATTACGTATTTTAATTTATTGAAACCCACTTTTAAAAAAACAATTTATTTCATAACTTGAGTTCAGGAAATGGCTCGAAAAACAGGACTCTATTGCAGAACAGAGGCCCTTCAAAAAATAAGGCCCCTCTCAAAAAAAAGAGGTCTCTTGAGGTCTCTGAAAAAAATTAGTGGTCTCTTCAGGTCCTGAAAAAAATAGGGGTCCCTTCAAATCCATCAGGAGAAGTAGGGGTTCTTTCAGATATTTTCTAGATTTCCATTACCTTGACTATTTCAAAATTAATTTCTGAGTTTTCAAAAACGTATTGCCTGATGACGCTTCTCTTGAAAGGGAAGTTATTTTTCAGCTTTTTTCCTAGGTGAAAAAACTCTATTCCTACTAAATAGGCTTAGAAACGCCCCAGAGCGCGCTAAAATTCCAAAGTGGCATATGTCAGGAGGGGGTGATTCTGAAAGGTCTAGAACGTTTACTAAGCCTATTTAGTAAAATTGTAAATCTAGAAAACATCTGAAAGGACCTCTATTTTTTGAGAGACCTCAAGGGACCTTATTTTGCAATAGGTCCCTTTTTTCGAACCATTTCCTGGACTCAAGTTATGAAGTACTTTTTTTCAAACAAAAGTGGGGTTCAACAAATAAAAACACATAATTTTTTAAACTAGAAGAGAAAACAATTTGGTTCCGGGATTTTTTTTTTCGTTCCGGGATTTTAAATTTGGTTCCGGGATTTTATTTTTCGTTCCGGGATTTTTTTTCGTTCCGGGATTTTAATTTTCGTTCCGGGATTTTATTTTTCGTTCCGGGATTTTTTTTCGTTCCGGGATTTTTTTTGTTTGTTCCGGCGTTCTAGAACAGTGCCATGGCAAACTTCAATCGAGATGAACTTTTAGACGACCTAAAACATGAGGCTACCAAATTTTCGTGAGTTTTCTTCGATTTAGATACTATTTTTAACGTTTTAAAATTTCAGGCTTGCAGATATTAATAAGCAAATGAGAGCCATTCCTGATTACTTTCAAAGATCGTTCACGAATCAATTCGTTTTTGAATCAGTATTTCGAGATATTCAAAGAGAATCTGATGGTCGATGGGGAACCTTATGTATAGAGTCTCATCGGCGTCTCGTTTTCATCGTTTGGACGCCAGAAAAATTGAAAGAATGTGATCAGGAGACAAGAATTAAACTTGGATTGGAATAATTTATTCGATTGCTAACAAAACATTCATATCATATGATTATCCATCTTTCTTATTATCAACGTTTGCACTCAAATAAAGTTTTCTGTCTTTCAACAGAGTTTAAATTTTTCCAGAAAACCGCGGCGTACACCTTCTTCAGAGAATGAGACAAATGCAAACAAAGAGTGCTAGAGTTTATAAACATGTTCACAAACTTTCAAACTTATCGGTTCCATCTCACTCAATTTTGCTGACACCAAAAATTACTGATTTTCAATGTTCCTGTTCCCCCGTTCTTTCTTTTTTCTGTCCAACACAGTTCCAAAAACAGGTCTTTACTGTTCCAGCACCACGTCTACAAAGTTATCAAAACAAATAGATAATAAACTAAAAAAAAACAACAAAAATAGTCTATAAATTCGCACAGACACTTTTGATACCGGTCAAAAAAAATGAGAAAATTGATATTCATTTTTCTCACTTTCATTAATTTGACTTCTGGACAATTGGATTGTTCAAAAGCGCCAACTGCGGCAATCAGAATTGTTTGTAATCAGATTCAGCGATGGGATCAAAGGGCCAGAGTGAGTTTTTGAAATTAAACAAAAGTTATCAATAGAGAAAACTTGCAGACTACTCCATCACTATCCGCAGATGTAAAGACTCCGGGAATCGGTGGACAAGCGATGGCAGCCGAGTTCTCTCCGATTGCAAGTAATGTGTTCCAGTGTATGGACATCGCGTGTTTGTGTGTCTTTTTTAGAGGTGAGGATTTTGAGGGACTAGGAATTTTAGAAGGGAAAGTTAGGCCAGATGTTCAAATGGGAATAAATAAAAAAAGACTTGGCAAACCCCGGGCCGGTCCAGTGGAAAATTTTGCCGGCCCGGGTAGGGAAAAAAACAGAAATTTTTCGTAATTTTTCGCTTTTGAAACGGTAAAAAATATTCAACCATCACAAAATTCGAATTGTTCAGAAAAAACCACCAAAAAAAATATTTAATGCTTTAAAAATTCAAACCAACAAACAAACAACAGCCAACAGGTTTTCTTTTTTTGGCCCGGGCCGTAGCATGTATTCGTTTTTTTCTCTGGGAAAAGTTTGCTATTTCGAATTTTCGACAAAAAAAACGAAGTTTCCGACCATTTCGAAATATTCTAGACGATTCTAACCCAGTTCGACATTAAAATATGAACTGTCGTAAAGTTTGATGCATGGTACGCAGACACTACAGCTGATAGGCTCACGCAAAAATGCACAGAATCCTCGCAATTTCCACCGAAAACCGCCGTTTCGCTACCTTTAGAGTTCGAAAAACTTCCACCTAAACCCCATTTCCAGGAACCGGAGGAAACAACTGCGTCGTCCAGGGTCGCCCTCTAGGCAAGGTGGTCCGTAAGGAATACCGTATGCTAACAGAAGACGAGCGAAATCGTCTCCATCAAGCCTTCCGAACACTGAAACAAAACGGAGAGTACGATAGATTGTCTCGGGTACATGCACAGTATGCCGAGAGCGGTGCCGCGCATTCGGGACCAGCGTTTTTGCCATGGCATCGAGAGTTTGTGAAGCGAATGGAGTTCTTGTTGAGACAGGTTAGGACTATGAGATTTTTGTGCCGCGGACTACTCAGGGCCCCAGGGCCAGCCATGTGATAACCTTGATTACCCCTAATTCCAGGTCGACCCATCCCTCCACCTTCCCTACTGGGACTCCACACTGGATCAGAATCTTCCAGATTCCAAGGAGTCCATTTTGTAAGTTGGGTGCCGCCCACAAAGCCGCCCGCTTCGTGTGCGTGGCCTGCAAAGCCTGCCTTTTCCAGATGGACAAACGAGTTCATGGGTGATCCCACCGGCGCCGTCAACAATGGACCCTTCAGAAGTTGGAGGACTATTGAGGTGGCCTAGGGATCTCATAGTTAAGCCATGAGCTTCTTTTCAGAACAAGGCCACGATAACCCGTGCGGCGGGGGCTCAGGGGAAAGGATACTCGGAGGATGAGATCAATACGATGATGAGTCAAACTGACATTGCTCAGGTGTTAGCGTTTTCTGCACCACAAAGGGTAAGGGTTACTGTACTTTAGGGGTCTCAGCCGGGAAAAGTTTTCCAACGGCTCGGGCCGCAGGGCAAGCCATTCCAGGCCAAGCCATCAAACTCGGCGGCCGCCGATGAACACCGTAACAAGCCGAAGCATGCCGACGCAAAAATACAGAGATTTGCTCGGCGAGCCGGCCGGGGCTCAGCGGTCGGAATGGAACCCTTACTTTTTTAGGGATGCCCTTACCAACCCAACTTCAACGTTCCTGAGTACACCCACGGAAACCCTCACATTTACGTCGGTGGAGATATGTTGGAGACTTCGACTGCGGCAAACGACCCCATTTTCTGGATGCATCACTCGTTTGTGGATTTGCTATGGGAACAGTACCGGCAAACAAAACAGGTACATCATAGAAACCTGCGTATCTAACTACAGTATCTTTTGAGACCCGTGCCACCCGAGAAACCGCGTACCCAGCTGACAATAAATTATGCAGTAGTGAGCACCACTTCCGTGCAGCATTCATGAGACCCTTCACGCCGATGAAGAATGCAGATGGGCTCAGTAATATGTACACGGACAATTTGTACACATTCGCTCCAAGACCCAATTGTAATGCGGGGCCGACTTGTGGATCGCCGTGAGTTCTAGTGACCGACACCTGAGCCTCCGAAACAACGACATTCCGCAAGTCGCATTGTTTAACGTAAATCGCCAGAAGCCTTCGAAAAAAAACGTACTTCAGACAGTTAGGTTGATGATTTTAGTAATTTCAAAAACTTGTTTGATAAATAATTGGTCAGAAATTCAATGTACGTACTCCGAGCCGCTTGTAAGTTCAAGTTTACTGGTTTATTGAAAAGCTTGTGTCGATTTACGTTAAACAGCGGTGTCGTTGTTGCATATAGTGATGCATTTTTTGAAGTCAAAAATTTTGAACACAATTTTTAAAATGCAATTTTCTCCTCACCCTGAAGTCGTATACACATAAAAGTTGTATTTTTGAAATCCTTATAACTTTCTCTTTCAAACAGTACCCAATTTCCAGCTACCTCTTCTGCGACAAATCCCACGGGGCCCCGAAGTGTGCCGCCCGTCTGAAGCCCGGTGGTAACTGTGCAAGTTTCACCAACGGGGAGCCCGCTTGTTACCAAGGAACTTGCCAGGGTGGAAAATGTGTTGCCGTTGGGCCTACTGTGACCCCACCGCCAACAATACAGCCAACGAAACCGGTGGTTACTGTAGAGGTAGGCTCCTCCCACTTTTTTTGGTGGAAAAACTTATCATTTCCTATGAAAAATTTTCGGCTCTTTGGCATAGTTTTCACTGGACTAGAAAAACTTAGGCCCACACAGTAACTTTTCAAAACTTCCAGACCACTTGCTTCAACGAAAACGAATGCTGTGCCCCGTGGGCGGCCAAAGGAGAATGCCAAAAGAATCCGGTCTACATGAATGTTTGGTGCAAAGCCTCATGTAGACAGTGTACTCCAAAATACAATATTAATGATGGTAAGGACAAACAGACACACAGACGGGAAAAAAACTATTTTCAGAATGCGCCGACCGTCACACCAACTGTGCAATGTGGTCTCGATCCGGGGAATGTAATAAGAATCCACTTTGGATGTCGGAAAATTGCAGACAATCGTGTCAAAAGTGTGGAAGGTCCCGTGCGGCAACGTGTGGCGGTGGAGCCGATAATATTGGTATCGGGGGACTAGTTTTCTTATTCTAGGCCATTAAATTCCAGCCGTCACCAATCCACCGGCCAACCAGCAGCAACAGCAACAACAAGCCGGCGCATGTGACTCGCCAATGTGCTATAATGAAGATGTGTGCTGTCCAATATGGGCTCAACGGGGACAGTGTAGGGTAGGTGTAAGCCTAAGCCTCCAAGCCTAAGCCTCTAAGCCTAAGCCTCTAAGCCTAAGCCTCTAACCCTGAACCTCTAAGCCTGAGCCTCTAAGCCTGAGCCTCTAAGCCTAAGCATGTAAACCTGAGCCTGTAAGCCTGAGCCTGTAAGCCAAGGCTTGTAAGTCTAAGCCTCCAAGCCTAAGCCTCTAAGCCTAAGCCTCTAAGCCTTAGCCTCCAAGCCTAAGCCTCCAAGCCCAAGCCTCTAAGTCTAAGCTTCTAAGCCTAAGCCTCTAAGCCTAAGCCTCTAAGCCTAATCCTCTGAGCCTAAGCCTCTAAGCCTAAGCCTCTAAGCCTAAGCCTCTAAGCCTAAGCCTCTAAGCCTAAGCCTCTAATCCTAAGAGAAATAGAACGTTTCCAGAGCAACCCGGTTTATATGAATTGCCAATGCAAGGTTAGCTGTGGAGTGTGTCGACCCAATTATGCATATGGACGTGAGTGGAAAATTAGACAAAATTGTGGCCTAGGTTTTGTAAATTTGAAAAAGCTAGGCCACCTCTTAATCTGGTGGCCTAACTTTTCAAACGAGGCCGTGCAAAAAAATTTTCAGCTTGCGCCGACTACCACTCGGACTGTGCCGCGTGGGCGCGGCGTGGAGAATGTGGAAAAAATAAATGGATGCCGGAGAATTGTAGACGGTCGTGTAACGCTTGTGTGACACAGTGAGTTTGGGGGAAATTGGTGGTGGCCTAGAAATCCAAATTTAGGGAAAGATAGGTCATCGGAGTTGGAATGTTTGAAGAATCAGGATCTTTGATAATCGTAGTTTTAGGTTTTTTAAAATTTTGGAATTTTTCAAAAAAAAAAAAAATCCAAATTGAAAACTTGGTAATCCAAAATCCTTAAGAATCTAGAAACCTCTAAATGTAAGAAAGCCGGAACCATAAATCTAGAAACTTCGAAATCCTGAGGATTCGAGAATCTGAAACTATTGAAACTATCCGAAACTTCAGGATCTTGAGGATTCGAGAACCCGAAAGTCCGAGAATCTCAAACTTTCCTAATTATTATCTCAAGTTAATTTTTTGTGGCCTAACTTTTCCCAAAACTAAATTCCTTGTCCCTCTTCATCTTCCCGAACACCTTGACTATTCATTTTTTCTCAAGGACACTTTCCTAGACATGTGATTCATAATTTTCCATTTTCACTTTTTCAGGCAACAGCTTGCGGCCAGATGTGCGTCTCGTCGAACAGTCCGTCGAAGGAGCAGCGCATTTTTGGAATTGATTCAACTTGAAATGTGAATTGAGGAAAATTGGATTGAAAAAAAGAAAAAAGAAGACAGATGTTTCGTCACTTTTCGAAAATAAAACTTTCTCTTAAAATGTTTTGAAACTTTTAAAAAGATAAATGTTTGCCATGCTTCTCCACCTCCTCCGCAGAGAGGAGATCGATTTTTAGAAAGAAAGTATTTTCAGAATTTCAAAAATATTCCTCGATCTTCTTTATAGAGTGTCAGACACTAGTTTGAAAGAATTTGAATCCTTTTTTTGCTCCAAATAAAATCTGCAGGTATAATGTACAAAGAGTTCATAGAGTTTTCTAAAAATTTCCAAAAAAATATTTTCAAAACTCCAAAATCAACCCAACTTTTCCAAACCATCTCCCCCTCCTCTATTCAATTTTCCCCTTGGTATCCATCTTATCAGAAATATCATAATTCAGATGACGTCAACGTCTTCTTCTCTTCTCACTTTCCCTCTTTCAATGAAGCCGTCGCGGTCAGAGGCGCGCGCGAGAAAAAGTTTTGATCGAAATTCAAAGTGACATCTTATTGTGCCCCTTTTTGACACCCATTGGTTTTCAATATGATCTCGATTCAGTTTTGAAGTTTAATGACCTGAAAAAAGTTGAAATTTGAAAAAAAAATTGTCTGAATTCAAAAAAAATGTGGTCACTAGTGAAAGTGAACTGTGATGAATCATCACCTTGTAGTTTAATTGGTAGAGATTTTTTCTATAGAATCGAGAAATTTGATACTTAGTTTTATAGTAGCGAGGAAGATTGGTGGAGTTTATAAACAAAAACATGAAAATATTATAGTATCATACTTCATCTTAATATGTGTACAATTATTAGGATATTTTGTTAGTGAACACTTTTCATGAAACGATTTCGAAGGACAGGGTATCGAAAAAAAAATCCAAAAATCGCTGGAAACGTCACTAAAGTCTGAAGTAAGGCTCCTTTCGAGATGAAAAACCATCTTTAGGATTTGTGGTAGAAAAAGTTAGTCAACTAAAGAAATATCGCTTTAGATTTGGTCAATACCGCTAAAGATTGCCTGATTTTTAGCCGTTCAAAAATTGCTTTCTCTAGTTAGACAAGTTATCTCTTCTTGCATTAATATTTCCCAGAATAGAGCTCAACTATTTTTGTAAAACTCAGTTTTGAATAAGCTATTATGGATCCTTTTGATGAAAACCTCCACCGAAAGGTTCATGAACCCTTATTACCCTTCTTTCTCATCCATCCATATTTTCTCATCCTTTATGACCAATTCATTGTGCCCTTTTCTGTCAGCAATGAGCAAACAAATATGACATTTTCATTTTTATCGCAACTTTGTAGTATCCATTCAACTTGGTAAATTTTAATGCTTACTATAATCTTCCATAGAGCTTATAAGCATTCTCAAAGCTGAAAATCGAAAATTCTATTTGAAAATCCTATTCGATTTTTGATGATGTTACCAAGTGTAGGTCAGTTTTTGAACATAAAATTTTTTGAAATTTGACTGTGCAGCCAAAGCTTGAAGCCACACAGGGCCGACGTTTCTCCATGCGCTTTTAAAATACTTTTAAAATATGTACAGCAAAATTAAGGACATGGAAAGCTTCAAGGAGTTTGGGGAAACTTCGGCCCTCTGCGCCTGTAAATTCGTTAATTGTTGGTTAGCCCGCTTCTCAAAACATTTCATTTTTTACTCAAATTTTCCCTCACTCATTCCTACCTTCTTGCCCTTTGTCCCTTCCCTTCCTCTTCCTCTGTTTTCCCTTCCTAATCATAACAAAAAAAAAAACGGTGGTGGTTCACAACAATCACATAATGTTTTGCATTTTTTATACATCTCTATTTCTCTCATTCTCTCCTCCTACCGGTCAAAACTGTATCGCTTCTAAATTTAGCCCCTTCTCTCTGACAATGAGAGAGAATTGAGAAGATAAATGATAAAGTGTCGAGTTATCAGAAGATGACATTTCCGTTTGTCGCCTTTTTGCAAAATCGGATTTTGTTCATCTTCTTTTTTTTTGGAGAAATAATTCAAGAATTTTCAGGTGCCGCCTACTTCATTGACACGTTTCGAAGAGAGATTCAAATGCAGGTTAGTCAATTTTATTTCATGAATTGGTCGTTAAATTTATTGAATAGTGCACTTCTGAAAAATCTAGTTTTTTCGACTTCAAATTTCCCACCGATTTTTTCAAACTCATTTCCTTGTTTTTGAGTAGTTGCGTCAAAACAATATAATTGATAGAATTACAGTAATTTTTTGAATGATTGAAAAAGTGGAAGGAGTGTTCCTCTAACCAGGAACTCATCTTAAATTTGATTTGTGTTTCAGTTTTTGGACTTGGGAAATTTATTAGAAAGATCTGTCAAAGACTTTGATAGAACCTTTTAAAAAATTTAAAAGGATGTGAAATTTTAGGTTTCTAAATTCCTGAAAATTCGAAAAACTTCAGATTTATGGACTATCAATTGAAATTTTATCTTTTGCAGTTTTTTCGGATTCTGAGATTTTGAGATTAAATTTTAGAAATTTGAGATTCTGCGAATTTTGTGGTCTCAAGTTCGGAATTCTACGGTTTCAGAATTTTTTCAGACTTTCAAATTTGGAAATTTATAAGTTTCTTTGTTTTTTTTTTAGATTTCTAGTTTTCCAAATTTTAACAATAAGGAATTCTGAATTGTTAGTTTTTTTAAAACAGAAATTTTGCGTTTCTGAAAATTTGAAAGGCTTCCTAAAAAATCAATGTTTCTGATTTTGAGAATCTGAGATGATACAATGTTTCGGCTCCGCCACATTTCGAAAGTGTGACGTTTCGCAAGTACGACATTTTGACAGCAACAGTTTCAATCTGCTCGGGAGAAAACGAGTTTAAGTTTTGTCTTGTCCTGAGAGGTATTTTTACCCAGAATGTTACGTATTTTTTGCTTTCGAAACGTCACAGTTTCGAAATGTCGCGGAGCCAATTTTTCGATCCTAAAGGTGTCTTTGATCATCCAGATATTGAAATTTCGCATTTTGAGCTTTGACCATTTTAAAATTCCAAATAGACTCTGAAAATCCCGAAAGATTGGTAACTATGTTTAAATCCTTGTTTTTCATGCCCTCTAAAAAATTTTAAAAATTCACTTTTTTCAAAAATTCATAACCCATCTTGATCTTCAGAAAAATCACTTTCGAACAGTATATTTTTAACCAAAATTGGATCTCTAGAACTTGAGAAAAATGACTCATTTCGCGAAACTTCTCTAATCAGTAATAAGAAAACAATATGATCTATTGACCGTTTCATAACTAAACCAGTTTCTTCTGTTCTAATCACACCACGTGCTTCTACAGTACTCACCTAAAAAATCCATTAGCCAAAATTTCCCCTTTTCAAAGTACAAGTAACACCAAAAAGTGTTAAATTGAAGAGAAAAAGAAATAAACTTTTAACATTTCCCATCAGAAACCAGTTCTTCTTTGACCATCGTCAAAATTTTTTTGTTCAAGATTATCTCTTTTTTCTCTAAGTCTCTAAGTCTCTCTAATAGACTCACAGAAGTAATTAGTTTGGTCGTTTTTTGGATTCTAAAAAAATTAAGTTCTTTGAGATTTTTTTGAAATTTCTTAAGGCAAACAAACCCAAACCTTTTTAGCAGTATCAATTTCTTGGGGAGGTTTTACGATCCTGATCTACATTTTTCTTCTCCTCCCTTTTTCCTTTTTTCTCGTCTATTCTTAGATTCACTATTTGCAGGTAACATGACTTTTTCCAACGATGGAGGAGGAGAAGAAGAAGGACCAAGAATAGTAGAAGTTTTGGAGGAAAATGATGGATTAATTCAGAGTTCTGAGGAAGCAGATAATAGGAGAAGAAGGCCGGTTATTGTGAAGAGTCGGAAGGTTGGTGGATTTGAAGAAATATTGAAAAAAAAAGTGTGTCTACTTTCTAAACAATCGTATTAAATACTCAGTCTTCTGATCACAAAATTTTGCGCTTCTCAAAAAATTTTGATTATGTGATATAAATATTTTTGAGTTCCTTTGAAGTTTCTCAGAAAATTATTGCTGTAAAATTTTTGTATTTAATTTCAGTGTTCGGATTGAAAAATTCAGAAATTTTGAATTTCTGAAGTTTTGAAATTCTTGGATTGTGATACCGTTTTCTACTTTTTAGATTCTGAATATTTAGATACAAAATACTGTGCTCCAAAGCTCTAAAATTCTGATATATGTTGATTTTAGGATCCTTAAATTTTGAGATTATTTAAATCTTGGAATCCCAAAATTTTTAAACTCACAAAATCTCTAGCATCTCAAAACTTTAAAATTTTGAAAATCTGCTACTTTTATTTTTGAAAAAAATGAGAGAAATTAAGAATCCACGAACTTTAAATCCAGTTTCAGATTCATTCAAAAGTCTCAAAAATCTGGAATCGCAAAGGCTCTCACTATTTTTCTAATCCCAGAATTTTGAAATCCCAGAATTGACCGAAATCTTTCGAATTTCAGAATCTCCAAAATTTTCGAATTTTCAGAAATCCCAAACCTTCCATCTCTTAAAGATTACTCCAAACTCTAACATTTTGGAATAGTTCACAATCCAACAAAATGGCGTAGTGTTTTTCTTTCGCTACTGTGAATTTAATGATTCACTAAAAAGTTTGTTACTATTTTCGGATTTCCGCTTGATCACGATCAAGAATCTTATCGTTTTTCGTTTTCCCTTTTGACTAGAAAATTACATATCAATCTACTTTAGTCATAAATCTTCTCGTCCGTTTTATGAGATTAAATTGTCTTCTTTTTTCTTTTTTGTTAGGAAACTTTTCAACGAAACAATTTCGTAGGCAAAAAAACTGCACAGTAGTTAGTCTGTACAGTAATCGCTTTCCTTGTGACTTGAACTAATTAAGTACTCAGTGACAGTAACCAGATCAATTAGTTTTATTAGACAATTTTCATGTTTTAAAGTACAGTAATCAAGCGACGCCCCAAAAGTGATTTTCACCGAAACTATCAAAAAAGCAATTAATCTCGATTACTGTAATTACAGAAACGAACCCTACCCGCATGGCTGAATCGTCCGTATCACGTGTGGAGAGATCAGTTTCAACAAGACAAATGTTGTCCGAAGAGGAGAGTGAAACAGGAGGTAATACAGGGGGGAATAGTTAGGGTTCAGTGGAGTTTGGGGGACTTTTCCGAAGTCTACATAGATTTAGGGCAAGTAAGAGCGGTCTAGAACAATCTTAAACATACCGTATAACAAGGTGCTCGATGGGTTCGAGCTACGAATCGTGGCTCTGTTAGAAGGTTTAAGGCTCATGGGGGAATCGAAGGCCCAAAGCCCAAAACATAATCGGAGGTTCAAGGGCCATGGCAGAATGGAAGGCTCATAACAGAATGGGAGGCCAGTAACAGAATGGAAAGCCCAAGGGTCTTTTTTTAAAAAGTAAATGCTAGCTCCTTTGGCTTGCGAGCGTCCTTTCAAAAATAAGTTCTTTCTTGTACTAATCTTAATATTTTTTCCAGCTCATGCGCTCCGCTATCTACGTACTCTTCCTAAACGTATTCCTCGCTGGATTCATCCTATTTGGAAGTCATATTTTCACACTACAACTTACATCAACCAACAAGGAAGCCTCATTATTGGATGGCATACTGTTTTGTATTACAACTATTTCTACAATTGGTGAGTTATTGGAGAACTGGCATTATATCCGTCTATATCTTCCAGGTTACGGTAACATTGTACCTGTAGACGATAAGGGGAAACTCATGTGTATACTGTACTGCATCGGCGGGATACCCCTATTTTTTATGACCGTTGCGACGAATAGCATGCTGGTCGTGGAGATTTGCAACATTTTTCATAAGAGCTTCACGGAGAAGGAGGTGAGATTTTCAATTGGGGTACTGTATATTTAATATTTTTCAGCCCGTTCAAAAAACCGATCTCCGGTGGTACACCTCAGCTATCCTATTAGCCACCCACTGTTTCATTGGCTCGCTAATTTTTTCGTTTTGGATCGATGAACTTCCGTTTTTGGATGCATTATATTTTAGTTTCATTTCTATAACAACGATTGGTTACGGAGATTACTCTCCATCTCCGGAGGGACCTTTTCAGGTAAGGAGTGATACTGCAATTGACTGCGTAGCTACGATGGAGGAATACTGCAAATGGAAAAGTTGTAATTCGCTGCGTGTCAATGCTAAATTGATACAACAAAGTTTCGATTTGTAATTCGCTGCATAGCAACGGTGAATTGATACTGCAAAAACACAATTTTCGTATTTCTCTGCGTAGTCATGGTGAATTGATACAACAAAAAGTATCATTTTTGTATTTCGCTGCATTCCTGTGGTAAATTGATACAACAAAGTTAAATTCTCTGCGTAGCAAAGTTACAGTGATACTGCAAAAACACACCTTTTGTATTTAGCTGCGTAGCAACGTTAAAGTGATACAACAAAGTTCCAAGTTTCAATTCGTTGCGTAGCAATGTTGAAGTGATACTGCAAAAACGCACTTTTCCGTATTTCGCTGCATAGCCATGCTAAATTGATACAACAAAGTTCCCATTTGCAGTTCGCTTCATAGCCATGATGAATTGATACTGCAAAAGTTGAAATCGTATTTCGCTGCGTAGCAACGTTAAAGTGATACTGCACTCCAACAGAATTGCCCCACGAAATTCGAAAACTACAGTATCCTACTTTTTACAGTACGCCGTTGTCATGATCTATCTCTGCACCGGCGTCGCCACTATGCTCATATTCTTCTCCTCCCTTCAACGTGGAATCATGTGGATTCACTACTACGGTAGGAAGGTTTCCGACTCTGAAGACGCCGAAATATGGTACAACGGACAAATGATGACGGTCAAGGATCTAGTTCGAGTGGTTGCAAATCGATTTGGGTCGACTCCGGAAAAACTTCGAGACGTGATGCATGACTTGGATAAAATTCTAGAGGTGGCGTGTCAGGAAGCGGAAAACGATGAAGAGGATGATGAGGAAGAGGAAGATTGTCGACTTGTGAGAAGCTCAGAGAGTACGGTATCTCCTCCGATGACACGAAAGAAGACGGTTTTCTTATCCGGAAGTTCGGATGGAGATGACTGTCAAGCGACGATTCATTCGTTTACGAGTACGAATCAGAGGAGTATACCGAAGGATACGGAGAATGTGAGTGAAACTTGAGATGACTCGAGTATTGGAAAAGAAACGGTTTTGACATCCCTCACTACTAACGTTTTGAATACTTCCTGGCCTTCAAAAAACGCGCCAAAATCGCCCCAGGCATAGTCAAAATCTCAAATTTCAGGCAATCCTGGCTTTGAGCAACATTCAACACCACCTTCGGAAACCGTCGGTGCGAGCAAGATCTCCGCATCATCATGCGAAAATCGCGAAACCAGCTTCTGTAAGTTTGAGAAATCATTTTGTTACCGCGACGTTTAGAAGTCAGTGATTTCGCAGCTTGGACATTTCGCAACCAGTCATTTTATAACTAAGTCATTTCGCAAACACAACGTTTTGCAACCGGTCATTTCGCAACTACGACGTTTATTCTTTCAGGACACCGACATCGAGTCCAAAGAACACATCACCTCCCTCGACTTGAGAAAAATGGCACATCGAGTGCATAGTGATGGAAGACTACTGGCTCAGAATAATATTGTCTAGTGGAGCTGAATACTTAATTTTTTGGATACAAACTTAATTGGCTTTAATTGTAATTGTGAACTTTCATCGGTGTACTTGAATTTCAAATCTGATGAAAATGAATTTTCAGCAATTCGCTGCGTAGCCACAGAGAAGTTGATACTACAAAATGTAATTCGCTGCGTAGCAACGTTCATTTGATACTGCAAACTCCAAGATTCCAGCAACTTTTTCCATCCTCAATTATCCATTTTCTTAGCCTTATCCCTCCAGAAAAAAAGAAACACAGTCACTTTTACGCACACACATCCTTCCCATCATACACACAAAGTGCTCCCGGCTCTTTCTACCCGCAATGAGCAAATATTACTCGAAAAGTGAAAAAAGAAAAGGGATATAAGAAACTAACGGGGGGAGAGATGCGCAGGAGTATCCGAGTATGTGTGGGGGAGGAAAAATTGGGGGAGAAAAAATGTGGAGAGATTCGGTGGAAAACTCCTTACTTACTGTGAGGTAGATTGAGCGTCATTTGTTACAACGGTAAAAGATGAAAGAGGATTGGAACAGTTTTTCTGGGGAATAAAAGGAAACAGCAAAACACAAAAGAAGAACCGGAAAAAAATACTAAAAAAGGACAGTAAAACGTTTGTTCCATTTGAATTCTACAACTTTTGGGTCTCAACACGATAACCGTACCTTTCAAGGGGAGATAATACTGAAAACGCAATTCGCTACGTAGCCGTGTAAAATTGATACTGCAAAAACACAATTTGGCAATTCGCTGCGTAGCCATAGAACACTGATACTGCAGAAATACAATTTTTCGTATTTCGCTGCGTGCCTGTGCTAAACTGATACAACAAAGTTCCAATTCTCAATTCGCTGCGTAGCCGTGTTGAATGGATACTGCAAAAACAAAAAAGGGCATAACTTTGTCAACATACATTAGGTAATAACTCGGCTCCGAGTGGTCCGATTTTTATGAAAATTATACAGATCGAAAGGACTTTTTCTTCTGATTTTTTTGGTTATACTGTTTTCAGGAAATAATATGATTGTACACTGGCAAGACGTAAAAATTCTTTAAAAATCAGCTGTGATTGAAACAAACTATTTAACAATTACAACCACTGCTAAACAAAATAATTGATTTCAAATTCCTGCGTTTTCCAAGTTTGTTTTTTTCACTAAAAATTCTCGAATGTGCATTGATTTTTAGCAATACTGTAATGTTACAAAAATGATCAATCATAATTGTTTTCCCAGAAGCAAGAAACTCTGTAATCGATCCTGAAATACAGACGTACATACAGTACAACCGTGATGGTCTAAAAATAGTTTCCAGACGTCCAATTTTTCTGAAATTTTTTGGGTTTATAGAGCAACTCGAGAACTCTATTTTTGTAGTTGACAACTTTTTCATAGGATTACAATCCAGTTAATTAGGTTGCGTGGATGCCGAAAGGGTCCAAAATGAGACTAAATTTGAGGTGACGTCAGTCAACGTGGCCTATTTAACTAGATAGTGATCCTATGACAAAGTTATCAACTACAATATAGAGTTCTTGAGTTGCTGTATACACCCACTAAATTTCAGAAAAATCGGATATCTGGAACCCACTTTTTATACCCTTAAAGTTGACCTGTTTCCAGAGAAGCGCCATTTGGGTTGTCACTGTATATACTGTACTGTTACTGTTATTGTATTGTTACTGTACCAGAGATTTGCAAAACCAGATCACAATTTTTATAGTTTTACAATTTTATATCTTTTAACTTTTTTTACTCCTTTTCCCCACCACCAACCGTTCCTTGATCCCTCTTCAAAAAAGCACTAGGTTCCAAGGTTCTTCCCTTATCTCTCCTTGAGCATTACTCTCAAAAAATCTCTTACGTCTGTTAGAGGGGGGGAGGCTCCGAGAATATAATGTGTGCTCAAAGGAGCTACGGAGATTTCAACAAGTTCTACAGTAATCTCTGCGCGCTCCGGGTTTCCTAGTATCTCTAGGATCTCAGTGAGAGAAGAAAAGAGCACACAGTGGATATTTCTAAGGATATCCAATAAGCTCCGCCCTCCGTTTTCTGCCGTTGTCTGCACCCTCTTGAGGAGCATCCCTCTGTGAAGAGAATAGAGACTGTGCCAAACTATTATCCCCCCATCCCCCTTCAAAGAGCCTGCATAGCACAGTAGTGTGGAGCTGTGTGCAGTTGCAGAGCAGTAGGAAGACCCCCCAATAATTAGCCCTTTTTTGATACATCAATTAGAAGAAGAAGAGAACAATCATGTCGCTTGAATACGAGAAGGATCCAGGATGGCAATACTTGAAGAGATCCAGAGAGCAACAGCTCGCTGTGAGTTTGATTTGATTTTTTGAATTGAATTGAATTGTTATATTTTCTTAAATTTGAATTTTTATGGTACAATTTTTTCGGTTGTTTAAGATTCACTATATTTAAGATTGTCTTGAAAGCATTTGTTTGGTATTCCTAAAAATTCCTTGATCTTCAAGTACTGATTTTTTTGAATTCACAGATTTTGAAGGTTTTCATATGATTTTTGAATTCTAAAATTTCTATATATATCTAGAAATTGAAAATCTGAGATTCTGAGACATTTAGATTTTGATATTTGAGACCCTTTTGAAATCTGAAATTTCGAGATTCTGAGGTTTCCCTTGAATTTTTGGTTCCTTGGAGGTTCTCCGATTTCTCAATTTCAGGATTCTTAGATTTTTAGATTTTTGGGTTCTTAGATTCCTGGATTTTCGGATTTTTGCATTCTGAAGTCCTTGAAAATCTTATAGTTTCGAGATTCTGAGATTTTTTATCATTAATTTTTTTCGACCTCGAAATTTCTAACTCAGAGGCTCAGACATTCTAAAACTCCAAAATTTTGGAAATTGGAAACTTCAGATTCTCAAAATTCCAGTTCTGATCTTTTTTGTACCTTTTTAAATGTCTATCGGAAGTCCGATTCGGAACCATAATTCTAATTTTGGAAAATTTTCTGAAACTTTTCAATTTCAGAAATAAAACTGTATTTCTAGTAGCAGTTTTTTAGACAGATTCGCTCTAGATTAGCTATCATTTATAAGATTCAAAAATTTTCTAATCAAACTTTCACTAGATACTAGAACCTAGTAGGAATTACTGTACAAGATTATTTCAACTTTTCCCTTCCAAACAATCCATCTCTTATTCCAGGACCAATCTCGACCATACGACTCGAAGAAGAACGTTTGGATTCCAGATGCCGAGGAAGGATACATTGAGGGAGAGATCAAGGGACCCGGACCAAAGGCCGACACCGTCATCGTCACCGCCGGAGGAAAAGAAGTCACCTTGAAGAAGGACTTGGTCCAAGAGATGAATCCACCAAAGTTCGAGAAAACCGAAGACATGTCCAATTTGACTTTCCTCAACGACGCCTCCGTCTTGGCCAACTTGCGTTCGCGTTACGCCGCCATGCTCATCTATGTATGTTTCTTTTCTTCTTCTGTTTTTTTCAAAGGTCTTAGCTTTTGGGATGTGCGCGAGTTGTTGGATAGACAAACAGTGTGCGCGCCCACGCAAAAAGTGGCAAAAACTTTCTTGCGCTATCATTGAGAAGAGAGAAGTCTTGAGTGGATCTGACGGGCGGTTCATGGAGAGAGCATTGAGGCGACAAAGATCAGATAATCATTGGTAACTGATTGGGCAATCGGGGAAATTAGAACAGATAATACCAGAGGATACGTGAGGCATAATAAAAAACATGAAACATAATACAATAATGTAATTGAAATTTCTGCTAAATTCAAATTTTAGTAAACATCTAGAAAAAAAAGTGTCCATTCTACCAGTAGTTTTTTTTTCATTTCGGACATTCCAGCGATTACGGGTTGACAACCAGTCAAGCCAACCAAATCTGTACACGTCTACTTTGGCTAATTTTATGTAAAGTTACCATACAGAAAAAGGATACGCACTCACGGTAGCAATAATGCCACTAATTAAATTGTCTCCAGGAACACTGAAAACAACGTTCGCAAAAATGTTTTTATGGAAAATAATCTAGAACAAATTTACTATCGATTGGTACAACTTTTGTCAAAATCGGTTTTTTGGCTGCAAAGATATTTTGAGAACAAAAAAGATAGTGTAACTTGACAAAGACTTCGGGTAGCTCATCATTTTTAAGCTTCCAGGAAACTTCAAAACTGTAAGTTATTGTGTAATCTCCAAAAAAATTCTTATTGATCCATATATGTTTCAGAGAAATACAGTAAGAAGAAAATGCACGGCGAATATTTTTAAAAATTGCATAATACTAAATGATCTCTCATAATACAAAATGAACAAACTGTCTCCAATTTTTCTCATGATAACAAGCCCTCAGAAAAATTTTAACTTCAAATTTTGTCAATTCAAAATGATCTCCGAAAAATTACCTTTCGATCGGCATAATTTCAACAAATTTGGTCCGCTAGTTTTGAAGTTATGACCAGAAACACATCCCCAAGCACAAAACGAACCACCCGAAACCGCAACAAATTTTTCTAAAGTACTCCAACTTCCTTGATTTCAGACCTATTCCGGACTCTTCTGCGTCGTCATCAACCCATACAAACGTCTTCCAATCTACACCGACTCCGTCGCCCGTATGTTCATGGGCAAGCGTCGTACCGAGATGCCACCTCACTTGTTCGCCGTCTCCGACGAGGCCTACCGTAACATGCTTCAAGACCACGAGAATCAATCCATGCTCATTACCGGAGAATCCGGAGCCGGAAAGACTGAGAACACCAAGAAGGTTATCGCCTACTTCGCCACCGTCGGAGCATCCCAGAAGGCTCCACCAAAGGAGGGAGAGAAGGAGGTCACCCTTGAGGACCAAATCGTTCAGACCAATCCAGTGTTGGAGGCTTTCGGTAACGCCAAGACCGTCCGTAACAATAACTCTTCCCGTTTCGGAAAGTTCATCCGTATCCACTTCAACAAGTACGGAACCCTCGCTTCTTGCGATATTGAACACTGTAAGTCTTGATGGTTCAGGTATAAAAAATATTCGAAAGAATTTCAGATCTTCTCGAGAAATCGCGTGTCATCCGTCAAGCTCCAGGAGAGCGTTGCTACCACATTTTCTACCAAATCTTCTCGGAATTCAAACCAAAGCTCCGTGACGAACTTCTCCTCAACAAGCCAATCGCCGACTATTGGTTCGTCGCTCAAGCCGAGTTGATGATCGATGGTGAGGTACTTTTTATAAGACATGAGTAATATACCCTTTTTAGGTATCAACGACACTGAGGAATTCCAACTGACCGACGAGGCCTTCGATGTGCTCAAATTCTCGGAGACCGAGAAGATGGACTGTTACAGACTCATGTCTGGTCACATGCACATGGGTAACATGAAGTTCAAGCAACGCCCACGCGAGGAGCAAGCCGAGCCAGACGGTCAAGACGAGGCCGAGAGAGCGTGCAACATGTACGGAGTGGACGTCGATCAATTCTTGAAGGCCCTCGTCTCGCCAAGAGTCAAGGTCGGAACCGAGTGGGTGTCCAAGGGACAGAACGTCGATCAGGTCAACTGGGCCATCGGAGCCATGGCTAAGGGTCTCTACGCTCGTGTCTTCAACTGGCTCGTCAAGAAGTGTAATCTCACTCTTGACCAGAAAGGAATCGACCGTGACTACTTCATCGGAGTACTCGATATCGCCGGTTTCGAAATCTTCGACTTCAACTCGTTCGAGCAGCTGTGGATTAACTTCGTTAATGAGAAACTCCAACAATTCTTCAACCATCACATGTTCGTCCTCGAGCAGGAAGAGTACGCCCGTGAGGGTATCCAATGGACCTTCATCGATTTCGGTCTCGATCTCCAGGCTTGTATCGAGCTTATTGAAAAGCCACTCGGTATCATCTCCATGCTTGATGAGGAATGCATCGTTCCAAAGGCCACTGACATGACTTTGGCTCAGAAGCTCACCGATCAACATCTTGGCAAGCATCCAAACTTCGAGAAGCCAAAGCCACCAAAGGGAAAGCAAGGAGAGGCTCACTTCGCCATGCGGCACTACGCCGGAACTGTCCGTTACAACGTGTTGAACTGGCTCGAGAAGAACAAGGACCCACTCAACGACACTGTCGTCTCCGTCATGAAGGCGTCGAAGAAGAACGACCTTCTCGTCGAAATCTGGCAAGACTACACCACCCAGGAGGAGGCCGCCGCTGCTGCCAAGTCCGGAGGAGGACGTAAGGGAGGAAAGTCCGGATCCTTCATGACTGTCTCCATGATGTACAGAGAGTCGCTCAACAAGCTCATGACTATGCTTCACAAGACCCATCCTCACTTCATCCGTTGCATCATTCCAAACGAGAAGAAACAATCCGGAATGATCGACGCCGGACTTGTCCTCAACCAGCTCACCTGTAACGGAGTGTTGGAAGGAATCAGAATTTGCAGAAAGGGATTCCCTAACAGAACTCTCCATCCAGACTTCGTCCACCGTTACGCTATCCTCGCCGCCAAGGAAGCCAAGTCGTCTGACGATCCAAAGACTGCTGCCGGAGCCATCCTTCAAGCTCTCATCAACTCCAAGAAGCTCAACGACGAGCAATTCAGAATCGGACACACCAAGGTCTTCTTCAAGGCCGGAGTCGTCGCCCACATTGAAGACTTGAGAGACGAGAAGCTCAACCAGATCATCACCGGATTCCAGTCCGCCGTCAGATGGTACAACGCCACCGCCGACGCTGGAGCCAGACGCAAGCAGCTCAACTCGTACATCATCCTTCAACGCAACATCCGCTCCTGGTGCGTCCTCCGTACCTGGGATTGGTTCTTGTTGTTCGGAAAGATCCGTCCACAACTCAAGTGCGGAAAGATGGCCGAGGAGATGGCCAAGATGGCCGAAGAGCAGAAGATCTTGGAAGTCGAAGCCAAGAAGGCCGAGGCTGCCAGAAAGACTCAAGAAGAGGCCTACGCCAAGTTGTCCGCCGAGCGCAGCAAGCTTATGGAGGCTCTCGAGCTCACCCAAGGAGGATCAGCTGCTATTGAGGAGAAGCTTACCCGTCTCAACAGTGCCCGTCAAGAAGTCGAGAAGTCTCTCAATGATGCCAACGACAGACTCTCCGAGCACGAGGAGAAGAACGCTGATCTTGAGAAGCAACGCAGAAAGGCTCAACAGGAAGTCGAGAACCTGAAGAAGTCCATCGAAGCCGTCGACGGAAACCTCGCCAGATCCCTCGAAGAGAAGGCCGCCAAGGAAAACCAAATTCGCTCCCTTCAAGACGAGATGAACGCTCAGGATGAGACCATCGGAAAGATCAACAAGGAGAAGAAGCATCTCGAGGAGAACAACCGTCAACTCATCGATGATCTTCAAGCCGAGGAAGCCAAGCAAGCTCAAGCTAACAGACTTCGTGCCAAGCTCGAGCAGACTTTAGACGAGATGGAGGAGGCCGTTGAGAGAGAGAAGAGAATCCGCGCCGAGACTGAGAAGTCGAAGAGAAAGGTCGAGGGAGAACTCAAGGGAGCTCAAGAATCTATCGATGAGCTCTCCGCCATCAAGCTCGAGGCTGATGCTTCCCTTAAGAAGAAGGAGGCTGACATCCATGCTCTTGGAGTCAGAATCGAGGATGAGCAAGCTTTGGCCAACAGACTCACCCGTCAATCCAAGGAAAACGCTCAACGCATCATCGAAATCGAGGACGAGCTCGAGCACGAGAGACAATCCCGCTCCAAGGCCGACCGCGCCCGCGCCGAGCTTCAACGTGAGCTTGATGAGCTCAACGAGAGACTCGACGAGCAGAACAAGCAATTGGAGGCTCAACAAGAGAACAACAAGAAGAAGGACTCTGAAATCATCAAGTTCCGTAGAGATCTTGATGAGAAGAACATGGCCAACGAGGACCAGATGGCCATGATCCGCAGAAAGAACAATGACCAGATCCAAGACTTGACCAACACTTTGGATGCTCTCCAGAAGGGTAAGGCCAAGATCGAGAAGGAGAAGGGAGTCCTTCAGAAGGAGTTGGACGACATCAACGCCCAAGTCGACCAAGAGACCAAGTCGCGTGTTGAGCAAGAGAGACTCGCTAAGCAATACGAAATCCAAGTCGCCGAGCTCCAACAGAAGGTTGATGAGCAATCCAGACAGATCACCGAGTTCACCTCCACCAAGGGAAGACTCTCCAACGACAACTCGGATTTGGCTCGCCAAGTCGAGGAGCTCGAGATCCATTTGGCCACCATCAACAGAGCCAAGACCGCGTTCTCTTCTCAACTCGTTGAGGCCAAGAAGGCCGCCGAGGACGAGCTCCACGAGAGACAAGAGTTCCATGCCGCGTGCAAGAACTTGGAGCACGAGCTCGACCAGTGCCATGAGTTGCTCGAGGAGCAAATCAATGGAAAGGACGATATTCAACGCCAGCTGTCCAGAATCAATTCCGAAATCTCACAATGGAAGGCCAGATACGAGGGAGAGGGATTGGTTGGATCCGAGGAGTTGGAGGAGCTCAAGAGAAAGCAGATGAACAGAGTCATGGATCTCCAGGAGGCTCTCTCTGCCGCTCAGAACAAGGTTATCTCTTTGGAGAAGGCCAAGGGAAAACTTTTGGCAGAAACCGAGGATGCCCGTTCCGATGTCGATCGTCACTTGACCGTCATCGCTTCCCTTGAGAAGAAGCAACGCGCTTTCGACAAGATTGTTGATGACTGGAAGAGAAAGGTCGATGATATCCAGAAGGAGATCGATGCCACCACCCGCGACAGCCGTAACACCTCCACCGAAGTCTTCAAACTTCGCTCGTCCATGGACAATCTCTCCGAGCAAATCGAGACTTTGAGACGCGAGAACAAGATCTACTCCCAGGAGATTCGCGACATCAACGAGCAAATCAGCCAAGGAGGACGTACCTACCAAGAAGTCCACAAGTCCGTCCGTCGTCTCGAACAAGAGAAGGACGAGCTTCAACACGCTCTTGATGAGGCCGAGGCCGCCCTTGAAGCCGAGGAGAGCAAGGTTCTCCGCCTTCAAATCGAAGTCCAACAGATCCGTTCCGAGATCGAGAAGAGAATCCAAGAGAAGGAGGAAGAGTTCGAGAACACCCGCAAGAACCATCAACGCGCCCTCGAGTCCATCCAGGCTTCCCTCGAAACCGAGGCCAAGAGCAAGGCCGAGCTCGCCCGTGCCAAGAAGAAGTTGGAGACCGACATCAACCAGCTCGAGATCGCTTTGGATCACGCCAACAAGGCTAACGTTGACGCCCAGAAGAACTTGAAGAAGTTGTTCGACCAAGTCAAGGAGCTTCAAGGACAAGTCGACGATGAGCAAAGAAGACGTGAGGAGATTCGTGAGAACTACTTGGCCGCCGAGAAGAGATTGGCCGTTGCCCTCTCTGAATCCGAGAACCTCGCTCACCGCATCGACGCCTCCGAGAAGCACAAGAAGCAATTGGAAATCGAGCAAGCCGAGCTCAAGTCCTCCAACACCGAGCTCATCGGAAACAACGCTGCTCTTTCTGCCATGAAGAGAAAGGTCGAGAACGAGGTTCAAATCGCTAGAGTAAGTGTCCAGATAAAAATCCAAAGAATTCATGGGGTTGTTTCAGAACGAATTGGACGAGTACTTGAACGAGTTGAAGGCTTCCGAGGAGCGCGCCCGCAAGGCCGCCGCCGACGCTGACCGTCTCGCCGAGGAGGTTCGTCAAGAGCAAGAGCACGCCGTGCACGTCGACAGACAACGCAAGTCGCTCGAGCTCAACGCCAAGGAACTCCAGGCCAAGATCGATGATGCTGAACGCGCCATGATCCAATGTGAGTTGTCGAAGTCTTTGGAAAGCTCATCTTCTCCAATTTTCAGTCGGAGCCAAGGCTCTCGCCAAGGTCGAGGAGCGCGTTCGTAGCGTGGAAGCCGAGTTGCACTCGGAGCAACGCAGACACCAAGAGGCTGTGAAGGGATTCACCAAGCAGGAGAGACGCGCTCGCGAGCTTCAATTCCAGGTCGAGGAGGACAAGAAGGCGTTCGACAGACTTCAGGAGAACGTCGAGAAGCTCCAACAGAAGATTCGCGTCCAGAAGAGACAAATCGAAGAGGCGGTGAGTTATTTTGAGGCCAAGTAATGTTGCATTATGTTATTGAACACAAAGATAAATCAAAATCGTTCAAAACGAACCACTTTGAGCAGAGACGCAGAGAAGCGAGAGTACTCTCATCGTCTGCGTCTCTGTCTATTTTAAAGGCGCATAACTTTTTACAAAATTAAGCAAACTTTATGATTTTTACACAGTTTTGTAAAGAATGCTCAAGGCTTCAATTTGGGGACGTGCATGTTTTGCGTGTAGCCATATTTTTTCTTGAATTGCTCATCATATAAAAGTTTGATAGTCAGTCAGCAGTGACGTCACATGCCAGGCGCAGCCAAGGCTGGCCAAATCGAGGGCACGGCATCCTGGTTCAGATAAAGAAACCCACGGCTCTGGGATTTTCCGATCCAAAAAACTTTTTTCTGAAAGGACTGCCGAATTCAACCACGGCAAACTACCCACGGCCCGGGCTGCGGCCTCGATTATGCCAGTCTTGGGCGTAGCTCGGCTCAGAGTGCCGACATCGACTTTTTTCAAATCCGTTTACCTTTAGTATTATGTTCCCTTCCAATAACAAACATTTTCAGGAAGAGGTCGCCACCCAGAATCTGTCCAAATTCCGACAGATCCAACTCGCTCTCGAGAATGCCGAAGAGCGTGCCGAGGTCGCCGAGAACTCGCTCGTCCGTATGCGCGGACAAGTTGTGCGTTCGGCTACCGCCAAGTAATTTGCCCCATCAAAAACTTCCCCCAAAAACTTTTGACTTCAAAATCATCTCTTCGATTTTCTCGCTCCTTTTTCAACAATTCTTCCAGCTGTTCTGCTGCCCACACACAATTTCTCATAGTTTTGTAAAATTTGTCCCAGTGTTTTTTTTTGTTGTAAGCCCCGCCCCCATTTTTTGAACGATTCGCGCCGCCATTGTCCGTTTTCCCTCCCTCTGTTTCTCTGACGACGCTCCACACGTCTTGCTCAGAATTCAGAAAGGATTCAGAAGACGTTGACGTCATCTAAAGTCTATTTTTCACGATTCCAAAGCGATCGATCTTATTTCATATCAATAAACATCAGCCCCCAGGTGCCAATGTTAACTTTTCTAAGAAAAAAAAGTCAAAAACTAAAAAAAATAGCCCCTTCTAAAAACGGTGTTCCTTTTTCCACAACTTCTTTAATAAAGTTGTAATTAAAAGTCTCTCTATGTAAATACATCATCTTTCCTTTGCTTCTTTTTTTCTATTTACTCATGATAAGGGATAAGAAAAGGCAGCCAACATCCTGGATACTTCAGAGAGCGCCGAGACAGATAAATCTCAAGTAGTAAGGTTTCGCGCGTTTTCCAGGAATCGGAGAACCTACGCAAGAGAAGGCACAGAGATTTCTGGGAACAGAGAGCAGAGAAGAGGAAAAGGAAAGTTTGTTTTAACCAGAGAGCAAATTCAGATTGTGTTCGGGGACTACGGCCCCTCACTGGCTGGGCCTCCGGCCCAAATTAAAAATGGAATTCGAGGCCTTAGATTGCATTCGGGGCCTACCCCTCATGCCAACATAATAATCTAGGTCAAACTTCCGGCATGATTTGTTGTTGACTGAAATAACGTGATGCAACTTTTCCACTCACATATGATTGAAAAACGTCTCAAAAGCCTCCTACCAAAATTTCAGAAGTTTTAAACAATTTTGAGTTTAGTTTTACACACTTGGAAGAAGATCACATTCAAAATTTTAAGCTGAAAAATAATTTTCAGCTGCATTCACCAACAACACAAGTCATAATTCCAACTCAGTCAACAACTGTTAGGTATCGATTTTCAAACTTTTTTGAGTTACCATCTATTCCTTGAGTTCCTACTTCCTCCTCACTGAATAGACTACAAAAATACAATATACTGTTTTTTCGATGTTTTTGGTGGAAAATCATGGTGTGAAAATTCGATTGTCAAAAAATTCATTCCGTTTAAAATGTTTATTATAAAATCATTATTACATTGCAAAACTTGTAATCTGTTAGTTCCTTAAAATTAAAACTCAAAATAATTGGGATGCTCTTCCAGAAGTTGTTCCTATGCCCAGTTCCATACTCCAAACTCGAAACACTCCGGTGTGATTTTTAATGATGCAACACGTCCATCCGATTCTCGAACTATATAGTGATGACTCTCGAAAGATTCTTCGAAAGTGCCGCAGGCAGCTGATATTTGATATTTAAATTCAACTTGAAAATCGAGCTGTTTTACATCGCATTTTTCCATTATTTCGTTCACATTGAAAGGTGTTGAGTCGCACTCAACTTTCAATGCTTCTATATTTCCATAGGCGATTTTTGAATTCCACGCCGACAAAAACTCAACCACTGTGGTACTGTCAATCTGACCCTCATGAACACAATCCACTCTCAACCGTTTTCCAGTGAATTTTCTCAGAAATTCGCCAAAATTACCGTGAAACCAATCAATCTCGATCTCGGGAATTCTCGGGATGTCAAAAAAGTCACAACTCTCCAGTTGAGTGAGTGATAAGTATTCCATGTTTGGCGAAACCAACAGCAAATCCTTCAAGTTCTTTTCCAGCTCTTTTGTGTACCATGACTCAATAGCGCACTTTGTGATAGGTTGCAGTTTTGGAATGTAGTAAGTTTGTTTCAACCGGCGTGATGTGGGCATTTTAATCACGTTCAGATGGTATTTAACGAGATGTCCGAATAGAGTGTAGATCGAATTGTAAAAGCATAGAAGAAGATACTCTTCGTGCTCTTTCTCCCCAAAAACAGTCATTGGCTTGTGGTCGGTGGCGGGGCTGAAAGTTCGACAATTTAAGATTTTTGCTATCAATATTTCATACTATTAAAGGTGTACTAAGGTTTCACTCAATACTTAGACAATCGAACCTTCATTTCACTCTGATTATTATTTTATCAAAAAGAAAATCCGAATTTCGTCCAAAAAGCCACAATTTGGACGACAAAATACCGTTTGGGCAACTAGATGGCCTAGAAATTCTTGAATTCCCGCGCACTGGCATAGAAAAATTCGAGTGCGGTCATCTTATTTTTCATCTATTTTTGCAGTTTTTTCCTGTTTTTCGTCAAATTTCTTCGATTTTTCTTGTTTTCCTGCAAAATTTAAAACATATTTTCGTTTAGAATGTTTTTTATTGGCCTCAAAGTTGACCTATTTCAACTGAAAATAACAGTTTTTGGCTAGTACTGTTTTGACTTTTAAAAACTGTTTGCAAAACTGGATCACAATTTTTATAGGTTTATATCTTCATATCACCAGTACCGTATAGAATTGGTGTATTAAAATTTGGCGAAAAACAAGAAAAAACATCAAAAGTAGGGGGAAAAAAGATGGCCGAACTCGGATTATTCTAGGCTAGTGCGCGGGAATTCAAGAATTTCTAGGCCATCTAGTTACCCAAACGGTATTTTGTCGTCCAAATTGTGGCTTTTTGGACGAAATTCAGAATTTCTTTCTGATAAAATAATAATCAGAGTGGAATGAAGGTTCGATTGTGAAAGCATTGAATGAAACCTTAGTACACCTTTAAAAGTGGCATTTTTAAGGCTGATAAGAAACAGGCAGCCCACGCGCCGCTGCACTTGCCACAATGGAAGAGGCGGGAAAGAGAACTTTTCCCGACCACAGTGTATTTTTCAAATTTTCAGCGTTAAAAAACACACTCTTGGTGAACTTTCCCTCTTTTTGTGCACTCAAATTATTTTTTTCAAATAATTACAATTTGGTACCCTCGAATCAATTGATTTATACCGCCGAATTGTGGTACTCCCGAAATACCGAGTCCCTGAATTTCGTACCCCAAAATTAAAAAAAAAACTTGTACTCCATTGCAATGCATTATACGCCTCGAAATAAATGCCTTTTGAATCAGAAGAAAAGTTACTATTTTGCATTTATAATGCTTGCCAATCGAAACGTTCACTCACCAACAACTCAACTCCATTCCAAACAGGCGCAACTTGCAAACAGTACTGTCTCCAACTTTCGAAGACGGCATCATTTCAATATACGAATACAACTCACCATCGATTTGCCACGAATCTTCGTCCTCGAAGGAACAAATCGAAAAATGTCCGATTTTCGGTAGTTCATGCTTCAACAGATTTCGAATATAGGACATGTGCTTCTTGGAACATTGTGAGAAAATCAACAAGTCTGCGACTGGCAAGTGACTCAATATCTCTTTGCTAACCAAATACGGTAAGTTGTTGAACTTCATGACTAATCTGAAAAAAAAGGTTTTAAATGTTCAAAGTACAAAAGTGAAGCAAGACGGGGTTTCAACTTCAAGGCTTAATAAATTGTCAATGAAATGTACCAATAGAGTTGAAAAAAAAGAAAAATCAATATGGTCAGTATGAGTTAATTGAGTGTGTGCTTATTTGTGTGGTGAATGTCTGAGACAAAGACGCATCGATTGTATTCCTGACACACTCAGTGTTGAATGCGTTTTCGCGCGCAAATATCTCGCGTAGCGTGTCCTCTTTTCAGTTTCGAAGACCAAATATGAGTTCTTCAGGGTCTATATTACACACACCCAACATTGCAAGACGAGATTTTTTACTATTCTTTTCTAACTATTTTTACCGTCGTTGAAACACGACATTGTTTTTTATTGACTTTGAATACTTTGACTGACAATGGATGTATTTGAGATTACAATCTCAACTTTTTCTGTAAATTTGCTGCTGAGCCCATATGTGCTTTCAGATTGCATTTTCACAAAAACTTTTTTGAGCCAAAACGTTGAAATTTTCCTACCATATGGGTGGAAAATTTTTCAATCAATCTGGAGTTACCAATTCACTAAATGATGGCACACTGTTGTTTTCTTCTGATTAGAATGCGGTTTTTAGGCTAAATGATGACTGAAAATGTCCTGAAACTTTTTAAAACCTTGTTACTATTTTCATTAACAAAATTTGATTTTTTATCCTACTGACCGTTGGGTAGAGAGATTCACATTTTCAAAAAAAAAAAAAAAAAAATTTTATGGAAAATTACGTTATTCAAAAAATCTTCGAAAAAAATTTTTTTAATCAAATTTTTTTTTCATATTTGGACGGATAGCCCTATATTTTGCAATTTATTTTTACTAAACTGAACATGCTTTTTCACCTGAGACTGAATTTAGAAAATGTTATATCTCCAAAATGTTTTTATATCATTCCGGCTGTATGAAATATTTTGGTTTTTAATCGATAATTTTTTTCCACAAATTGGGTAATTAAATGTTATTTTAATATTCTAATTTTACA
Organism: Caenorhabditis zanzibari; assembly: GCA_963966625.1. Classification (NCBI taxonomy): domain Eukaryota; kingdom Metazoa; phylum Nematoda; class Chromadorea; order Rhabditida; family Rhabditidae; genus Caenorhabditis; species Caenorhabditis zanzibari. The sequence continues at coordinate 12,145,482 of OZ016468.1, forward strand.
TTAGATGGGCTTTTTGGTGCATTTTAGATTTCAAAAATCCGTCTACAACGAACAATCTTATGATTTTTTGAAGTTGGAGATTTCACATTTTACGAAAATTTCAGAAAAAGTCGATTTTCTCGAAAACCGGTATAATGCGAAAAAAATTGTTTACAATCTTTGGATAACTTTTGTGCTGATTCTTTTCCGCATAGTCTCGAGCCAAAACCCATATTACAATTGGGAGTCATTACAGGTAAGAAACACTCAAAAAAACAAGGCTGGCTCGCTTTCGTTACTTTTATGGCCACTCGATGATCAAATAACGGAATAATTCAGTTTTAAAATACATTTTCTGATTTCCTGTGTAAAAAAAAACAAAATCGGCGTAAATTTGTAAAAATTTCAGTCCAACCTTAAAAAATTTGAAATTTGAATAGTCTTATATTCAAAAAAGGTAAAATTTTGGTGACTAAAGATAATACAATAAGCTTATGCTGCATTCTGATAGACGAACCGAATTCTCAAAATCTGATAGTCACAAACATTTAACTCGGAATAATATGAAAGACAAAAAAAAGGTATATTTTGATGATACAACCACTTTATTATTGAAAACAATACCAAAAAATATGAAAATTAACGAGGAGTGAGAATGATCATCTTGCACATTGGAACGGGGTTATTTGAGCTCAGTTTGTCGCGTTTCCTGAAAGAAAAAAAACTTTACGAATCACAAGTTGTATCTAAATGGTGGCAAGATTTCCAATCTTGGCTCAAAAAACTTTTTTTTAAACCATTGTCCCAATTTTTAGTCATTATAGTCAGTATTATGCTTTCAAGAATATTATCTACTCAAATGTCTCAGAAATCAGCTATCAGAAATGGTCACTCGGCGTCAAATCTGTTGCCGGGTCCGTAATCAATAATTCCGTGAAAATGCACTGAAAACTAAACATTACTCACTTATGTACTATGCTCTTTCAAAATTTCCATCAATCGCTCTTGTGTAAATACGGTTGGCTTCGATGGGGCTTGCTCCTTTCCAACATGTTGCTGCACCATTCCCAAACGTTTTCGTGGATTTGGCACCTGTGGGTATGGCGTGTTTGATGACGATGAGGATGTGGGAGTGGGGATGTTCTGGAAATTCAGAGTTTTGATTGGGTACGGTAGTTTTTTAGAAGAAAAAATGGTTAGGAAAAAAGTTGGCTTTTGGAGTTTGAGGGTATTATGAAATCGAAAAGTTGAGCAAGTTATGACCTTGTGAAAGCTCGGAAAAGAGTGATACTGTAATTGGCTGCCTAGTCATGTCAAAATGATACCGCACAGTTTTTATTTTAATATTAGCAACTACTAACCTGAATTCCCATGGGTGTCCCAGAACTTTGTGGTACTGTAGGTTGGCCAGGGTTTTCGAGCCTTCCTCGTTTTGATGGTGGTGATGAGGATGGAACGGGTTTCTGGAAAGAAACGGTTTTTGAAGAATACGAGAGTGAAAGGCGTTCTGCAACTATGAAAATCTAGAACTGGACATTTTGCAACCGGTCTTTTCAGAACTGCGATTTGAGTCATCTTTAGCTTACCGTACTGGCCAAAAAGAATATGCGTACTGGCTTTTTTTAGTTGGAGTAGGTCAACTTTGAGAGTCTGAAAAAGTGGTTTCCAGTTATTCGATTTTTTTTTAATTTTTTGAGTGTATAGAACAACTAAAAAACTATATTTTTGTAGTTGACCACTTTTTCATAGGACCACTATCCAAATAGTTAGGTCGCGTGGAAGCCAAAAGGCTCCAAAATGAGATGAAATTCGAAATGACGTCAGTCACCACGGCCTAACTAATTGGATTGTGGTCCTATGAAAAAGTTGTCAATTACAAAAATAGAGTTTTTGAGTTGTTCCATATATCCTCAAAATTTCAGAAAAATTGGATATTTCGAAACCACTTTTTCAGACCTTCAAAGTTGACCTATTTATACGGAAAACGTCAATTATTATACTTTTGGGGATTACTGTAAGTTGCGAAACGTCCCAGTTCAAAATGACCTAACTACAGTACTCTTACCTGTTGAACAGCTTCCTTTCTACCGTAGGCTTCCATCTTGGAGCGCAACTTCTGGATGTCAATTTGTACCACTTGAGGATTCGCCGGAGCCCCCTTGACGACTTGTTTCAGTTGGGCTGGAAGTTTCACGGGTTGAGGACGTGGCTGAGGATTCTTCGAAGCTCCGGAAGTGGCCGATCCTGGATTCTGGGCCATCATCAGAATGTGTAGTAGATTTGGAGGGAAGCTCGGAGCTCCGGAAGTAGAAGATCCGGCGAGATTCACGTTTTCCAGGTTTTGCTCCACTTTCGGTTCCTTGAATGTCACTGGAGGAGTTGTCTGAGTTTCAGTAGTGGTTAATCCTGGTTTTTGAACCGCCATCATCATGAGATGTAGTAGATTAGATGAGAGGCTCGGAGCTCCAGAAGTAGATGGTCCAGGATTCAAATTTTCCAGACTCTGTTCCACTTTTGGTTCTTGGCTCCGAGCTCCAGAAGGAGTAAGTCCGCTAGGGTTTAAATTTTCCAGGTACTGTTTTACTGTTGGCTCCTTAATCGCCATCGGAGAAATGTTCGGAGCTCCAGAAGTAGACGGTCCGTTAGGATTCAAGTTTTCGAGATTCTGCTCCACTTTTGGTTCTTTAACTTTCATTGGAGGAATGCTCGGAGCTCCAGAAGTTGAAAGTGTCGGATTCAAGTTTTCCATATTCTGATTCTCCATCGGTCCCTCAGTTTTCATTGGAGGAATATCAGCCTGTGGCAAGTCTTTGAAAATCTTGGAAAACTCGTCGAGAAAGTCCTGTTTGGCATCGACAGCTGCCGTTTCTTGATCTGAAAAAAAGTAGGTCAAATTGAGCAAAAAAAGAGCACAAAAACTCACCGACCAACTTCAAATAGTCGGTTGTATTGTAGACCTCGAAATTCTGAATACCCTTTTGTGCCAAGAAGGATTTTAGGAGTTTGAGCACGGCTTCGTCACGGATTTCAGCGATGACGAGCATTTTTTGACAGGTGGAGTCTCTGAAATCAAAAAAATGAGAAAAAAGGAAAAAAAGAAGAGAATGGGGGAAAGAGGAAAACAATGATGACTTGGGGACACTATCGATTTTTCCTACACATTTTTGACCTACTATTTTCCCACCAAAAATCACATTTTTGATCTACCAAATTTCATAATCATCATTTTCCAAATCATTTTTTCTCTCTTTTCATTCCATTTTTCCTCATTTTTCTTTTTTGAGCGGACCAATTTTCAAATTTTTTTAAAACATTTTTCACCATAATTTTTTTTTCAGTTCCCATCTACACAATGATGATTGTGATGTGTAAGAATGACGCGTCGTGCGTCAGAATCAAGGAATACTTGAAGGCCGAGGGAGCAGCGTTCGCGGAGATTCCCGATACGAAAACTGTCATGGAGAAACTGCGTGAGTTTGGATTTTTTAAGTTTTCGCGGAGCAATGAGACACCCAATGCATCTCGTCATTTTTGGTGTGTGTTTGAAGCAATATTTCGGGGTTAGTGTACATTTCAAATATTATGACAAAAACGCTCAAAAATGGCTCTACTACCCCGAAAAATAGCTTCAAACTTCACCAAAACAACAAGATTTTGCCTTGAATGGCCGTGGCCGAGTTTTCTCCTCCAAAGTGGGCGGAGTCAACCAATCAACGCTTTGGAACCCAAGAAAGAGAATGATCCAAGTGGTTATCAAAACTTTTCGGTCCGCCCACTTTGGAGAAGAAAACTCGGCCACGGCCACCCAAGGCAACTTTTATTTCTTGGTCCGCTTTGAAGCCGTTTTTCACGACTTTAGAGCCATTTTTAGGCATTTTTGTTATGATTTTTGGAATCAGCGCAAAATTTTACATGTTCAGGACATCCTTCTTTAAGAAACCGTGCAGTATCAACTTAGCGTTGCTACGCAGCGAATTTACGATATTGTTGTTACGGTATCGGTGATGTTAGCAAATTCCAAATTTTACTTTTTTTTTCTGCCCGCGTAGCAAAGAGTTCAAATCTGCAAACTTGACTCACTTGTCTTCAAAAAAAAGCCAAAAATTTATAAATTTAAAATGTTTAAATTTTTTTCAATTTCAGAAAAGGCTGCGACGAGAATGTGGCTCAAAAAGCACACCGAATCCACCTTGGCCAATAATCAAGGCCAACCACCAAGTGAACTCACCGCCATGAAGGCTATTCTGAATTCAGTTGCTCCGCCAGGCACATTCACAATCAAGGAGCCGGGACCCATTCCGATGCCACCCAATAATCCATGTCAACTTGAATTTCCTGCTCTGACAGCTGCTCTGTCAACGTCCTCGAAGCCGGCGCTGGGGCCCAGTAATAATTCGAATTTTCAAATGGCCGGTGTGCCAGAAAACCCGAACCTGGCTTCGGGCCATCCGGGTCCCAGTAATAATTTGGATCTTCATAGGCCCGTTGCGCCACCAGCTGGAAACCTGGCCATACCGTACCCCTTGCCACCGATGGATTTTCAAAAACTTTTGGCGAGCCTTCAAGCTGGAATGGCTCTGAAACCGCCGCCACCACAACCAATGACCACTGGATCTATGGAAGACCAATCTTCGAAACCTCCAGTCAATCCGAGCCCAGTCGTCAAGCCTCCAGTAAATCATCAAGGATTTCCAATGGGACAGTTCCCAGGCTTTGCGAACTTTTCTCGGTACTTCGATGAGAATGGAAAACCGGTTATTGTTAGACAGGTGAGAAGCGAGATAATTATTTTCGCAGGGACTTTTTTTCAAAAAGATTTTCACTTAAATTCAGAAGTCTTGGAATCTTACAAGGAGCTTTAATGAATAATCGAGTTGAACTTTCTCTCAAACTTCGACTCTAGACTATATCGGCATAAAATTCGCTGAATTTTCTCGTATCTCAAGATATGAGCCCTTGAAGTTGCGGCATTCGTACTTCAGCTCAAAATCAAATTTAAAAGCCCTTAGCTTTTTTTGTTTTGGGCACAGATTTGTATTTAGAAGAATCTCCAATACTATTTTGAGTAACTATTAGACTTTTAGATTAAATTGGAAACAAAATACATTTTTTCAGACTGCCATGCCTTTCGCCGCTTCTCCACTGGCACATCTACCACCAATCAATAATGCTCCACAATCGACAGTACCACCAGGAATTGTGTATCCAGCCGTGCCTCAGCAAGCAATGAAATTGGATACTGTGCCTTCGGTGAGTTCCTCAAGAAACTTTTTTGGGTTTTTTTGTTAAAAACCAATTTTGGGAGATTAAAAATGTAGTTTGTAGTAGATCAATATGTCTGAAAACTTGTGGGCATCCGGCTTGGTCGGAATCATAAAAACGAGCTCTTGTTTTCCCGATTTTCAGAGTGTTTTCGGAAACTTTTTCGAATTTTTTTTTTGGAAAATAGGAAAATAAATAGATGAAAGTTGACGAAGAATTGGAGATTTTGGCGAAGATCATCATTTTTGAGCGATTTTTTTCAGATTTTCCGAAAAAAATTTTTCCGGTCATTCCTGGTGGGTATATAAGTCTAGTCTATATCTTTATTTTTGAAGTGAAAATTTCTTCATTTCCCATTTCAAAATCCAAATTTCCAGAATATCAACATCCCTTCGACATCCACATCATCAACCGCCGCTACAAATGGAAAGTCCAACGGCTTCAAAGTTTCAGAAATGGCGCAGATCTATGCTCAACCTAATGTAAGTACAGTAATTGCCGCAAAGTTTGAATTTCCGAAAAAAAAATTAACGCAAAAAACTACAGTATCCCTGCACTTGGCGGAATACTGTCGAAGTTATTCGTGTTGAGATTATTGAAATATTCGAAAAAATTGCAAATTGCAAAACTTACAGTATCCCAACACAAAATCCAAGTGCGACATTTCGAAAGAGCTATGTTTCATAAGCAAAATGTTATATTTGTGAAATAGCGCACTTTCGAAACGTCACACTTTCGAAACGTCGCATTTAACTTTTTTTTCAGCAACAACTGTATGAGCGACAACAGAAACAATCCGCTGAACGTCGTCCGAGAAGAAGACCAAAAAGACGAGTGTACACTGTCAAAAGGATCGGAAGACTACAAGCGAATCCCAAATTTTCAACGGATCGACTTTGGGAAATTATGAATAAAGTTCAAGCGGTTAGTGGGGAACAATTGCGCTCTATTGAGAAAATGCATGTGTACTCCTCTTGTCCACGAGGAGTACACAGATGGCATTAAAATTCAGTTACAATTTTTTTTATTTCAGGATCTCAAAGCTTCGGAGTCGCCAGCACCAAGGAGATATAAAAATAGATAAATTTTTGTACTTTTATTCTTTTTTCTGAATTTGCGTTTTTTTAATGATAAAGTTTTTCAATGGTTCAAAGTCCTCCCATTCGGTGGATTTGCAAATGTGGACGATTTCGAATTGGAATATGTATTTGGGTTGGAGGTGTTGTAGCCGAAGAGTTACGGGTTGTAGAAGGTCTAGAAGCATTCGTTTATCTTGGAAGTGAAAAACCCAGTTTCTTCAAGTTGAACTATTCAACTATTGCGACTGATATCAATCAACAGTATTTGAGTTCAAAAATTTCAATGGAAGAAATCAATAGTCAGACCAACCAATCCTATAACATTTTTTAAAAATTTAAAGCTCAAGTGTGTCTAATTGAGCTCGATTCATTCTTGAAATTTCAATAAAAATAAGCCAAGTAGATTTTTCTTGAATTGAAAAAATTAAAGAAACTTGGATCAGAAATAATGATGAAATGAACAAGATGAGAATATTCAAAATTTTCACAGAAAAAATTTAGTCCTCCAAATTGAAAAGAATCGGGCAAATTTTCTGAGTTTGAAAAATTTAAGAAGGTACGGAGAATAATCTGTGGAACATCAGCTTTATTTTGGTGCAAAAATCATAAAAACTGGATGGCTAGAAGTCAAAATTTCAATAAAAATAGAGTTGAAATTTAACTTTTTTGATAAAAATCGCGAAACACGTCAATTCACGGTAAGTGTGTCAATAACGTCAGCAGGCGCACCAACGGTTTCTTTTCTCTGACCGCGAAATAGTGTGTGCAGAGAAAAAAAACGCACGCGATACATAGAGGCCCGCGGAAACCGGGAGGCGTAGGTTGCTACAGACCCACCCTATATAAGCGACGTCGCATTCTCGTGTGCCCGCACAAGTGTCGATGTTCTAACGACCATTCCAGTATGAGGAAGGCACCCGATAGGCCCCTATCGGGATTGCTGAGTAGGTACCGGGTGGAAATGAGGACCTGTGGGTGGTGTGAAGCGCCACCCCGCTGGAGTGCGAGGAAATCACCCCCGGAGCTGCAGTGACCGGGAATTTTTCGGGCGCAGGGGGGGCGGTTTTGAAAAAAATTTTGGCGCTTCATCATCGTCATTGTCATTATCATGACCATGGTCATGGAAGGGGACGCGGCGCCCGCGCCAAAAAAAGGGCGCAGAGGAGCAATTTGGTGCTCATTTGAAAGCTCATTTAAAATCCTGGCGTTTGGTAGTAATTTCATAAAATTCGGACCAACACAGACGGAGATACTGCCGTTTGAAGTTTTCGTGGCGGGAAAAAACGCAACGTGGCTTAAATTTCATTCTCTTGGGTCCCTTCTGACTGTTTTGGATGGCTGAAACTCAGCTCCAGATAAACCAAATTTAATGAAAGTTGGTGTCTAGACGTAATCGGCTACGTAGATTCTGAATATGTAAATTGTTTGATCCTAACGTTTCCCGTTTCATCAGTATACACAAAAAAATGAAATTTTTCTTTGTTTTGGCCTTATATCGGAGAAACCGGATTGACACCTAATTTTTTTTTGATGATCTTATAAATGAATAGATTGAACAGTTTTTTGAAGGTTTCAAAATATGATTTGGTGCTCATTTGAAAGCTCTTTTAAAATCCTGGTGATTGGTAGTAATTTCATAATATTCGGATCAACACAGACGGAGATACTGTCGTTTGAAATTTTCGTGGTGGGGAAAAAATTGGCATTCAAAGAGAGATTTCAGTATTTTTTTTTATTTGCACTCAAATGATTGTCTCGATTCGAAAAATTTGAATTCCGAGAATCAGCAAACTTTGAGTTCGAAAATAGGTGAGTATACCTTTCGAATAACTTTGCTCAATTCCGTGAAGGTCTCAAAAAATTTCGGAATTTTTTTCTACAGATTTTTGCGTTGCATTTACTTACTAGGCTCCGCCCACAATAAAACGACATCCCTCCGTTCATCGAAATTTCTCGTGTACTCCTCGTGGACAACTATGGAATCTTGTCCACGAGGAGTACACAGTTGTTTTAATTTGTTTCTCAGGAAAGCTTCGGAATCGCCAGCACCAAGAAGATATAAAAGAAGATAATTTTTTGGACATTTTTTGAAATTTTTGTTTTTTGATGATAAAGGTTTTTCGATGGGTCAAAATAACTTTCATGGAAATCCTGGTCAATAATTTGAAAATTACAGTAATCTAGAATCCCAATTTTAAAATTAAAAATATAAATGTACTCGTGGCAAAAAACCCAAGTTTTCTTTATCATTTCGACGCCATTTCTCAATACAACAACTAGACAATAACAAAAATAAAATGTCACTTGTCGACAAAGTGATTTCAATTTTGACGATTCCTGATCAGAATACAAATGGTTCAATCAATGATGCCAACTCGACGGATGCGTACGAGAAATGGGCACAAGGAGACGGGCAGTGTAAGCGGGTTTTAAATACGCAATGCGCCTTTCCTTCTCTCGCCGCCCGGTTAGCTCAGTCGGTAGAGCACCAGACTCTTAATCTGGTTGTCGCGGGTTCGAGCCCCGCATTGGGCTGATGTTTTTTTGCTTTTTTGTTGAGTGTCCTTGATGATCTAATACTTCAGATCTCCTTCCCCTTCTACTCATTATGGTTATCGTGTTCTGTCTCCACTGTGCAATTCTTCAAATCATCGTCTTCTTGATATTCCTTTGTGTGAGGAAGGTGATCGGTGCGGGTGAGGAGGAAGAAGAGTTCAAGAGGGATAACAGTAGCAGAAGAAACAGTGACAGCAGTAGGAGAGAAGTGGATTCGGAGAAATCGGTGAGTGAGAATTGGGGAGAGGACTAGTTAGTGGTTTTCTAGGTCAAACGATATGTATTCCAGATGGGATCGGATGCCGTATCGAGGACGGTGGCGGAGGATGGAACTCCGAGATCTAGGAAATCGCTAATCTCGTCTCCGGGCACCTCGGTGTGAACTTGATTTTTGAATTTCGATAGATAATAAAAACTTGATTTCTGATATTTTTTGTTGAAAAAGTTCAGGCTTCGCCCACAAAAACCTAGCAAAAAAAGTTATTGAAGCTTTGGGCTTCGCGATATTTCGAAAGTGTGACGTTTCGAAAATGTGCACTTGCGAAACGTCACACTTGCGAAACGTCTCACTGTCGAAATGTCACACTGTCGAAATGTCACAATTGTCATTTCGCAACTATGACTTTTCGCCACTAAGATATTTCGCAACGAGAACATTCCGCAGCCAAAACATTCTGCAACTACGACATCCTGCAACAACGGCGTTTTGCAACTACGCCACTTTGCAACCACGTCATTTTATAACGACGACATTTTGCAACCAAGATATTCCGCAACTACGACATTCCGCAACTAGGAAATTTCGCAACCACGCCACTTTGTAACCACGACATTTCACAACTAGGCCATTTCGCATCTAAGACATTCCGCAACTACGACGTCTCGCAACCACGCGATTTCACAACTAGGACATTTCGCATCCACGTCATTTTGAATCTACTGTACTTTGCAACCAGTCTTTTTGCAACTCCGCCATCTCGCAACTACGACAGTCCACAACCACATGTATATTTCGCAACCATGACATTTCGCAAGTACGACATTTCTATTTCGCAACTACGACGTTCCGTAACTACGCATTTTGCAACTACTCGACTTCACAACCAGCTACTTTTCAACTACAACATTTCGCAACTACGATATTCTGCAACTAGTTCATTTCGCAACTAGGACATTTCGCAACCAGGGATCGGTACGGACATCCATACCCTCGGACACACCGATCGACTTTTGCTCTTTTACCCCTTCCAAAATTGCGTGTGTGCCCCCCCACTCATTTCTTTCCTCAAGTTGAGGGTAATAATCCGCGCGAACTCCTCTCTTCACTACACTATTTGCACTTCATCATCCTCCTCCTTCTCATTTTTCTTGTATCATTTTCGCTGTATCAGTGTCTTTATTGTTTAGTTTAGTGATTGGTGGCTCGGTAGGGAGAAAAGCCTCTCGAGAAACATAGAACAAATTTTTTTAGCGAGAGTAGTGAGGTAGTAACCTCCCAGCACCCTTGAAATCCCAATAGAATCCCCCATCTTCGTCAAAATCCACGTGCAAAGGGCACTAAATCGGTCGGAGGCAACATGAATATGCTCGGGAGCATGTTCTCGACGGTCAAACCGAGGTTGGATGACCTCGGTACTGACCGTCTCAATTATTACTATTCGACACTTATTATTATGGGAATGTCGTTGACTATCACGGCCAGACAGTATGTTGGATCACCGTTGCAGTGTTGGGTTCCAGCGCAGGTGGGTTGGGGATTTGTTCGGAAAAAAAATGTTAAAATTGGCTGAAAAAATGGGATGTTGTTCTCATCGTTGTACCAAACGTCCAAATTTTCAGAAAATTCTCAAGGATTTTGAGTGTTTTGTTAATTCTCGGAACTCAGTTTTCTGGAGAACGTATTTTGGTATTTTTCAGCTGAAAAACAGTTTTTTTTCAATTTTAAAAGGACTCTCTTTTTTTGTACTCAAATGATTGTCCCAAGTCTAGTGTTTACGAAAATAACAATATTTTTTCATAAAAATCGTTAAAACTCTAGAAATCGATTTTCAAATCTCGTAATTTAATTTTTTAACCAATTTCAAAAAAAAGTAGAATTTTTTGCTGACTCGAATGCACCTTACATCGCTGCTCAAAGCGTATTTTGAAGCGAGTTATGAGGGTTTGAAGTTTCAGCGAGAGACGCAGACACTGTCTCGTTTCTCTGCGTCCCTTCGACAATGAGAGTGTCTGATTTCTCTGCGTCTCTCTTACCGAAACTTCAAACGCTCATAACTCTCTTCAAAATGCGTTGTGAGCAGCGATATTAGGCACGTTCGAATCAGCGAAAAATTCTACATCTTGAAATAGGTTTGAAAAAAATTGAATTAAAAAAATTGAAAATCATGTTCTAACTATTTTTATGAAAGAGCCAACATTTCTTCACTTGTAAGACTAATAATCATAATATTGTACAAGATTCATTCTCTAAATAAATAGTTCCTCAAATGTAACATTTTCAGTTCACAAAAGCATGGGAACAGTATGCAGAAGACTACTGTTTCGTATACAATACATATTGGGTGAAACCCAATGAACAAGTACCCCTGACCGTTGAGGAACGTGTCTCCCAACAGCTCATTTACTATCAATGGGCTCCGTTTATTATGGCGATCGAGGCCGCTTTCTTTTATCTTCCTGTTATTTTTTGGAGTATGCTTTCAACGAAATCTGGAATTAATATTATCAAATTGGTGGAGACTGCACAGAAAGCGGAGGGAGCTGAGGTAAGTTGTTTGAAATTATTTGAAAAAATCAGAAATTTTCAGTCAGAAGATCGCAAAAAACAAATCGATATCATTTGTCGTCACATTTCAAATAATCTCCGGAAACGAAGGAATGAAGAAGAAACGACGAAGATGGCGAAGATTCAGAGGATTTTCGGAATGCAGCATGGAAAATTTATTACAAAGTTGGTTTTCTAAGAATCTAAGAATCTAAGAATCTAAGAATCTAAGAATCTAAGAATCTAAGAATCTAAGAATCTAAGAATCTAAGAATCTAAGAATCTAAGAATCTAAGAATCTAAGAATCTAAGAATCTAAGAATCTAAGAATCTAAGAATCTAAGAATCTAAGAATCTAAGAATCTAAGAATCCCTTTTTCTAACTAAGAATCTTCCAATTTTTCAGTGTCTACTTGGTCACCAAATTCATCTACATGCTCAACTCGTTTCTCCAATTTTATTCCACTAATAAGTTCCTCGGCCAAAATGATCCATATTGGGGAATGCGAATCCTCGATGATATTCTTCATGGAACGGATTGGGAACATTCTGGAAACTTTCCTCGTATTGCTATGTGTGATTTTCAGGTAAGAAAATGCGCTCTAATGATAAACAGTTTTAGTTGAAATAGGTCAACTTTGAGTGTCTGAAAAAGTGGTTTACAGATATCCGATTTTTCTGAAATTTTGCAAATCTATAGAGCAACTCAAGTACTCTATTTTTGTAGTTGACAACTTTTTCATATTATTAGAATTCTGTTAGTTATACTTTGCGGTATCAATTCACCGTTGCTACGCAGTGAATTCCAAACTCCACTTTTTGAGCTATTTTCAAGGTGCAATTTTGCATTTAAAAATTGAACTTTATACCCAGAACGCCTCTGACGAAAAAACGTCAGCAAAAAAGTACAATATTTGACTTTTTGATTAAAAAAGCGGGGAGTAAAAGTGCACCGAACCTCTTGGAAACGCGATCTATGTACTTTTCATGAGAATTTTTTTTGGAAATTTCCTTGAAAATTTTTTGAAACTTTTTGGAACACTATGTATATTGACCCTAAGATTTTCAAATCTAGATTTTAAATTAGCTGAAAATTATAGTATATTGAGATTGGAGATTCCAAACTTTTTACAAAAACAAAAACTTTCAGAAAAACTTTTTTATCTGAAATTTTGTACTAAATATTTAAAAAAAAAACTTTCAAACGTTGTCGTGGGATTTTAGAAGAACCCTGACTTTCGAGTGAATAGAAAGTTCACAATCTCAAAACCTCGCAAATTTTGAAATTCAAAAATCTGAAAATTTGAAAGTTTAAAAATAACAGAAACTCAAAAGCTTCTAAAGCTATCAAAAAACTTTTCAAATTTCCAACTAACTTTTCCAGGTTCGAGTACTCGGAAACCTTCAGCGGCACTCGATTCAATGCGTGCTCACTTTGAACATGTTCAATGAGAAGATCTTCTTGTTTTTGTATATTTGGTGAGTCTCTGCCGCTTTCCCTCTTCATATACGCAAACCAGCGCTACAAAATTCTTTTGCTTTCTTTGTAGAAGTAAAATAAAAGTTTCCAGGTTCCTTCTGGTCTTCTTCGTCACACTATTCGATTCTCTCTTTTTAATCTACAACATGTTCAGCAGTCACAAGATTGTAGAATTTTTGCAGCAGTAAGTTTAGCTCTCGAATTTCCAAAAAAAATCTATAATCCTTCTCAAAAATTCAGATTCCTTGACAACCAAGAAGCAGACGAGAACGAGGAGAAAAAGCCGGATGATGAGAAGAAAAAAGTGTATCGAAAAGAGCAACATGCGATTTTGCTTTCTGAATTTTGTCTACACAAATTTACGCCGGATATTATTATTGTAAGGGAAATATTTTATGTTTCTTTTAGAGTTATAGAACCTCATAGAATCTCAAAGAATCTTCCAGAATCCGTTAAAAAATTTGGAGAGAACGTTTAAAATCCTGGAAGTTTCAAGAAAGTTCTCCAAAGGTTTGAACGGTATCCAAAAATCTAAAAAGAAGCTTTAGAAGATCCCATAAACCTTCAAGAACTCCAAGTTTTTCAAAATGCTTCCAGAAGAATTTTAATCCGAAAATTCAAATTTTCAGCTCTTAAAAATGATCAACAACCACACTGGAGACATTGTGTGTACGGAGATTGTCGGAAGGATGTGGAATGATTTTTTGTGAGTTTTTTATTAACGTTTCAGTCATGATCGTCCCAATTCCAGGATTAACGAAAATAATTTCATAAAAATCGACAGAACTCGAGAAAGTCAATTTTTAATACATTTTTCCTAACCTATTTCAAAAAATTCAGATTTTTTCGCTAATTCGAATGCACCTAAAATCGCTGCTCAAAACGCTGTAGTCAACAGCGGTGCGAGATGGTGAAAAAATTTAAATGAAAATTTTTTAAAAAAATCCATTTTCAAATATAAATTGTGTTCATACATCTAATAAGACATTGTTTTCTCTTCATAATAGTCCAAAAACGAGTCAAAACAAACCATTTTAAAGCGAGGTATGAGCGGGAGAAGTTTCAGTGAGAGACGCAGACACTGTCTCGTTTTTCTGCGTCTCTCTGACAACGAGAGTGTCTGCTTTCTCTGCGTCTCTCTTGATGAACTTTCAAACGCTCATAACTCGCTTCAAAATGCGTTGTGAGCAGCGATATTAGGTGTATTTGAATCAACAAAAAATTTTTAGAAATTTAACGATTTTTTTTTTGAAAAAATATTGTTAATTTTGTAAATACTGGAATCGGAACGATCATTTGAGTACAAATAAAAATGACAGTAATCCTACTGTAATTCTGAATTAAAATTCGAAAAAATTTACCAAAAATGAAAATAGGAATTTTCAGAATCCATGAAAATTCAAAAATGAAGAATACTTTTTGTATTCATCTGTAGACTTTTGCATATTTTGACATTAAATATACAACTGCAGTAGTCTTTTTTGAATCTGGGTCAAGCTACAGTAATCTAGTCCAAAAAAACAGTAGTTTCAGGTCAAATTACTCTATCCTAGTATTTAAATCAATTTAAAACATGCTTATAGGAATCTATACCAAACTACAGTACTTTTTTATCAATGTAGGTCGAACTACAGTACCTCAAGGAGTGCTTTGGGTCAAGCTACAGTAATCTACCTCAAACTAAAGTACCCTTCCAATCTAGGTTAATTTACAGTAATCTACAGTAATCTGAGGCTGTAAAAAAAGTTAAAAATCTGAGATTCATAAATAGGATCCTTTCAAAGACATTTTTGCACATTTCAACATTAAAAAAAATGAATAATTGGCTCCGCGACATTTCGAAATTGTGACATTTTGCAAGTGTGATAATTCGAAAGTGTGACGTTTCGCAAGTGCGATATTTCACAAATACAACGTTTCGCTTTCGAAACGTCACACCTTCGAAATGTCGCAGAGTACTTTTTCTATTCTTACAGAGGTCTCACCGATGACGTGAAAAAATCCACAGAAACGGAATGTCCTAAACATCTAGAAGGTCTTCGCGGTCGACCACCTAATTGGTCTCCACTGCGAGCCGTGGTCAAAACATCCGAAATTCTTCGTTTTGTCCGAAATAGAGCGGCGCAAAAATAAATAAATTGAATTTTTTTTCAAAAAAAAAAAATTCAAAAATTTGGCTTCATATCCCGGGTCTAATTTCTCCATCAAATCGAATTTTAACCCCAAAAATTTGTGTCCTTTTTCCAGAAAACGGGACGCCAAACTAGTTCTTCAACGATTTGTCGACAACGATCACAACATTGAGACCAAATCGTCGAGTCTGAAATCGGTGCAGCTATTCGAAGAGCAACGGAGTTTTATCTAATTTTTTAGTTTTTTTTTTCAATAATAAATTTATCACCTCAACAACAAGAACAAGATTCAGTTTCAACAAAAAGAGAGCGTCTAAAATTGAAAAAAAAGTGATTCTACTCTAAAAGAAAATAAAATTTATCGAGATCCTCCTCTTCTACTTCTCCTTCTGCCCTGGCACCGGTTTCACATGTCTGCCCGGATTCTGAATGCTTTTCTCCCAATCGACGACGTGTCCGTCGGCGTATTTGACGACTCGTGGGAAGGCGGCACGCTCTTCCGCTGTGTACTCATCGCTTCGTTTCACCACTTCTTGAACTTGTCGCAGTTGAGATCCAATGTTTTTTCGGATGAATTCGGGCATCTCGGCGTCGGGGAATAGATGAAGGCGTTGGATGAGACGGCGGCGGAGGAGGTTGTTGCCAAGGGACTGAAAATTAGGGGAGAATTCGTTAGTTTTTTGTTTGGTTTGGAAAACTCCAAATACAAAGAAATAAAAAACGCTTTGCCCCGGGCGGGATTCGAACCCGCGCTGCGTTAATCACAACGAGATCATAAGTCTGGCGCCTTAACCACTCGGCCACCGGAGCACATTTATTGTCAAACCGGAACTGATACTAATACTTACTCAGACAAGGGCTGATAAGAACCTTAAAAAATAATTCTTGCTGTCAATGCATTTGTAATACAATACTAATGTGGTTCTTATCAGCCCTTGTCTGAGTAAGTATTAGTATCAGTTCCGGTTTGACAATAAATGTGCTCCGGTGGCCGAGTGGTTAAGGCGCGAGACTTATGATCTCGTTGTGATTATTACAGCGCGGGTTCGAATCCCGTCCGGGGCAAAGCGTTTTTTATTTCTTTGTATTTGAAGTTTTCTAAACATTTTCAAACTTTTCACTTTTCTGGTGTTCTATTTGAAGTTGCTTGGCAGCTATAGCAAGACTATTGAAAATTTTGGCAGTCATGGCAAAATCTGGCTCTATTAGTGTAGAACCAGACGGGCTACGCCCCTCTGGGGCCCTTCGGGCATGTCTAAAATTTTTTTTTGAAATTTTGAAAATCAAAATAGATGGGCATCATTAAGCAGGAATTACTGATAGCCTGCCAAAATTTGAGAAAAATCGGTCTAGTGGGGACTGAGCTAGAGCGGGATCCGGACACAGCACAGACACACAGACACACAGAATTTTGCGTTTGTTAATAGTAAAGATGGTCCCACCTGCAAAGAATGGTCCCAAAACTTTGGTTGACATGATTTTGGGAATTGAATGGTTCCAAATGCAAAGAACGGTCCCAATGTGCAAAGAATGATCCCTCTTTTTTGAGTGACATGATTTTCAGAATTGAATGGTCCCAACTTTTTTTTTGGAATTCTAAATTTGAAAAGATACCTCTACTTTATTCAGGCTTAGGAAAGTTGTGGAAAGCATAAAATGATGAGAACGGAGTCAATTTAGTAATGACCAGTCGGTTTACACCGTGATTTATTAGTAAAAATATAAGCTTTACCATTTATTAGGGGCCTAAAAAGCGCCTTCTTTGCATTTCGGACCACCCTTTGCATTTGGGACCATTCTACACCAACAGAGCCAAATTTTGCCATGACGGCCAAAATCTTCAATGGTCTTGCTATAGCTGCCAAGCAACTTCAAATAGAACACCAGAAAAGAGAAAAGTTTGAAAATGTTTGAAAACTTCAAATGCAAAGAAAGAAAAAATGCTTTGCCCCGGACGGGATTCGAACCCGCGCTGAGTTAACCTCAACGAGAACATAAGTCTCGCGCCTTAAACCACTCGGCCACCGGAGCACATTTATTGTCAAACCGGAACTGATACTAATACTTACTCAGACAAGGGCTGATAAGAACCACATACGTATTGTATTACAAATTCATTGACAACAAGAACTATTTTTTAAGGTTCTTATCAGCCCTTGTCTGAGTAAGTATTAGTATGAGTTCCGGTTTGACAATAAATGTGCTCCGGTGGCCGAGTGGTCTAAGGCGCGAGACTTATGATCTCGTTGGCAAAACCAATCGCGGGTTCAAATCCCGCTCGGGGCAAAGCATTTTTTAATCATTTTTGAGTTTTTAAAAGAGTATTTCGGTAGAAAATATATGCTTTTCGCCTGAATGTGTGGTTAACTGAGGATTTCCTACCCTGTAAACCGACAAAAACGCGATACGACACGGATCGTACTCGTGAATCTGCCACGCTGGGATGTCTGCTTTACTCTTCGGATACTCCATATTGAACTTATAAATCGTGTGTTTCCAATCGAATCCATGCATTGCGATATTCTTACAATTCGTCACCACCACATGATCGCCACAATCGGTTTCCGGGTGGTAGATTGGTTTGTGTTTTCCTGCCAGATAACGAGCAACTTTGTCTCCAAGCAGCTCGGCGTCCTGAAATTTTAATAGTTGGATTTCAGAGCTCCAAAGTAGCAATTTTTAGTTTTTTTTTTTCGTTTGAAAATGGGAGGAAAAACTTTTTTCAACTTGTCAACATTTGCAGAAAAAAATTGAAGAGAAACCCTCATGCTGACTCGAAAATCATCATTTTTCGACAAATCTGATTTTTGACTTTAAATTGATAACTTTTGTGTGAAAATATTGATTTTCGACTGAAATTCAGACATTTTTAGACAGAAATTGTTGAATTTTGGGTAGAAAAGTGTGATTTTTGCCACAGAAAACTCACTTTGTGAAGTTTCACATTTTCAGCTGATTTTTGCAATTTTTCACTTTTCAAGACATTTATTTCAACTTTTGAAAAATTTTGATAACTTTTCTGTCAAAAAACGGAATTTTTGAAATGAAAAATAGTGCTAAAACATCTGAAAATATACGATTTTCAAAGTCGGACATTTTTGAGCCAAAATAAGTCTTCTATGGCTCAAAAAATGGATTTTTGAAGTAAAATGAGACCAAACAATCTGAAAATATATTATTTTCAAAATCTGATAATTTAGGTCAATTTTCAATTTTCAAGTCAAATTTCAGCATAAACATTATATATTCATAATTCCCATATTTTTGAGTTTTTCCTCAAACATTTTTTTTTTTTGAAAATTTCCAATTTTGATCTGAAAAATTTGATTTTCAGCTTCCTGCTCCAAGTATACCTGTTGATTCGCATCAATCACATGCCATTGTCTCGAAAATTGAAGCCACTGATTGACACGATCGAAACGGGAGACCACCCGTCGGAACGACATCTGAATTTTCGAATTTTTGGCTAAAAATTATACAAAAAACAGGTAACAAATCGGTTTGAAACCAGAAAAAAATTGGGAAAAGGGAATTTGAAAAGGAAAAAAATTAAAAATCTGATTTTTTTGCAATTTATACTATTTCCAGAGACAGTGCAGAGCATGGAAATTGAGGGGAGAAAAATGGAAAAAAATGACAGACAAACGTTCATAGAACTGTTTTTTCAGTAAAAATTGAGAAAAATTCTCAATTTTTCGAGACAAGATGAGTGAGATATGAGTCATCACACACATACAGAGAAAGCAAAATTTACAATTTTTGGAAGGAAAAAACTAAAGAAAAAAACTTTCTAAACGGTCATTTCTAGTCAAAAAGATATACACGTGGTGAGCAATAAAAGGAGGAAAAAAATAGATAAATCTTGTGTTTCTGTTTGTCCGGATGTCCTTGATCACCAGACGATTTTGTTCTTGAATTCGGGTAACACGGAAAACCGTTTCACACTTTCGTATGCCAACATCACTAGACTTGAATAGAGGGCGTTGTTTACCATTCGAGGCGCGAGTCCCTGGAAAAATTTGGATTTTTTTAAAGTTTCAGAATACTTTAGAATCGTCTATGATCATCTGAAAGCCTTCAGAATCTTCCAGAATCCTTCTAGAGCTTTCTGAGACCATCGTGAGCGTCTGGACACTTCTGGAGCATCTAAGAATCTTCAGAATCCTTCAGAAAGATCCAGAATTCTTTAGAATCTTCGAAAACCCTACAGAAACTTCCTGGGACCTCTTGATTCATTTGGGATCTTCTGGGAGGAGCCTCTAGGAACCTTAATAACTTTTCAGAATCCTCTACGATCACCTAGGACCCTCCAGAATCCCCCAAAAATCCTTGGAAACCTTTAGAATTCTTCTAGTGATTCCCGGAGCTTTCTGGAGTTTTCTAGAGTCTCAGAACCGTCCAGAATCCTTTAGAACCCTTTAGGATCCTCTGGATTCCATTTTTCTTCATTTTTTGAACGTTTTTTTGCCCAAAATTCTTATACTTTCATGATTCCGGCGTCATTTTTTTCAGATTCAGAATTTTCTATCGTTTACCAAGGGGCCTCCAGAACCCTTTAGAATCCTTCTACAGCTCTCTGGGGCTTTCTGAAACGTTCTGCAGGTTTCTAGGATCCTCTGGAGCCTCTAGGGAATCCTTCAGACATCTTTAGAACCGTCCAGAATCCTTCAGAAGCTTCCAGAATTTTCCAGGAATTCTTGGACTCCTTCAAAAGCTTCCGGGGTCGTTCGGATTCATCTTGACTCTTCTGGGATCTTCTGGGGTCTTCCGAGATCCTTCAAAACTCTTCTGAACCCTGCAGAATCCGACAGAATACCTCAGGATCTCTCAGAATCGATTTTGAGCATTTCTGACGGTTTTGAGCTCCAAATGGTTTCTTTCGAGTCAAATTTGACTGTTTTTCGGGTCAAAATCGGTATTTTTTCGTGTGAAAATGACAGATGTTAGGTCATGTTGTGTCAAAATAGATTTTAGAACATCAGAACCGTATAAGCTCAGTTTTGAGCAATTTGAACGTTTTTGTAGCTCAGAATGGCATATTTTTGTTCGAATTTTACTGTTTTTTAATATCAAAATCGTCAATTTTTGGCTCTCTGAATCCTCCAGACTCTTCCAGCAATCCTTACCTTCGTGAAAACTTGCGACTTCTCATACTTCCACAACCGCACTATCGTCTCCCGGTACGTCGTTCGATGCACCTGAAAACTCAATTTTTAGATAATAAATTTTCAATAGAGCGCATTTCCTGACCTGCAACCGAATCCGCAGCATTTCCAATGGATTCGTAACCATCGCACTGGCAACGCCGCCAATGGAACCGCTCACCGCCTGATCCAGGAATAGATTCCGATCATCGACTTCTGACGGAGACGTCGGTTTCACACCGTATTCTAATTCGGTGACCTGAAAATTTGATTTTTTTTTCGGGTCAAAATCACTAATTTTTGGTTGAAATTGGCAGATCGTGGGTCAGATTGTGTCAAAATTGACTCTAGACCATCAGAATCCTATAAAACTAATTTTGAGCCTTTCTGATGGTTTGAGCTCAAAATGACTCATTTAGAGTCAACTTTTACTGTTTTCTGGCTCAAAACAATTAAAAAAAAATTTTTTTTTCAAAATCGTCAATTTTTGGCTCTCAGGAAATCTGAATTTCATGATCCTTACCTTTTCCCGGATCATTCTAAACACGGCCAGCGAGTTATAATACGTCGACCAGAAGACCATTGTCGATGGAATGTACAGCATGATGGCCGACAAGAATCCTCTATAGAATCCAGAGATTCCGTCGACCTTGTAGACCGCCCGAATCACTCGCAGTCCCAGTGTTCGCTTTCCTTCTAGACCGTCCGCCCGAATCGCGTCGGCCACTGGGATGTTCTTTTTGCCGCCTGAAAATTGTGGTTTAAAATTGTTCAGAAAAATTAGAATCCTTCATAAAACTTCAGAATCCTTCTAGAGGCCTCTGGAGCTTTCTGGATCCTCCAAAATACTTCAGAATGCTTTAGAATCATTCTAGAGTTTTCTGGAGCTCTCTGGAGCTTTCCGAAGCTTCTATGGACCGTCATAATCCTTCAGGAACCTCCAGAGCCCTTCTGAATCTTTCAGAATCACTCAGAATCCTTCTAGTGATTTCTGGAGCTTCCAGGGACCTTGTGAAACTTCTGGATTTTTTTGGAGCCACTAGGGACCGTCAGAATCATCTAGGATCCCTCAAAATCAATTTTGAGCATTTCTGATGTTTTGAGCTCAAAGTAGCTCATTTATAGTCAAAATTGACGGTTTTTTGGGGTCAAAATCAGTATTTTCTTGAAATTGACAGATTTTAGTTCTGGTTGTGTCAAAATTGAATTCAAACCATCAAAACCCTTTAAATTAATTTTTAGCAATTCGAACGTTTTTGTAGCTCACAATGGTTCTTTTTTTCAAAATTTGACTGTTTTCATTTGAAAATTGTTATTTTTTGCTTGAAATTGTCAGTTTTTGGCTTTCGGGATCCTGTAGAATGCTTCAAAATTCTTCAAAATGCTGAATCGTTTTTCAGAAACCTCCAGAATCATGTACAGCCTCTTAAAATGCTATATGATCCTTCAGAATCTTCCTGGATGTTGCAGAATGGTTTTGAATGCTTCAGGGTCATTGAAAATTCTTTAGATTGGTTCAGAATCGTCTGAAATTCTCCCAAAGCCTTCAGAATAATTCAGAATTCTTCAGAATCTTTAGAGCGTTTAAAAATCTTTCCAGAGCTCCCTGAAGTTTCAGGACCTTCTGGAGCTTCTGGAGATTTCTGATGCCTTTGGAATCAGGGAAAATCATCCAGAATACTCCAGTATTTTTTTGAATTTTTAAAAACTTTTCAAAATTATTTAAAACGGTTATAACTTTTAGAAAACCTGAAGCAGTCTATCTAATACAATTCTGGACTGTTTTTTGAGAATTTTTCTATTTTTTTCCATTTTTTCCAACAAAAATTCACCTCCAAAAGCTTCCGGATTATTATGCACCATCATGTGTTGTGCAACAATATCTGTGGGTACGAAGATCAGTTGTGCACAGGGGGAAGCGATTCCACCGGCCAACGCGGATACTACAGAATGATTAGTGATGTGAAGATGGGTTTGGAGCAAGTCACGAACACGTTCATAAGCAGATGAGTAGAGAAATGAGGCGGATAGTTGGGGAAGTGTCATCCAGAAACCCTGAGAAAAAATTGAAAGTTTTTTTTGAAAAAAAATTTTTTTTTCAGAATGTTTTTCCCTAAAACTTTTTACTCACTTTATACAATGCTCCAATACCTTCTTGTCGAATAATTTTCACAAAAGCATCTCTCATTCCATTATACACATTATTCTGTCGTTGTAACTGCAGTCGGCTCTTGACCACTGACATTGGGTACAACATGCATCGAATCGTCCACGATGAGCACAGTGCCATCGGATAGAATTTGTACAGATTTAGATGCTCCCATTGGATGACTAGCAATTTGTCTTTTTGTATTTGAGCGAGTGGCGAGATTTTCTGGCTCAACGGTGAGGTGGCTATTGACCGCGCCTCGATGGCCGTGTCCATTTCTGATGAGACCATCTGGAAAATCCTTTTTATTTTTATCCTAGGCCTTCAATTTTACCTTTATTGAATTTTTAACTTATCGAAGGAAAAAACCCGTAAAATTCAAAAAATCGTGTTGGCACTTGGCAGCATGGAGAGAACCTCTTTTATTGATTTTTAGCTGAAAATAGGGTAAAAATATAGAGTATGCAAATATGGGGGTATTTACAATAATTTTTTTCAGACCCAATAATAATAACAAAACAATGCGTCACAATTTAAAAACAGACGCGGGGCGGCGAAACAGTGTGGGGAATCGAGAGACGCAGAGGCGGAATTTCGGAGCGTCGTTAGTGCGCCTTGTTTATTATTGTGGGGAATTTTGAAATTTTTTCCCCATTTTTTCCTGATTTTTTCAGCTTCAACTTAAAATCTTCAAGGAAGATTGCGACCAGAAAATGTTTGCTGTAAGATATGTAAAAAATGACGCTTATTCTGAATATCATAACGAAAAAGCTCAAAAAATGTTGCGGGCTAGAAAAATCCAAGTTCATGGAGCGTAAATTTTCGGCGTTTTCCGGCTCCGGACAATTTTTTCGAGCATTTTCATTGTGATATTCAGATTCAGCGCCAGGGTTTACATCTTGGAAAGTAATTTTTTGGTCGGAATCCTCCTTTAAATTTTCTTACAGAATTTTCGAAGAATTTTCCTATTTTTTTTTCATTTTTTTTCAGCTTCATCTTAAAACCTTAAAGAAGGGTTTCCTCTAAAATAATTTAGCTTGAAAGGTGTAAAAAATACGCTTATTCCGAATATCATAAGGAAAATGCTCAAAATTTTTCACAGAGCCAGAAATTTGAGTGAAAATTTCGGTGCTTTTTCAGCTCCGAATTTTTTTTTTAGCATTTCCATTGTGATATTCAGATTCAGCGCCATCTTTTACATATTGTAAAGCAAAATTATTTTTTATTTTGGTTTTTTTTAAATTTTCGATTTTTTTCCAATTTTGTCATGTTTCAGGTAATAATGGTGTATCAATACGATGTATCCGTGATCATTCCTGCAAAAAATGCCGAGAAATTCTTGAGGGAAACATTGAACGGATTATTGGCACAAACCGCAGCAGAGAGTGCGAAAATTGAGGTTTTTCTCATTCAAATTGTGATTTTTCCATCGAAATTTATGTGAAAATGTAGGTATCGATGAGATCTACATTTTCATACAAATTTCGACGGAAAATCTAATTTTTTTATGCGAGAAAATCGCTGAAAAAAGAATTTCCAGATCTGCCTAGCCGACGATGGGAGCGTTGACGATACGGTTCGAATTCTGGAGAACGCGCGACTAGAATTCGAAGAGCTCAACATGAAAGTCGTAATTTCGCATGTAAAACAACCCGGAGGCGTTGGAGCCGCCAAGGATTGCGCGGTCCGATCCTCCAAAGGACGTTATCTCTGCTTCAATGATGCCGACGACGTCAGCGCTCCGAATAGAATCAGAAGTCAGTTGGAGCTGGCGAGAAGGCTTTCCAAATCAAACGATGATCTCGTCTTTGTAGGTGATTGAGCTCGTTCATGATCCTTTTTCGACGGAATGCAATTCTAGGCGGTCAATTCCACAGAACTCCTGAAGACTCGACGACGAGATATACAAAATGGGCGAATTCGATGAATGGGGAGACGATTCGAACTCAAGTTTACACCTCTCACGGACCTACTTTGGTGGCTCCCACTTGGTTCATCAGTAGAGCTCTTTTCGATAGAGTTGGTGGATTTCGAACGGACGTTTCTACAGGATTCCCGGAAGATTTGGACTTTTTCTACAAGTGTCTAGACATTCCAGAGTGTATTTTCGACAAGGTCCCCGAGGACATTGTCATGTATCGTTACCATCAAAACTGCGCGTCTCATAGTGTAAAAGAGGAAACTATTTGGAATTTCCGTCTGCAGAGACTCAAAGAGAATTATCTGGCGAAATGGGACAAGTTCACGATTTGGAGTGCTGGAAAGCAGGGGAAACGATTTTTCAAGTACTAGAAAATGAGAATTTCCTTTGAAAAATTGGTGTTTTTCAGAAGCCTTGACGATGATGAGAAGGCGAAAGTTCGAGAGTTTTGTGATATCGATGAGGCGAAAATCGGGAGAGGAATGCATGAGGAATTTGATGAAAAAACGAGAACTGTCACTCATAAAGTGCCTATTGTGAATATTGAGTACGTAAAACAGAAATCATAAAATCAAGGGACACAAGATTGTACGACTTTGGTTTTTATGACCTTTTCTAACGGATTTATGGCCGGGTTTTAGTACTCTAATCGTTTCCCCAGAAGAAAAATTGTAGTTTTCAAAACTTTTTCGAAATCCTTTTGCAATTATAACTAACTAAAGAATACCTCCTTGAAAATCCAGTGTCATTTCGCATTCCCATCTCCATTTTCTTCCTTCGGACCTCAAATCCCCCACTCCAATTTTCCCCAACAATGAATCTTTTTCTTCCAGAAACGCGAAGCCGCCACTAGTGGTTTGCGTCAAATTAGACTTGACGCACGGCGATTTGGAGCGAATAATCGAGCGGAAACGATGGCGAGAGCACGTCGATTTGGTTTACTTTGGATAGAAATTGGATACCTTTGGTTTATATGAAATTTGCAGACTGAAAAAATAAATAAACAATTTTTGATCTCATTATATTTCATTTTTCGAAATTCTTCATTGGTTCCCACTGTGACTCCAAAGTACTTTGATTTGTTGCATTTTTTTCTTCTTTTCTCTCTCTCTCATTTTTTTCCCTTCCGCCCCCAGTTAGCACTCGTTATCATTTTTCTCTCTCCAAATTTTCCGACATTGTCTGCGTCTCTAGGCGTCACGTGCTCTCTCGCCGGTTTCTCTGCTCCCCTTGGAAAAAAGGAGAGAAAACGCAAAGGCGTCCCTTTTCATGTGCCTAATGTATTTTTTCTTGTGATGTTTTCTTTTTTATTGCATAACCTTTTTTACTTATTTTTGAGCAATTTTTCCTCAAAAAATGGGCTCAAAATCCAGATTTTCAGATGGTGTTCGAGCCGGTTCACGAGGAGGAGCAAGTTTTCGTCGACTACGCCATTGAGCTCGTCAAGAAGGCGGGAACGGTGGGTTTTTATGATTTTGGAGCTAGAAAGTGATATTTTCGCGTCTTTCTTCCATTTCAATGCTTCAAAACGGTTCGATTATGATTCATAGGCTCCGCGACATTTCGCAAGAGCGACGTTTCGAAGTTGCGCATTAAAATAATTTTTAAAAAAATATCCTACGAAAAACAGGCTCAATTGCTACTCTGTATTTTTCCCCAGGATAGTTTTAAATTTTCGCTTTCGAAATGTCGCACTTGAAAAAAGAAAAAAAATTTTAATAAGACTCGAAAACAAAAAAGCGCAAAAATGGCCTAGAAAAACCAAAAAAAAATGTTTGAAATTTTTTAACTTGCGAAACGCCATACTTTCGAAACGTCGCACTCGCGAAATGTTGCAAAGTCAATCATACCCTATCTTCAAAAACCGAGTTTCAGCTCGTTCGCACCGCATTCGACTCCGCGGAGAGCAAAGTGGAGACGAAGCTCTCGAATACGGATTTGGTGACCGAGACGGATCAGGCTGTCGAGAAGTTGCTCATCGAGGGGCTCTCCGAGAGATTTAAGGGACATAGGTAAGGTGCTGAAATCGTGGAAAAACTGTGTGTGCAGTATCAGTTTGACACGGCTACGCAGCGAATTGAAAAACGTGGATTGAAGCCCGCGAAATTTAAATTCTGAATAATTTGCGAGCTAATATATGTGGAAAAAGCCATAAAATGCGCTAGGAGTGAAAAGAAACAACAAAATGTAAGCTGGGAGCTTTTTGTGGCCAAATCTGGCTAAGGGGTCCCCCTTTTTCTTTGGCCACCAAAAGGCTTTCGAGGCCACGAATAATTGTCATGGAAACCTGAGAGAAGTGAAGGGAAATTCACTCTCTTTATTCTCTTTTGCAGATTCATTGGAGAGGAATCGGTGGCCGGCGGTGCCAAAATCGAGTGGACCGACGCGCCGACATGGATTATCGATCCGATCGATGGAACGACCAATTTTGTGCACAGGTGAGTAGAAAAATAGGGTAAAAACTGTGTTTTTGGCTTTAAAATTATCAACTTTTGGTTTAAAACTCGTTGATTGGACTAAAAAGTGTATGATACGGTCTATGTTCAATTTTGATCATTCGGACGAATTTTTAGCAAAAAAACCTGTTCTGGACACGCAAAACACACTAGTTTAGACTCAAAAGAACTCCAGTTTTCTCCGGGTTGATTCGCAGCTAAAAATGCCTAATTAACGCATAAAATTGCTCAAAATGAACACAAAATGGAGTGTCAGCGATTTTCATTCATTCTAGTCAGTTTTGAAGCTATTTTGATGTGTTTATGCAGAAAATGGTTCATCTTTGGCTGTGGAATGTCCCGGAGGCAAGAAAACTGGCTGAAAATCGAGATTTTGGCCGCAAAATGATCAGAGTTTTGTCTAAAACTTGTCTTTTTGGGCAAAAAAGTCTCCGATAGGATCAAAGTCAAAATTTGATGATATGAGCTGATTTCTAACATTTTGAACGTCTTCGTAAAAATTTTGGCTCGAAGTTAATTGAATAGAGTTCTAGCTGGCTTTCAGGAGAAAAAATTCCATTTTCAAACCTCTTTTTCCAATTTCCCTTATTCAGGATCCCAATGATCGCCATCTGCGTCGGCCTTGCCATCAAGAAGAAGCTCCGCGCCGGCATCGTCTACAATCCGATTACCAACGAGCTCTATTTGGGACAAGTGGGTAAAGGAGCGTTCAAGAACGGATTCCCAATTCGCGCTTCGAAGAATCAATGTGAGTTTTTTTTTCAATTTTCTGTGCCTCCTTGTCTTATTTTTGCATGCCCTCATGCCCTGGAGTCCTGAGCCCTCGGAGCAAAAAAATCTAGGCTCAAGGCCCATTCCAATTTCCGCGTTCCATTCATCTTGCACCCATTCGTCTTCCCCAGTTATTTCCTCTCACATTCCTCTTCTTTTTTCCCTCAAAAAAGTGCTCCATTTCAATTCTTTGCTCATTCTCTGCAGTGCTCTCGAAGGCGGTCCTGTGCCAATCGCTCGGCCTCCACAATCGTGTCCAATTCGGCGATCGTTGGCTCGACATTGCGCAGGGAAACATGCGAAATCAAGTGTTGGCCGGCGTGCGAGGGTTTGTTCTGATACATTTTTTTATCTGAAATGTTTTGTCTAAAAAACACGAAAAAAGTCCGTCCTGAAGATCACACACACTCTCCGCCACACACACTGGATTTTGCACGTCTCCGAGATTTTTTTTTGCATCTATTTGTTCAATTTTTTCACTGAAATTTCTGACGTTTTTGCAAAATGTTCCAGCAATTGCGGATAGTGTGCTGATCCTTCAACTCGGCTCGATTCGCACACCGATTATGCAAAACTCGTTCGTCGAGTCTTACAAGACGGTCATGTTTGATAAGCAGTGTCATGGGTAATAGTTTAGGGAAAAATCATTTTTAAACTGAAAATTCAGGAAAAATAGCTGAAAACACACAGAAAAAAGCAAAAAAATACGATTTTCTGAAGATTCTTAGATAAAATTGAAAAAGAAAACTGGTTTTGAGCTTAAAAACAGAGAAAAAATCTGAAAACGCAAAAAATTAAAGAAAGAAGATATTTTCAAATAGAAATTGGAATTCTCGAGAAAATTGGACGAGTATTTCGATCATTTTTTCATTTCTAACTCAATTGATGTCCCAATTCCAGTATATACGAAAATATCAATTTTTTCCTAAAATCGTTAAAACTCGATAAAATCAATTTTCAATTCGCGAACTTACATTTTTTAAAAACATATTTCAAAAAATGCGGAAATTTTCGCTGATTCGAATGGACTTACTCTCGCAGCTCAAAACTCTGTAGAAAATGTTTTAAACGAATTTTAAACTACTGAAATTTCAGTTTTTTGAAAATCGCTCAAAAAATTTTCCTACAACGTTTTGAACGGCGATATTAGTCGCTATCGAATCAGCGAAAAAATTCAGTTCTACATTTTTTAAAATAGGTTAGAAAAAATGTGAGCTAGCGATTTGAAAATCGATTTTCTCGAGTTTAAACGTTTTTTATGTGAAAATATTGTTTTTTGTAAATACTAGAATTGGGACGATTATTTGAGTACAAACTGAAATTCCACTTCAATTTTCTTGAAAATTTAATTTTCAATATGAAACTATCCTCACTTCAAAATAGAACCAAAAAATCATTTTTTTTGAGCTTAAAACCAGAAAAAATTAAAAAAAAACATTCTCCATAAAACTGAGCCTTCAGAATAAAAAAAAAAAAACTCAAAATCCCCCTGTTTCAGACACCGCTCATTCGGCTCGGCCGCCATCAACATGGTAATGGTGGCGCAGGGAAGCTGTGACGGCTACGTCGAGTACGGTATCCACGCGTGGGACGTCGCCGCGCCAGCCGTCATTGTTCTCGAAGCGGGAGGCGTCGTCACTGATCCAACTGGTGCTCCATTCGACGTCATGTCTCGAAAAGTGCTCTGCGCTGGAACTGCGGAACTCGGAAAGGATCTCTCCGACTGCTTGACTCATGTCGATTTTGAGCCGGAAGCTTGAGCCGGAGGATTCGAAGATTGAATAAATTTGTGACATGAAATTCACCATTCCATAACATTAATTCTAACCATGCATTATTTTCCCTTCTAATGTATTTTCACCCATTTAGTATTATATTATTTTTGTCTCATTGCCAATATCTAGTCCTAAAACTTTTAAAACTTCTTATTCTTCCCATGGAAGATAAATTGCCGATAAATTAATCCTTCGATTCCTTTTTTATTGGTTTTTTAAACGATTTTTCCTACGGTTTCTACCGGTTTTTCTTATCTTCTTACCCCCAAGCTGAAAATATCAGAAAAAATTCCACTTGTTTTCAGCTCTCACAGGTTTAACATCATGGCTCTGCCGGAGGAGGATGTTCACATGATTATTAAGCAGGTTTGTTGGGAGAATGAAGAAAATTACTGAAAAAAACTATAAAAAATGAAGAAAAAACTGAAAATCTGCAAATTTTACCATTAAAATGAAGTTTTTTGACTCAAAAAGCGGTCGAAAATGATTTTTTTTTCGATTCAAAAACCGGAAATTTATATTTTTACCATAAAAATTATTTTTTTCGTCTCAAATATCGTCCAAATTTATTGAAAACGAGCCGTTTTTATACAACCGTCTAAAAATGCCTACTATCTGTCAAAATGCATAGATTTTTTAGCTGGAAATTTTTTTGATAAGGACATTTTTTCTGAATTGGAGCCAATTTTTACATTTTTTTTTCGCTTATAAATGCACTTTTTTAATGCAAATTTTTTAAAAAACCTCTATTTCCAGGTCCTCGACGAGACGGTCGGCGCGAACGCCACCTACACCCATAAAGACAGTGTACAGTGGAATCAGAAGGCCGTTGAGCAGATCACGAAGAAACTGGTGGCAGCCGGAAAACCTTATAAATACGTCGTCACCTCGTCATTCCTGCAAATTTCGAGCGGGTCCGGGCTCAATGTGAGCACCATTTCCTATTGGAATAAGGTTACGGATTGTGAGTTTTTTTTCAATCGAAAAAAAAAATGCCAGCTAGAATTTTGGCTCCACGACATTTCGAAAGCTGACATTCTGAAAGTGGACATTTCGACAGTCTGAAATCGCGTTTTTGTCTATTTTTTTTTTTAACTTTTCAAATAAATTTTGGCGTTTATATGTATTAGAGTAGTGTTTGGTATCTAAACGTAAGCATTTATATGAGATTTAGAAAAAATTAGACCAAAACGGGATTTCAAACTTTCGAAATGTCTCGGAGCCGATATCTGAAGAATTGTTTTTATATTCCTCATCTTAGGCCAAAAAGAGATCAGCTGAAGTTAAAAACCGCCAAATTTCAGCTAAAAATGTCAATCTCCAGTCGAAAAAAATCGATTAGAAGATCGAAATTAGGATAGTTTTGGGTGAGAACTATGCTGACGATTTGGCACAAAAACAACCTTTTTACCTCGATTTAGTCATTTTTGACAAGTGGAGCTGTTAAAATCGCCTGTAATTG
Organism: Caenorhabditis zanzibari; assembly: GCA_963966625.1. Taxonomy (NCBI): domain Eukaryota; kingdom Metazoa; phylum Nematoda; class Chromadorea; order Rhabditida; family Rhabditidae; genus Caenorhabditis; species Caenorhabditis zanzibari. The sequence continues at coordinate 12,176,412 of OZ016468.1, forward strand.
ACTTTTTCAAACGATTCTAACAACCCCTCGCCAAAATTGACTAAATTTTGAGCCTAGAAGTCCACATTGTTCTGACTCAAAACTATCTTAATTTCGATCTTCTAAATTCCTTTTTTTTACTGAAAACTGACTTTTTTGAGCTAAAATTGGGGTTTTTGAATCTATTGGCAGATTGGGATCTTTCAAGTTGAAAAAAGTGCCAGAAATTTAAAAAACTCATGAATTTCCCCCCCCCCCCCCCCCCAAATCATTCCCATTTTCAGCCTCCTACATGTACCGATGGGAAGCGAAGACAATGCTGGCAATCGTCTACGTCTTCGCCATCGCCATCTGATTCCTCGGCTCATCTTCCATCTCCTCTTTCCCTCTATCTCCAGATTTCGTGTCTCTTCAAGAAGCAGAGCATCAGCAGCAGCCGCTATATCATTTTCTATTCCATCCCATCCCCATCCGCCTATATATCCCCCCTAGTAACTTATATAATACCATTAACCGCGTCTCTCCGGTTGTTTATCTTTTCCCCTCCATTCAACACTGATAAATTTACAAAAAAGTGTCCTTATATTGTGGTCCATTTTCTCTGTTAAATTATACCCCAAAACCCCCGCCAAATTTTCAAATTTTCTCGCTGTTTTTTTCGATTGTTTTCGTTCCCCTCCTCCGCGCTTCAAATGAAAATCTTTTCCCGATACACGAATACACCCTAGATACACCGAATCTTCCGGTCTTTCCCCCTCCATTTCAAGTTCAGATCGAATCCGGAGATACGGTAGATTTGAAGGCACAGGCAACCTCGCGAGAGACGCACTTCTTTCGATTCCTTGTATAAAGAAAAACGGAAGAATTGATGAAGTAGGCGAGAGATGCTTCCACGAATAATTCCGTCGATTCTTTCTGTGATTTTCTTCTTTTCGTTCTTGTTTTTTGTCGCTGCACTGGTATTGCAGTTTGTGTGAGTTTAAAATGGTCTAAATATCAAAAAAAATCGGTTAAAAAATAGACTGAAAAACTGAAAAAATTATTTCGAAAACCCCAAAAAAAGGGGGGGGGGGGGGGGAGGGGAAATTACCTATAAAACCGAAAAAGAAAAATTGCCAAAAAAAATTCATTTTTTTTTGAAATTAAAAAAACCGTAATTTGAACTTTCGAAATAATGAAAAACAAAAAGTAAGGATGTCCTTGGTGGCCTAGAAATCAAAACAATCGGAAAAAGTTAGGCCAGAATTTTTTTTCAAACATTTTTTTATTTGAAAAATAAGTTTTTCCGCTCCGCGACATTTCGAAAGTGTGAGAAAGTTTCGAAATCATTTTTGCTTTTTGAAGCGGAGCACTTTCGAAATGTCACACTTTCGAAACGTCACACTTGCGAAATGTCGTGGAGTGAAAAATCTTCTTTAGATCCTGAGAGCTTACAAAACCAAAAATTCCTGAATTCTTGAAAAAATCTTGTGAAAAATATAATCGAAAACTTCATATTGCGCTTGGTGGCCTAGAAATCCATAAATTGAAAATGTTAGGCTATTATTTTTTCTCATCTGAAAAAATGAGTTTTTGGTGGCAGAAATCATTTCAAAAATTTCAGATTTTTTTAGGGTTATTTGAAAAAAAAATAAATGTTTGTGGGCAAAAACTCAATCATTTGTGTTGAAAATTTCAAAAAAGTTCAAAGTCTCGATACCCTAACTTATCGTTTTCTAGGCCACTTTGAACTTTTTTTGATGGCCTAGTTGTTTTGGTTTTCTAGGCCACGAGTCCTTCAATGGAATTTGTAACAAACATTTTTCCAGACGCCTCGACTCGCCGGACCTCGAAAATGAGTCGGTGTTCAATTCGGCGCCGTACGACGTTTTCGTCTATTCCGCATTCTATTATAATAAATCGAAAAGTCTTGGGGACTCTTCGATGGTTATTTTGATGACAGCAGATTTTGAAGTTTTGGATAATGTGAGGCAGTTGGAGTTGTTGGTTATAAATGATACGAATCGGGTGATGGCGACTGCGGAGTTGGAGAGGTTTGTGGGATGGCCTATAAATGTCATATGGGAAAAGTTAGGCCACGATTAACTTTTTGGAGGTTACGGTGGTTATACAGAAGAACTCCATTGTTTTTTCAAAAATACAGTAAACAGCAAAAAGCCAACAAAAAGAATGTACCCACTACCATTTTCAGTGAAAATAAGTCAACTTTGAGAGTCTGAAAAAGTGGTTTCCAGATGTCCAAGTTTTTTGAAATTTTGTAGATGTATAGAGCAACTCAAGAACTATATTTTTGTAGTTGGCAACTTTTTTATAGGACCAAGATTCAGTTAGTTAGCGAGCGTAGAAGCCGAAAGGCCCAAAAATTAGACGGAATTTGAAGTCACGTCAGTAAACTTTGCCTAACTCGCTGGATTGTGGACCTATGAAAAAGTTTTCAACTACAAAAATAGAATTCTTAAGTTGCTCTATACATCCACAAAATTTCAAAAAAATCAGATATCTGTAAACCACTTTTTCAAACACTCAAATTTGACCTGTTTTAGCTGAAAACGTCATTGCGCATTCTTTTTGGTGAGTACTGTACATTTTCAAAGTTGACAGTTCTTGAGAGGTTACTGTAGTTATTAAGTCTAGTATGGCTTAAAAACCCTTATTGAAAAAGTTAGGCCACAATGAAATTTTTGAGCCAAAGTTACAGTAGTAAGCGAAAAGCCCTTTAGCTACAGTCCTAGCCAAAATGAAAATGCGCACTGTCGTTATAAGTCAACTTTAAGGGTTTGAAAAAGTAATTCCCAGATGTCCGATTCTTTTGAAATTTTGGGGATGTATAGAACAACTCAAGAACTATATTTCTGTAGTTGACAACTTTTTCATAGGACCATGATCCAGTTAGTTAAGTCACGGAAGACAAAAAGCCAAAAAATGAGACGAAATTCGAGGTAATGTCTTTCAACTTGGCATAACTAATTGAATTGTGGTCCTATGAAAAAGTGGTCAACTACAAAAATTCACAAAATTTCAGAAAAATTGAATATCTGGAAACCACTTTTCAGACCCTCAAAGTTGACCTTTTTTGGACTTATGATGCCATGAGAGTACTGTACAAATTCTAAAATTTTTATAATATATCACAAACTGGAGAGAGATTACTTTCGCTATTCAGAAAAAATACATTGTGGCCTAGAAAAGCCCAAAGTTAGGCCACCAGAATCCAATTTTCAGAGTGACAATCCACGACGCATGCAAATGGATCGCCATGACGGCGACGACTCAAGTCGTTCAAAATCCATCACTATTATTTGTGTCCCTTGGAGGGAATCATGCTCCGGTGAGTTTTAAAGTTGTTTAAAAAATAATTTGGCATTGAAAGTTCGCTCTATTAATAATTTCTAATAAGAGCAATCAGAGCCATGGAAGATCCTGGAAAAATGAATTTTGAAGTTTGCGAGTTTTTTTGAGCATAAAAACTTTAAGCCTAAAAACACCTTTGAGCCTAACTTGAGCCTGTAAAAAGTTGAGCCTAAAAACCTACCCTGAGTGTAACTTGAGCCTAACTTGAGCCTGTCAACCTACCTTGAACCTAACTTGAGCCTGTAAAAAGTTGAGCCTCAAAACCTACCCTTGAGCCTAACTGGAGCTTGTAAAAAATTTGGTCTAAAAACTTACCTTGAGCTTGACTTGAGCCTAACTTAAGTTGAGATTAAAAACCTAACTTAAGCCTACTTTGAGCCGGTTTAAAAAAATGAGCTTTAAAAGCTACCTTCAGCCTGTAAAAAGTTCTGCCTAAAAACCTACCTTGAGCCTACCCTGATCCTAATAATTTCCAGATCCCCTTCGAAGTGATCTCTCCAGAGCCTCAACCCGTCGTCATGTGCATCTCCCCCCTCTTCGCCGCTGAAAATTGGCAGAATCTTCTCGTCGCCCTCCACGTCTACAAACGATTCGGAGCGCATATGCATCTGTACATAAGAAGTGTTGTATCGCCGATGCTCGAGATTTTACGGGTCTATGAGGAAGAGAAATATGTGACTTTGAAGCCATGGAATCGAATAAACTTGTTGAATCGAGATGAGCGGGATTTCAATCCGAATCTGAATGTGGAGTTCAGAAGTCAGGCGGCGGCGCAGACGGATTGTTTGTTGAGATATAAGGTGGGTAATTTGAAAAGGGTTACTGTAATTTTGAAAAATCTTTTATAAGCCAAAGTCTCTAAGCCTAAGCCTCTAAGCCTAAGCATCTAAGCATCTAAGCCTAAGCATCTAAGCCTAAGCCTCTAAGCCTAAGCCTCTAAGCCTTTAAAAGTTTGATTTAACCGTGCCTACAGTACCCCTTTTCAGGAAGCCGCCGAATTCGTGGCCTTCGTCGACCTCGACGACTTGATCCTCCCGCGAATGGCCAACAACTATCTCAACGAGTTCCGCTACCTGGCATCCGAACATCCTACAGTAGCCTATTTCACCTATTCAAAAGAGAATACAAGGACCAGAGCATGTAGGGATCCTTTTTCCTGACATTAATAGTTATATTATTTTTAGATAAACGCGCAAATGTCTTCTCAATAGAGCACGTTTTGCGGAGTGTTCAATTCGAGCAAGCCACAGAGACTGGGAAGATGATAGCGATACCGTCGAAGGTGAACAATACATGGATACATTGGACGCATAAGAGTTTGAAGAAATTGGAAGTGGATCCGGGATTCAATTCGATTACGCATTTGAAGCATATTGATATGGTAAGTAGTAGCGAAGTGTCATAAAGTTGGTCACTTTGAAACCGGGACGTTTCCAGCGGCCGACCCCTGAGCCTCCGCAACAACGACACTCCGCAAGTATTTAGTGCGCGTTGTTTGACGTAAATCGACACAAGCTTTTGAAAAATTGATTCATTTGAAAGCTTGCGTCGATTTACGTTAAACGAAGCGCACAAAATCCTTGCGGAGTGTCGTTGTTGCGAAGGCTCAGGGGTCGGCGACAGCGAAACGCAGATCTGTATCTAGATAAATCCTACGTCATTCTTATTTTATGTGTCTAGTGTGATGCCAGACGGACACAAAATGGAAAATTTCGTGCAAAATTTACGCAGTTCGCGAGAAAAACTGTTTCCTTGTACACATTTTTCACTTTCGATTCTGCTTGCAAAATCTTGTTTTGTTGCAGCTCGATGGAATGGGTGTGGATCATGAGAGAGTGCCTCAATATCATCCGTCCAGTGGAGAAGGGGATGTTGAGAAGCCGTTGATATCGAATAAGAATATAAAGATGATTGAGAAGGATTTTAATAGGTATGTAGTATTTTGAGGTACCTTGAACTTTTTGGTATTTCAGAATGAGCTGGAAGTCGTCGATTCGACGCCATCTTCGAAGTCTTCCGGTCAACATGACATACTCCAAACTGATTAGTGATTGTTATCGAGAATCGTATTATAAGTTTCATGCAACAAATGCAAATCATGCAATGTTATGTCCTGGGCCGGAGAGGTGTGATGTGAGTTTTTGAAATTTGGCGCTAAAGTTCTTGCGAACTGTACATTGTTGATGGCCTAAAAACTCAAATTTTGGTTTTCAAGTTCATTCGAATTGTCATAACTCGCTTCAAAGTTTACAGTTTTTAGTTTTGGCAACAGTTTTAGAATCCGCATAACTTTTTTCACATTTTGGTATCATTACACTTTGGATAACCCAAATACACTTATCACTTTTGCTCACTTTTTTTGATTTCTAGGCCATTCAAGTTTCGTTTTGAGGATTCTAAAACTGTTGTCAGAAATGAAAAATATTGATTTTGAGCCGAGTTACGAGCATTTTAACAACAGGGGCATAGAAAATCAGAATTTGGATTTCTAGGCCATCAAAAAAACTAATAAACTAACATCGAACAATGCGCATAGTTTTGAGGATTCTAAAACTGTTGTCAAAAACGAAAAATTTTGATTTTGAAACGAGTTACGAGCATTTCAATATCAGCTGCCTAGACAATTTCAAACTCTAAAATTTCCTAATTTCAGATCACCTCCCACACGGCTCGATGTTGGAACAGTGTTGGCGAGTATCACTCGACGAGAGACGGAAAAGTAATCAACATTCATTTTGCCGAAAACTCAGATTTCGCATTATCAGACGGGTGTCAAGTATAGCAATAATAATTTCAATGTATTAGAATATTTATGAACATAATTTCAAGTCGCCGACCTCTGAGCCTTCGCAAGGATTAGTGCTCGCCGTTGAACGTAAATCGGTACAAGTATTCAAATAAATCACTTTTTTAAAAAGCTTGTGTCGATTTACGTTAAACAACGCGCACTGAATTCTTGCGGAGAATCGTTGTCGCGGAGGCTCGAGGGTCGGCGAATGAATAATAAAATCTAGGCTCTCAACTTGATCAGTCTCGGCATTCCATGATACAATAAAAGAGAAGAATCATGAAGACGGGTGGTATATGAAGTTGGAGCCTTATTCCCTTCAGAGGGAATCGCTGGGATCAGCCAGTATAGAGAGGCATCTCCAGGCACAAATGGTTGAGGTTCGGGGATCTCTGTGTAGATATAGGCGGCGAGGTTACCAGTTTGGACCACTTGGGTGTCCGAGTTACGGGTTGCGGGAGGGTGGATGGCCTGGAAAGTTTTGGGGGTGGGATTACGGTATCAAAAGATGTGTACCTCAAACATTGAGTCACCGGCACGCTTTCCATCGTCGCTGTAGACATATGCTCCCATTTCGCCTTGAAGCGTAAAACGATTTTTTGGTACTGTTTAAAGTGAATTTACAAATCGTCACCATTCCAGTATTCACTAAACGCTATAGAAAATTTTTCCAGCGATTTTTAATTTTTTAAAATTGAAATTTAAAAAAGTTGTTTGAAAATGTTTTCTACCGCAAAAAACGAGATAAAAAGGACTATTTTGAAGAGAGTTATAAGCGATTGATGTTTTCGTGAGAGACGCAGACACTGTCTCGTTTCTCTGCGTCTCTCCGACAGCGAGGGTGTCTGCTTTCTCTGCGTCTCTCTTATCGCAACTTCAAACGCTCACAACTCGCTTCAAAATGGTCCGTTTTGACTCGTTTTTGCGGTAGAAAACATTTTGAACGACTTTTTAAAATTTTAGTGCCAAAATGACGGCGATATTACTTTCATCACGGTTTTTACGTCAAAATGAACGAAAGTTTTTGCGGTAACTCAAATTTTCAAACCACCTGTACAGCCTAACTGAGAAAATGTCTCTTTGAGATATCCAACTTACCCTTATGAATAAATTGCACATTTTTGAACGTAGACGGTACCAGTCTTTCTAGACTCGTCACATCTAACTGTGCATTTTTTGGAGCTTTCTTGGCGTAGGCTCGTTTTTTTATTTGTTTGAAATGACGCTCATGGAGGAAGAACCAGCCATGCGATGTTAGATATCCCTGAAAAAACAGATCAATGTTCGGGGTAATATTTTATTTTTTGTCGTACCAACATTGGAAACTCTTGCTGATTGGGAATATACCATACACTTTCCGATGCCAATGCAACTTCGATGGTTACTGTAGACAACGGAACCACCGCATGTACCGTCTGTGTTTTAATAGCCGAATCAATCAAGTGTACCGCTTCGATTTCCACGAAAACACGATCGTTGATTATGTGTTTTTCGAATGGGGCGGAGTTAATTGTACATGGTAATAAGGATAGAAATATTAGAAGTAACATTTTATCAAATATTTGGTATAGAAAATCCGGGGGAAAGATCGCGAAAACTCGACAACTGTTAACATCGAATAAATCACTCATGGAATGTGCTCGAATGACGGAAGGAGGGCCCCGGCGGGACGTATGTTGAGACGTCGGCGATTGTTGAAGTGTGTTTTCTAATGAGAATTCGAGCGATTGCGTGACGATATGGGACGATGAAGTAGAACGAAATGAATGGATCGATGAGTGCTGGGAAGCATGTCATCACGTTTAGAAGGTGTTCTGAAATATCAATTGTGAAGTTTAAATTTTTTAGGATTACAGTTGTTTCCTCAAATGAGCGTTCCAATTCAAGTACCTACGAAAATAACAACTTGGATAAAACTCGAGTGAAAAGATTTTCAAATCGTCAACTTCATTTTTTGTAATCAACTTTAAAAAATGCAGATTTTTTGCTGATTCAAGTGCACTAAGTATCGCTGCTCAAAACGCTCTAGAAAATTTTAAAAACCACTTTTTGTCAACAGCGGCGAGCGCGACAAAGTGCAATAAAAAATTAGACTAAAATTTTCGAAAAATCCCTTTTCAAATATTATTTTTGTTTATATATCTAATAATGCATGATTTCGTCTTCAAAGTAGTTCAAAAACGAGTCAAGAAGGACCACTCTGAAGCGAGTTATAGGCGTTTGAAGTTTCAGTGAGAGACGCAGACACTGTCTCGTTTCTCTGCGTCTCTTCGACAACGAGAGTGTCTGATTTCTCTGCGTCTCTCACTGAAACTTCAAACGCTTGTCTCTCGATTAAAAATGGTCCGTTTTGACTCGTTTTTAACACATTCGAATCAGCGAAAAAATTTTCATTTTGAAATAGGTTAGAAAAAATTTAAGTTAACGATTTGAAAATCGTTTTTTTATGGAAAAAATGCGCAAAAATACACTCTAAATAACCTTGATTTTTTTTCAAGGACATTCAATGACGTTTTTTCCTGCTTCAACGAGCACTCCGTCCACTGGAATCCCTATTTTTCGAAAATCAAAATTACCTGTTATTAGAAATTCTTCCTGTGTGAATTGTGTAATTAAATAAAGCGTAATTATGGGAAAATATGAGATCAATGGAAGCAGAGCTTGGCAGGCGAGACCCTGAAAAAGGTGATAATGGTGGGAATTTGAAGAAGAATGTTCTAGATCATTGTATGGCCTAGTAAACCCACATACCTTCATCAACATCCTCGTATGCCTTTTGGTATTATTGGACAACTTTGAATGAGCCTTTGTCAATTCCAATATTTTCCGTATTATAAAAACAGACACCAAGGGGACCCCATAAGCACCAACAGCAATGGCGCCAGTGACAAACAAGAAACGAAAAGATGTGGTATCAGAGAATCCAGAAAATGGAATATAAATTGATAGGTCATGAGATGCATGCTCGAGAATTGATTGAGTGCGGACGGTATCGAAATCCCAAGGGGCGGTGAAGGGAATTATCTGAAAATGTGCATTCTGTGTGAGCCGAACTCTCCTAACCGAGGCCGGCCGCGGAATTCCAGTTAGGGTACTCCTGGCCTTGGAAACCTACGGCGGCCGCGCGGTTCTGAGCGTTTTTCGAGAGGACGGCTGGTTTCAACGACGACCCGGGCCGCGGCCGACCGCGGCAGTCTTGCTTCCAACCTACCGTAGCTATCATTGGTGCAATATGACATGAGAGAATCAGTGTCATCAACGAATTCCTGCCCCACCTCCAATTCTTAATAAGTGAATATCGAAAGACTACGGTAGCAGAGATGGACATGGCAACACTGGAACTGATACCCTGGAAACTTGGGGATTTTGGTATTTCAAGAATTTGAAATTTAAAACCGCAAAAACGAGTCAAAAAGGACCACTTTGAAGCGAGTTATGACCTTTTGAAATTTTCGTGAGAGACGCCGACACTGTCTCGTTTCTCTGCGTCTCCTCGACAACGAGAGTGTCTGCTTTCTCTGCGTCTCTCTTGCCGAAACTTCAAATGCTTACAACTCGCTTCAAAATGGTCCGTTTTGACTCGTTTTTGTTGAATTCGAATCAGCGGAAAATACTGAATTGTTATAAATAGGGTAGAAATTTCTGGAATGTTGGCCGTCTCAAGTTTAGGAATCAAATATGATTTTATAGTTGGAATTTAGAAGTTTTTTATTTGATTTGAATAGATTTTTCGAAATCTGAAAATTTGAAATTTCGTAATGACGCAATTCAGATGGATTTTGAAGCTGCACGATTCCCAGACTATAATTTCAAATAGTACAAAATAATAATAATATTTTCCACTCTTTCGTGAGATTCTAGACTGATGATTGAAAATCCTCGATATCTTATTTGCTGTTCAAAAAAATACGTCCAATTTTGAATTGCAGAATTTTGTGCTACAGTATTTATTTCTGAAAAATTCTGTATAAAACTGCGTTTGGTGGAAACCGTGCCGCACTTGCAGACTCACTGAAAAAAAAGCCGCAAAATTCTGGAATTCAAATTTTCAGTGCGATTTTTTTTGAATAGATAATAGACTCTATAAAAATCTCGTTATCAGATTCCTAGAATCCGAAAATCCTCGTGAACTCTTGTTTTGGATTTCAAAATTTCATAGTTTTCCGATCATCGGGTTCTAAGCTCCCCCGGGTACCTCAACCCTTCAGAATCTCCGAATCGGTCCCCTTCTAACTATTCCAATTCTCACCACAAATAAATGATATGTGGAAAAGCACACATCCGGCCCGAACTTTCTACACAACCCATTCGCCAGAACCGCCATCGTCGTTGAATTGGGTAACGCCCTGAAGAAAAGTGCAAATATTCAAAAATGGACAAAAAGGACAGCAAAGGTTACCTGTATTGAATAAAATAAGCGGCAAGTATGTTTGCAATCTGACAAAATGTCGTATTGTATAGGAACATTTTAAGATCTTTCAAATTGTGCGGTGACTTTTTGATTATCAGAATAACGAGAATGAATTGGAATAAAAGACCCGAGAATAGATAGAAATGGAAGTAAATGTTGATTAGGGGAACAAAACGATTGGAGTTTGAGAAGGGCATTTCTAGGGGATCGGAGAGCTGCAAATGGAGAAATTAGTAACATGAAATTTTTAAATTCAAGAATGTCAAAGGATTTAGATTGCAATACTTGGAGTTTCTCGGATTCCAAATTCTCGAATTTTGACAAATGCGAAGTAGGATTTCAGTCATTTTTTTAATTTGTACTCGAATGATTATCCCAACTCCATTATTTACAAAAACAACAGTATTTTCTCATTAAAATCGTTAAAACTCAAAAAAATCGCCTTTCAAACTTACTTGTTTTTCTGAAAAAAATTTAATATTTTTATTAATGCATCTAACGTTCAAAAACGAGTCAAAACGGACCATTTGGAAGCGAGTTATGAGAGTTTGAAGTTTTCATGAGAGACGCAGACATTTTATCGTTTCTCTGCGCCTCTTTGACAGCGAGAGTGTCTGCTTTCTCTGCGTCTCTCATTTCAATTTCAAATGCTCATAACTCGCTTCAAAATGGCCCGTTTTGACTCGTTTTGGGTTAAAAAAAATTTTAAAACGACATTTTTTGAATTTCAGTACAAAAATTAAAAATCGTCTAAGAATTTTTCTCTACGTTTTTAAGAAACAATTTTAGGTACATTCGAAGCTACGAAAAATGTCGCATTTTTTTGAAATCGGTTTAAAAACTGAAAGTTCGCGATTTGAAAACCAATATCCTCAAGTTTGAACCATTTTTATGAAAAAAATATTGTTATTTTCGTAAATACTGAAATCGACGATCATTTCCTATAATCTCTGGAATCGCAAAATTCCTAAATTTCAAATTCATAATTTCCAAAGTTTTGAATTTTTGAGCTTCCTTGGATTCCAAGACTCGCAGAATCTTAAATTTTCAAAAATTCAGAATTTTGTCAAATGTCAAAAACTCAAAATTTCGTAATCCAAAAATTTTCAATTTAAAAGTTTCTTTTTTATCTTTGTCATTCATTTTTCTCACAAAATTTTAGCTGTCATTGAATATCCAGTTTTACGGCGGCTTCAAAAATGAGTCAAATTTGGGTAGCCAACAAAAAATCCTAATTTTATGGACATATTTACATGTATACCCAAAATGCTCATGATTTTAATCCACTGACACTACTTTTTATAGACTACAATTTTAATTAAATATCACATGTACCTCCTTTTCTAATTAACGATGACCAGACAAATGAGCAAAATATCAGGTGCTCTTTTTTCTTTTTTCATGGATATCCCAATGGAAATTTATATAGACATCAGAAACATGATAAGGGCAAAAAAGAGGAAGCAAAATTCTTAAATTTATAAAGAAGTTATTCAAAAGTTCATAACTGAAAAGGGTTCATGTGAACGGCACGTATTTTGAATTAGATGAACTCGGTGATCCGTTAAAAATTTTTCGAGAATTCAGAGAATTATTAGAATCTGAAAATAATGGAGACTACGACGACTTCTGTTTTGATGTTTTGATGAGCATTTTTGGTTTTTGAGTTTTTGATAATAATTTAGATCCCTTTTGAGATAGAAACGAATGATTTTGGGATATTTTGATTTTGTGACGTCAAGGAATCTGATGTTTTGGGGTTCCTTTTGGATTCTTGAATTTCGAGATTTCTGAAATCATAATTTCGAAGGAAATGGAGGAGATCAGGGCGATCAAATTGATAGGATGAGGAAATTTTGGGACAATTTTTCAAGAGGGATTTCGGATGCTTAAAATGTAAACATCGGAGATTCTGAGATTCAGAAAATATGAAACTCTGAAATTTTTTGATATCGGAACTTTTCAAACTCTGAAAATCTTAGATTTTGAGATGTTTCATTTATTTTATTCTGGAATTGTGAGATTTTGAGATTTTGAATTCCGTCATTCTGAATTTGAGCAATTAAAAAAAGTTGGATTACTTTGGTTTAGATATTTCGAGATTCTAAAATTTCGGGATTCTGAAAACTCTGATGTTCGGAATATTTCAAACTCCAAAAATCTTCGATTTTGAGATATTAAATTTGTTGTATCTTGAAGTTTAGAGATTTCAAGATTTCGAATCCCGGTTATTTGAATTCGAAAAATCCAGAAGATCTGGTTTTTTCTTATTTTTTATTTCTAATTTTTCAGATTCTGGAGTTCAGAAATCATGAAAATTGGAGTTCTTGAGAACCTATTATGAAATTTTGAGATTTTTAGATCCTAAAATTTTGAGGAGTTTAGATTTCGAAATTCGGAAATCGATAGATTTTGAGATTTCAAGAGCATTCGGAATTCTGAAATTACGAAATTTCGAGAACCTGAAATTCCAAAGTTTTAAAATTCTGATATTTCGAGATTTTTAATTTCACTGTTTTTAGAATTTTCGGTTTTGGAATTTTGTGAACTTCAACTTATTTTCGTTAAATTATTTTCAAAAAATCCTTTGAAGCATAAATAATCAGACTCTTCAGTTTCCAAAATAGAGATTTTGTTTTGGCTTATCTTTTTCAATTAGCCTTGTTTTGAATGTTCAATTAATGGATCTTTGATTTTGAAATTTTCAGATTCTGAACCATTCTATTCTGAAATTTTTAAAAGTTAAAAAAGTTCTAATTAAAATAACCCTCAAAAATTTTGATTCAAAATCCTAATTTCTTTCTTTTCAAATTCCAAGAAATTTATTTTTTCTGTTCCAGACAAAATGACCTCATCAAAATTGAAGTTCCGTGAGAAAAAACTTTCAAAGATTTGCACTTTTTGATCCCGAACTTTGCTCATGGCCTAGTTTTCCAAATTCTGTAATTTCTAAACCACCATTTTTCAAGTGTTTTCAAATTTCAAGTAATCATATTTATTTATGCTTTTGGAGTGAACAGGGGGACACAATGACAATCAAAGAAGGGAATACCTGATTCAAAGAAAAAGGTGGCCGAGTTTTGGATTTCTAGGCCACCAAAGTACAAATATAAATAATGTGGAGAGAGAGAGATGTGATAAAAGTATGACTCGTTGTATAAATGGAGAGAAAAATAATAACATTAGCAAAAAAAAGTCACCAGGAAAGTGGAAGAGATTCTGGAGTGAGTAGATACCTAAGATTTTTGGGTTTTCAGGGGTACGGTGGCTAAGTAAAAAAATAACAATGAAGAATGCAATTATGAAAAAAAGGGACCTGAGTTTTGGGGGATACAGTATACCAAAGGAGCTCACGGAGCTCTACATTTCCACATCGACCATTTCCTCATGTTGGGATTCCATGACCGGGGGAACGAGACTCATCTGGGGCAACTGGAGAGTTGGGCTCGCGAGCAAAGAGCTCTGGAGCAACGATGCCAAATATAAAGACACCAACGGATTTGGTTGAAGGCTGAGAAGGGCGGTTTGGATGTCTGGGACTGGAAGAGTGGGAACGGGGAGAGTTGGAGACATGAGCAATGGAGATGCTCCGAGTTGAGGGGTCGGGAGAGATGATGGAGGGTTTTGAAGGTCTTCTTCGGGATCTGTTTGGATTCCAGAGTCGGAGGAGGACTCGCTTCGGCAGGGGGACAGTGGGGAGGCTGAAACAAGGGAGTTTAGATTTCAGGGAGTCGAACCTCAAAAACTAGTGGTCAGAATTTCTTGATAATTACACAGATCGACAGGAAATTTCTTGAAGATCCTTCTCAGTTTTGTACTTCTCGTGAACAACAGTTGTCCACGTGAAGTACACAAACCTAAACTTGGATGTATCCGAGAACCACTGAACCAAATTTTTCGAAAATTATACAGATCGATAGGGAATTTTTCGGAGAATATTTCCGATTTTTAAAATTTAATTTTTGCGATTTCTCCGAGTCAGCTTTGGGACATTTCGAAAGTGTGAAGTTTTTTGTACAATGAAACATTGCTCACCTTTCTCATACGTCGGCATCACATTATAAATCATATCAACATGTCCACATGGTCCATTCGAATGTCCCAATGCTCCTTGAACATCGTCAAACTTTGCGCCACACCGGCACACGCATGGCGAAGTGTTGTGCACATGAGTGATATGGGCGGTCAAAACGGAAACTCTCTCGTCTTCGAATGAGCACAATTGGCAACGATAGAAGACGGTACGTTTTTCTGGAAGCATACTACGATCCGAGTCTGAGGAGCAAGATGAGTCCATGGATGTGTTGTTGGTGTCGAAGACTTTGGAACGGCTGTATTTGGAGACGACGCGGATTCCGTGGGTTTCTGGAAAATTTGATAGTTTGCGGTATCATTTTAGTGTGGCTACGCAGCAAATTGGTTTTTGCAGTATCAATTCTAAGTGGCTACGCAGCGAATTGCAGATTTTGTATTTGCGGTATCACTTGCCACGCAGCGAATTGCAATTCTAGAAGATTTTGAACTTTCAAGACAAGAAAATGTATTGTGTTCAAAATTTTTTGCTGATTCCATACGTTGTGATATTGTCTGTATTCGTAAAATTAGATATTGCGGTATCAATTCTACATGGCTACGCAGCGAATTGCAGATTCTTTATTTGCAGTATCAAATCTATGTGGCTATGCAGCGAATTTTGTTTTTGCTATATCACTGGAACGTTGCTACGCAGCGAATTGCAGTATCTATTTTCCCGTCCAAACTCACTTGCAACATGCCGAATCAAGTCGGCCTTCCACTTGCTGGTCCTCGAACAATATCTGCACTTGAATGGCCTCTCCGACGTGTGAACTCTTTTATGACGAATCATCTCAGAAACCCATTTTCCCTGATATCCGCATGTCGAACAAGTACGCGTCGAGACATCCGGATCCAACTCCATTTTCTTCATTTCAATCTCATCGTCTGGTCCCTCGATGGCCTCTTGCTCACTGAGATATCGCTTTTCGAATGGTTGATCGTCGGCTTTTCGAGCGACGAGAGCGTCCAAAGTGTTTGAGGGGTTTGCCACTTCTCCACGACGACGTTTACGACGATGCTCTTTTTCGGGGGAGGAGAGAGAGGAGAGGAGGTTGGACACGTCCAGGGCGGTGAGCAGGGATTCGCAGTTCATTTTTCTGAAAATAGAGAATAATTTTGAAGGGAAGTAAAATTAATTGATAACATTGAGAAGAGTAATAACATAAAAATGAGTCCTGGAAAATCGTAAATGTTGAAGTTCAGTTTAACCAAAATTTCAGAATCCTAAATTCTAGAATGTAGTGAATTCTCAAGTACTAGTGGACCGAATTTCTTAAAAATGGATTTCTTGAAGTTTTGAACTCCTCGTGGACAAGAGTTGTCCACGTGAAGTACACGAATCTAAATTCGGGTGTATCTCAAGAACCACTGGACCAAATTTGATGAAAATTGTACAGATCAAGAGGAAATTTCTTGAAGCTCATTTTCAGTTTTGTACTCCTCGTGGAAAAAATTTTGTCCACGAGGATTACACGAGTCTAAACTCGGATGTATCCCAAGAACCACTGTTTGAAATTTCAAGAAAAATTAGCCTAGAAATTTCACAAATTTTCAAAATTTGGCTATAAATCTAAAAATTTCAATGTCCCCAATCTCAAAAATTTAGAAAACAAAAACTAATAATAATGAGCAAGAAAAAAATCGAAAAAAAATTCTGCTCCAAAGCAACAAGACCGTGGGAAAAACAAAATTGAAAAAATTACAGACTGAACCAAAAAAGTGTGACTGCACTTGGAACAAGTTCCCGCCCATTTTCCTTCTGAGGGGAGGAGAGAGGGAGAAAGTTATCAGTACTCCAGGGAAAGCAAAGAATAAGGGAAAAAAGATAGTGAAAATGAAAGTTTTTGACTCCAAATTCTGATAAGAAAAGATGAGTATGTACTAGAGGCTCAGAGGGCAGGATTCTGGAGATATGAAAGTTTCAAAATAGTAGAAGGCGTTAGAAGATGTTCCAGGAGACTTGACTAAAGGCTGGAAGGTTTCTAGGGACAAGGGATGGTTCAAGTTGAAAGGATTCTAGAGATGTTTGATGTGAGACTTTTCAGGAGACTTTCCAAAGAGTAAGGGCTAATCTAGAAGACTCCAGGAGCTAGATTTTAGTTTAAGAAGATATAGGGAATCTTGAGGCTCGAAAGGTCCTCAGAATCAGAGTTAGAAGGCCTTCAGAATAATTGAGAAGATAGAAGATGACTCTATGGAGGATCAGAAACTTCTAGAAGACCTTAGAAGAATAGAATCTAGGCCTAAGACAAGGACTACGGTAAGCTACCAAGGATCTAGGCAAAAGACAAGATATCTAGGTCACTGTGGACTATAGAAGACTCTTCCAGAGAGTCAAGGGTCACCATGTCCATCCAGGTGAAACCAGGAAGAATGGGATATGGCAACCTCACTCGGAGATTCTGGGAGGCGCCCCGCGGCGCCCCCCTCCCGGGTCGGCGGCGGTACCTTTTCGCTCCTACCACTGTATGTTGACACAAGTTTTGTTAGAAACCACACTGAAGAAGTGTGAGAGAGAGCGAGACATCCGAGACTGTTCACTTCCGGGGGGCTCAGGAGGAGCGGGGATACGTTTACTCTTTTACAAAATATCAGCAGCAACAAAGTTTGCTGCTGCTCTCTTGGACAAACAGGGGCGGTCAGTTTGGTGAGCTCGCGGCCCTGGGAGCCCCACGTAAGGATGGTGACGTGTTTGTTGAGACCCAGAGAATTGGGATCCGATGACCATATCAAGTTGGGATGGAGGAGCATAGGCCAAAAGTTTAAAAGTCAGTAGGAAGCGCGTGTTGATTCACCTGCGCTTATGGAAGTGTGGGAGGATACTGAAGGCTCACGGTGAGCCCTTGAAGGCCATGCCTCTGAAATGGGCTCAGCGGGAGGCTCAGGGGCTTTGGCTTATTCACAGGGGCTCAGGGAAGGTTGCCACTACAGTAAGCTCTGTGACCTACCGTGAGACAGTCTCACGCTTTTCACCTATGCCAGTGCCTGAGCCAAGGTTGACAAAATAACGACCGCCGTCCGGGCCCTGGGTAGGTCGTCATTCCAAAATTTGGTGCTTCGGATTGAAAAAGCCCAGGACCGCCCGGCCTGAGCCCATCATGATACCTGCGTCTGTAACTCTGTTGTGCCTGTACCCGATCTGACTCAAGCAGTTGCCACAGGTACCCACAGGTTTAGGCTCCTCACCTATACATGTCCTCCACCTGAGCCCCTCATGCTTACCATATCTGTGCCTTTGTCCCTCCGGATGTCCAAGATTCTCTCTCTCTCTCTCTTGCGAAACTTATCGGAAGCATAACCCGGAAGCAAACACCGAGCCGCCTGCCCTCATTTCTTACGAGGAAATCGACCATTTACACAAACTACGATACTTCGCTTTTGACTGGACTACTGTAGTTGGGGCTGTGCTACTGTAGTTATGAGCTGGGGGTATTGTAGGTGGTCTAATTGTTCAGATGTACCTCACGGCTCAAGACAAGCTTTGATCCTTGTAGCGAGCTATCTATGTCTATACTTCAATTGATCCGTCCTTTTGAAAACCGTATGTTCCACAAAAGCTTCTGCTAACTCAAGATGTAGCTGTCGTTAAGCCTGCGATCCAAGATCATCCACACAAACAAATTGTTATTAATCCAGAAAACCGTCTAAACTCTTCTTCCGGGCTATGAGTCTTTGTGTTGACCAACATCACAAGACTTTCTCGGCGTTTTGACCTGCCTTCCCCTAAACATGGTCAACTGACTATCGGAGTGAGGTCATAGTGTAGACAATGAGGTGTCATATGGGCTGGGGGTATGGATGTGGGCTTGGCTGACCGCGGACCGACCGCCAGCCGGCCTGACGGATTCTGTACGCTTTTGCGTCCAAATTAGCTTATGCTAGTAGCAAAAATATGTACACCGATTTGGTCGACTGTGCTGGCGATCGGTCGGCGGGCAAAATTTCACGATCGAATGGAGCCTAAAAGGGTCCGTCTGAACCGCAAACATGTCTAAGAGCTATTGTAGGTTATTTTAACTGTTATTACGCCTCATAATTCCTAGCCATTGTATCACAATTCCAAACTCTCTATACTGACTTTTACAACCTCAAAATCTTAATCCAAGCATACAACGGATTTTAAATTCAAATCTCTCTCCAAATTCTACAGTACCCTATGTGTGACCTAGAACCTTTCATCTAGAACCCTTCAGACACAAAAAACCGCATTTTCTATGAATTACCTCGACGACGTCGCCTCTCCTTGAATTCAAAACCGATTCAATACCATCTGAGATCAATTGAATTCTCCCCCAATATTTGCTCAAGGAAAAGTTTGCGTAACCGCCAACCCTTCCATCATTGGTTTTTCTCAACTTCTTCTTCGAGAAGAAGACGATGAAGGAAGAATCCAAATAGGAACACGTCCTGGTACAGATTGGGGATGGTCGGTGGACGGCCACCTGGTGGCGCCGCCCCGTATGGGAAAAAAGGGGGGACTCGGGGGGAGCGAGTACAGTTCAAATATGAGGAGTCGGCGAAGGAGAAAAAAAATAGAAGGAAGTAATAGGAGGAAGTAAAGTTTGTGCTGTTGGTGTCAGCTTACAGGTTTTTGGAAGAAAAAAATTGAGAGACGAATAGTTTGGTTGGACTTTTAGAAGGACATGATCTCCAGGATTCAGGAGATTGGGGATTTGAAATTTTGAGGTTTTTAAGATTCTCAAATTCTGAAGTATCCTAGAATCTGGGGAAATTTTAATGATCTAGAGAGGGAGACGATTTTCGAGATTTTGAAGACTGGAGATTCTCAGATTCTGAAGGATTCTAGAATCTTAAAATTCTGACATCCATTGAGAGCCATGAGATTATGTGTATTTTACACGAATTCAGGATTCTGAAATTCTGAAAATTGGAGATCAGAGAGAGTCCTAGATGCTCAAAAATTTTTTTATTTTAAAACTTCGAAAAACCTCCAGAATCTCGAAATTTCAGATTCACAAGGCTTCAAAATCCCGAAATCTTCAGAATCATTTAAAGGGGGTGAGACAGCTCGCAAAATGGGGGGCAGAATGGGGGGCGATTTTCATGCCTCCTTTTATGCGCCCTCGGTCGGCGCGCCCGTTTGCGTCCGCGGTAGTGGCGCAGTGTCCATAGAAATGCGCCCACAGGTTCGAGCCCACCTAAGGTACATTCTGGCAAAATTAGAGCAAAACTTGTTTTGAGGTGTCCTACCACCTTTAAAATCTCTGAATCCAAAAATTTCATATACTTAAAGTTCCAAAATAATAACATCTGAAAAATTCTAATAATTTCTGAATCATTCGGAATCTAAAAATATGAAGAACCAAGGATTCTCAGGACTCCAGATTTTAGAATCTCAAAATATCAAAAGTTGACTATCACTATCAGAAGTCTTCAAAATCTCGAAATTTCTGTTTCTCAAAAAATTCGGAATTCAAATTTTGGAAAACTTGTAGGGTCTTAACGGAACTCAGATTCTTGAAATCTTCCAATTTTCAGAATCCTGAAACTTCGAAAACTTACAAAATCCAAAAAAACTCCATCATACATCATAAACAAAAACTCCCCAAACCCAAAAGTGTATGTGTACAAACAATGCTGAAACTCATTTTTGCTGACCGAAGCACAAAAGTACTTTTGCTCTTTTTGTTGCTCCGAGAAGCGCCGAGTCAGCTCGGTTCCAGGAGGTACCAGTTCGCACTCCTTATCAGAGACAGAGAGAATTGAAACTTTTTGGAGAAAGTGAAATTTCCATTCTCGGAAGAAATAGAACAACTGAAGAACAACTATATGGCAGAGGGGACTCAAAATAATTGGCTGAAATTTCCAGATTTTTGGGAGGAGGAGGTGGAGACAGAAATTTTTTCTGGAAATTGGGAATCGTTTAGAAGAATTGAATAATTGGCTCCGTTTCGTCTGTACTGTATAGTTGCAATTGGTGTTGAGCAAAGAGCACGTTTCTGCAGAATTTGATTTGGAGTACTGTAGGGAGGATGGGATTACGGTAGGGTTACTGTGGCATCATAGCTTTTGTGAGATTCAAAATTGGCGCGCCTGACAGAGACGCAGACAACGAGAGCGTCTGTGTCTCCTCCCTTCGCTCTTGGGGCGCGTGCTAACTTTAAAGGCGCATATCTCGAAAAGGGGTGAAGCTATCAAAACTTTTTCAATTACAGAAATATGGAAAATTTTATGCTAGGAAATTTTGCAGTTGACAGCTTTTTGATAGCTTTTTTTGCTTTTCGAGTTATAACGCTTTAAAGTTTTTTTTTTTTTAAATTAACTTAAAGGACGCATATCTCAAAAAGGGGCGGAGCTATCAAAATACTTTCAGTTACAAAAATATGAGAAATTGTATGATGAGCAATTTTGTAGTTGACCACTTTTTCCGATATCCACCCATTATTTGGATACAGAGCTTTCAACTCTAGGGGTTAGAAACTGTTGGGCTGGAAAGCTCAGCGCTGTGTATCTAAAGAATGCAAAGATATCGGAAAAAGTTGTCAACTGCAAAATTGCTCATCATAAAATTTTACAAAATTTTATAGTTCACCGTATGCAGCTAGGTAAGATGGTTCTTGAGATACGGGGGGGGGGGGGTTTTTTAAAGGTTACTGTAGGGATTACTGTGAGCAATGAAGGGATTTAGGTACAAAGCTGTGTATCTCGAAAACGGAGAAATATTGGAAAACGTTGTAAACTACAAAATTGCTCAGCATAAAATTTTGCATATTTTTAAAGCTTATAATATTTAGCTAGCTATAAGGGTTCTTGAGATATGGGCGGTTTTTAGGAGTCTAAATGTATTGGGATTCCGAAATTTGAAATCTCAGTTTTTGGGCTGAAATTTCAGGGTTTTTATCAATGCTCAAAGTCTTCTTTTTTTTCAGATTTTCAGAATCCTCTGAACTTGTCCTAACTTTGCCCTTTTCCCCATAATAATTTACCTCATGATGGTCATCACCCCCCCCCCCCCCTTTACAGTGTCCAACAGTTCAAGAATTACTGTTATCAGTAACCAGCTTCTACTTATCATTACATTTCCGTCGACGGTCACTTATTTCTGCGTCTCTCAAATTACCACACTCTTTTCCACACACAAAAAGAAAGGGCATTCTCGCGCCCTGAACCGTCTCTTCTTGCTCCTCCTTTGCTCCGCGAGCACCGCCTGGCGCTGCCGCGCCACGGCTCTATTTGCCCGTGTCTGCAAAGTGCATGGTCACCGGGTGGCACCGTCTCTTCCTCCAAAAAAAGCGAGCGACGAAAAAAAAATCCACGAAAAAAAGGTAAACTTTTTCTTTGTTGATGTTGCTGACTGGAGGTGACTGTGTTGCCCTGATGCACTATTATATATGTACTAAACAAATATGCCATACGGTTCACGAACGGGTTTTTTTTTTTCGAGGAGACTTTTGTGTGTGTGTGCCCTGGGGGTCGGCAGGGAGAGAGTCTCGTTTTAGTAACTGGCACAGCACGGAGTTTTTTTCAGGGTATTGCGTAAGTTCGGGGATTGAGAAAAGAAAAAAGTGAGGCTTTCAAAGTACAGTAAAAAGTGCATGCACTTTTTCTGCAACTTTTTGGTTGGGGGGAAATGTTCGGAGGAAGCAAAGAGGAACGGCGGGGACTTGGGGGGTCGAGAAGTGTCAAAAATAAGACAGTAGCTTTCAGAGTCGGTCTAAAACAGTGAAAGTTATATTCTTCTACAGTTTTTAAGGAAAAAACATGCCCCGCTGTTTAAAAAATACGGTAGCTCCCAAGTTCCGGAAAAAAATTCGACCAATTTCTGATCTTTTTTTTACCATTTTTGATCAATCTTCGGCCAATTTCTGACCATTTTTGAATCCGAGCAAAAATTGATAAACTGAAGCTATAGAGGAACTTTCTAGTAAGGCTCATATTAGCTGCTAATTGAAATAAATTTTGAGATTTTGAGCTGAAATTTCAGGAAAGAAACTGATAAAGTTATACTGTCCTAAAACTGAAGATTGCTTTTTAGAATTTTACGAAAAATAAATCGGAAAAAAATCTGGAGGAATCTCGAACAACATTGAACTGATATTCTGATGTCCTCAGTTCCTCCTCCTCCTCCAAGTTCATGATTCTGAAGGATCACCAAACTATCAACACAGCTGATATATCCTCTGTTCTGAGTCACAACAGAGACAGCAGTTGGTCTTTCAAAAGAAAAACTCCAGGAGATTAAAACCATGGGTCATATGAATGTAAAAACTAATGGATCTAGCTTGGTGTTTCATGTGATATTGGTTAGAGCAATAGAGCAAGGATTGGAATTGGGAAGTTACAAAACGCACAATTTACATCTGGAGCCTTTAAAAGCCTTCAAAATTGAGACTTCCGATTTTAAGCCTTTCTTAAGGAGTCTGTTCTTTCCAGATTCATGGCCTTCAAACAAATTCAAATTTGGAGGTCCTAGATTGGCAGTTAACAAGTTTTGGAGATCCCTATTCCTCGGCTGAAAGTGAACTGATTTTGATAAAAATAAAACTATTTGAAACAAATGCAAAACACAATTTGGAATAAAAGCTTTTCAAACTTTGATAATCGATCAGAAAAGCTAGATTTTCAGCTTTGAATGGATACTTGAAAATTGGAATCTAATAATCGCTGCGTAGCCATGAAAAATTGATACTGCAAAAATGCTTTTTTGGAATTCGCTGCTTAACTGTTCTGAGTTGATACTGCACTGTTCTACGATTCTTATTCAGAAAAAAATGCTAGAAAATTCTAGAACAGTCCTACGATTTCAAAGGTGTCACATGTTCTAGGTCTACATTTGAAATTTCCCAGAGTTTGCAGATTCTTGTAGATTCCAGTATTTTGAGTTCTGTGGATTCTAGTCATAAAGATCGTCTAACGAGACTCTGAATCTCATATTTTCAGAGCTGAAGGCTATCTGCAGTACTGGTCAAAATGATTGGCGTTTTCAGTCAAAATAGGTCAACTTTGACTGTCTGAAAAAGTGGTTTCCAGATATCCGATTCTTCTAAAATTTTGTGGGTATATATAGGAACACAAGAACTCTATTTGTGTAGTTGACAACTTTTTCATAGGACCACAATCCACTTAGTTAGGGCGCGTTTACTGACGTCATTTCGAATTTCGTCTCATTTTGGGGCCTCGCGTCCTAACTATCTGGATCGTGGTCCTACAAATAAGTTGTCAACTACAAAAATAAAGTTCTTAAGTTGTTTTATACACACACAAAATTTCAGAAAAATTGGATATCTGGAAGCCATTTTTTCAGACCCTCAAAGTGGACCTGTTTCCACTGAAAGCGCATCCATTTTGGTCAGTACTGTTACAGTACTACTGTATCTCAATTTAAAAAACACAAGATTTCTTCATTAGATTCTAAACATCATTCAAATTCTTGCAAAACCTATTACGCAATCTTCTAGAAAAAAAAAACCAGAACCAATCAAAAATAAACATTTTCCTCAGCACTGGTAACCTTCTCTCCGATTTTTTTGCTGCCATCCGTGTACATATTGACTCACACACGTTGACGTAAAGTGGTTTCTAGCGAGAGGATTGAGAGTTTGGAGAGTTTGGAACCGCAAAACTTTTCTTCTTACCTTCGATTTGTTAACTGGTTTGGGTTTCGAAATAGATCAGTGTTTATGGGAGAAACATCAAAAAAAGAAAAAAAAGAGGAAGAAGAAGCAAAGGAAGATTTGGAACAGAAGACACAGATATCCTACCGAAATATTTTAGAAATATTTTTTTAATTTTTCAAAATTTTCAAATTCTCGATGACTCATTTCGAAAGTACATTCAAATCAAACCTAATTAATATTTGATCGACATCTGAAAATGCGAACGAAACTCTGAAAAATCCGAATAAATTTGAACTTTTCACCTGCCAAATTTTTAGAAATTTTAAAGATCATTTAATTAGAGTTAACTGATTCCCAAAAAAAATTTAGAATGAGCAATTCGTTGAAAGTTTCAATTTGCAGAAAATAGAAAACTTTATAGAAACCTCAATTTTTTCTGTGTTCCAATATTGACTCAGCCACCCTGGTTTTGGGATGGTTTCGATTTGAAACCAGGCAAAACTTTTTTAGTTGAGAATAAAACAAATAAATAATCTAGAACTTGGTCGATAATTTTAGATCAGTTGTTACAAAATTGGATTTTTGAGATTTGGGGGGAAAAATGAGAACATTCTGGAATTTGGAGAACAACCAAGTTGGACAATTCGAAAGTGTGACGTTTCGCAAGTGTGAAAATACCTCTCAGTACAGTTTGCCACCTCAACCGTTTGACTACATATCCTGCGAAATGTCACACTTTCGAACTGCCGCGAAACCCAAAAACTCCGAATCTGAAAAAAAATGGCCTAGAATCCCAAATTTGAGATTTCTAGGCCACCAACTTCAAATGGACATAACTCGGTTTAAAATCAACATTTTCAGTATCTGAAAACTGATTAAGAATTAGAGTCGCCTGCAAATTTCCATACTCATACAAACGCCACATTTTCAAAACGTCGCACTTTCGAAACGTCACACTTACGAAATGTCTAGAGCTGAAAATTGAGAAAAGTATTGGTTTCCAAACTAATCGAAATATTAGAATTTCGGAATCTGAAAGTCGTAAACATTCAGAATCTAAGAATCAGAGAATCCAAAAATCCTTCAACTTCAGAACTACCCAAGAATTCTTTTTTTTTTTCAAATTGTGAAGCCTTGAAAATTAGTAAAATCGAAAACTCCTTCTAATGAAAATTTCTAGAAATTTGCTAATTTTTTTTTTGGCTTTCAAAACGTCACACGGCCAAAAATTTTGACTGGAAGGTTTGAAACCCAAATCTTGACCTAATAGCAACTTAAATTTTCTCTCCACGTGTACTCTATCAAAGAAGTACACTGTAGAATTTCAAAAATCATTATTTTCTAAACTTTCCAAAAATGTCATCGAGAGGAGGCCGCCGAGCAAAAACGGCAGCGGCCGCAGCGGCGGCTCGCCGGCAAAAAGAGACGGCAAAAAAGAAGGAGGCGTTGATGAGGTAAGGGCCGTCTTCTGAATTCTGAATTCAGAAGAAAATAAAGGTCGGCGCCAGGCTAATTGGAGTTCTGGGTGCTGACGAACGGCAGATGTTCCGTTTTTGGATTTTAGATTTTAGGGGGGTCTGGGGAAACAAAGAGGAGAGAACCATTCAATTATCGTTTCAAACAAAAACTCAAAAAAAGAGGAGAAGAGGAGATAATTGGAGTTTGGGAGAGAGCTCAGAATTTAGAATCCAGGATTCTGAATTTTTGGATTTCGGAGTATTCGATTTTAGAGATTTTTTGATTTCTTCGGATTCTGAGATTCAGAAACTTCAGAATTTTGAAGAAAAACGTGGTTTCTCGGGTTACGGTAGTTTTGAAGTTGTGGGATTTCGAGATTCTCTTATTCTTGGATTCTGAATTTTCAGACTATCAGATTTCAAAGTTCTGATATTTTCATTAATTCATAAATCAATAATTTTCTGAATTTTTGCTTCCAAAACATTGCACCTTCGAAACATCACATAATTTCGAAGAATCGAAACTGCTATTTTAGAATTCTAGAAAATTCGGAATCTCCTAAATCTGGAAATTTGAAAAATTAAGATTTTCAAAAATCTCACAAACTGAAAATCTCACATAATCAAAACTCAAAAGCTTTTCCCAAAAATCTAGACGAATTTCAAAAGTCGGGCTCAAAGTCGAGCTCTTCTGACATTTCCAGACAAAAGTCTTGTCTGGAAAACCGTGAGAGTTTCTAACTTTTGAAAGTGATATTTCAATTAGTAATTATGACCTAACTTTCTTCGGAAAACTAGGCCATTTTCACTTATGGCCTTACTTTCTCCGTTACAGAAAGTTAGGCCATATCGATTTTTTCAGAAACAAGCGCTCGAGAACTACCAAATCCACAGCATCTTCTTCAGCAGAAATGAGTAGTCGTGGAATTCGAGAACGTACGAAATGGAGAAAAAAGCAACTGGAAAAACAAGAAAAAGAAAAACGGATTCAAAAAGAGGCGGAGCTTCTGAAAAAGTAGGTGAAATCATTTATTCGAAGAATTTGTTGTTTTGTTGCAAAAATCAAAAAAAGGACAGGTGAAAAAAAAAATTAATAATTTTGTGAAAAAAATGTGAACATGAATTTTTGATTAGATAATTAGGTATGGGAGGAGGAATTTCCTTGTTGTTGTTTAGAAAAAAAGGTTTTTGAAAAATCGGGCCCAAAATTTTTTTTGCATTAAGATATGTAAAAATTTACGCTGATTCCGAATATCGCTACAAAACCGCTAAAAAAAACTGTAAAATCCCGAAAAACGGCTTCAAATCGGGCCAAAAAACCAGTAGTTGCATTGGGTGGCCGTGGCCGAGTTTTCCCAATAATTTTTTTTCAGGGAGATCGGGTAAAAATACGGTCAACAGAAAAACTGTTCCTTATGGAAAAATCTATCGATTGGTTAAAGAATCGTCAAATTTTGTTAAAAAATAACGGAGTTACCTCCTGTGTTCCCAAAAAGTTACCGAATTTGTCGAAACTTGTTTTGGAAAACAGACCGTAACTCCGTTAATTTTTGATGAAATTTGACGATTTTTTAACCAATCGATAGATTTTTTGATAAGAAACATTTTTTGTGTTAACCGTATTTTTGCTTAATCCTCCTGAAAAAAGTTATTCACATTTGAATGCAAGCCCTGCCTCCAAGAAAACTTTTGTGTTTTTGGACCAATTTCAAGCGGTTTTTTGGACTTTAAGAGCCATTTTTGAGCGTTTCTGTTATAATATCTGTAATCTATGTTAATTTTTACATATTATAGTGCAAAAAATTTTTTTACACGAACACTTTTTTTCCAGAAAAATCGACGAGCAAAAGAAGAGATACAAGAAACGTTTCCAAGTCTACGAGACACTTCTCTCAGAAGCAGCCGCCCAACAGAAAGCAGTCGAATGGACTCTTTTCGATTACAGACAGTATAAAAATGTGGCAAAAGAAAAAATTCAAACAGAAGCCAACGATATTATTGAGTGTCAAAAGTCGGAGAAAATGGCGAGTCTTTTTATTAGTTTATTTTATTATCTGTTCTTTTTTCACTAGTAAAGTTCGCTCCATTGAAACTCTTTTTTTCAGTACGTCCACGATTTGGCGTCTTGTACGATTCGGAATTCTGAAATACGATTGTGCGAATTGGACGCGAAATTGGCAAAAACCAAAGAGGAAACTTACTATTTTAGTGTTATTTATTTTGTGATGTTTTAAATTTCAGATGCGAGACGAATACGCCCACGATTTGCAGGAGAAGTGGTACGTGCGCCTGTGGAAGTTTCTGTATTGAATTTCATTAAAATCTGAAAAAAAATTGCTGAAAATAAATATTTAACCTCACAGAAGGGATACTTTTTCAACAAAAAATGGTCAAGTAAACAACAAAATAATAATCAAGTAGTGTTGTTATGAAAATAAAATCATTCTCTGATTATGTTGAACATTTCGATATCCGCAAAAAAGTTTATTAATGGCACATTTCAAACAAAGTGAGACATTCTGAGGCAATATTGCAATAAGATTATTGATAAACTCAAAATGAAGATTCTTGAGGGCGGGGCCCGGATGGAAATCCAAAAAAAAACACTCAATCTACAAACGTTAAAGTTTCACGATCAATTCGTTCTAACTTTTTGTTCAATTCTTCCAATTCAGCTTCCACTTCACGAGTTTTTCTCCCGATTTCATCCGTTTCCTTATCCAATTCTCTTTTTCTATCCAGTATTCTCAACAGTTCGCATAATACTTTTATTTGTTTTGCTTTCTGCTTGCTGGGATCCAGAGTGGAGAATTTCACACACGCTTCTCGCAGTTCCAAATGACCCAATACGTATCCTGCTTCCTTTTTCGATTTCCTATGATAAATCAAAATATTTTCTGAAACTACATCTAAACTTACATGAAAATTAGTGGGACCCCGTCTTGCTGATAGGCGACTTGTGTCAACTGATCAGTGATAACTGCTCTATCATATACTGTACCTTTCTTCAGTTTGATTTCAAGTCTTATCAACATAAACTCATCACAATCCACCCAGTAACGTAAAAACTTGTTGAGATCGTAACAATCAAAATTCGTGGTTTCCAACATCAAATGGCGAACGTTTTGAACTGTAAATAATTTTTCCAGCTTAACCCATCGCGCATCGTCAAATTTCGTAAAGACGTATTCGAGGGCCTGTAAAAGTTAAAAATTTCTTTTGTCGGGAAACTTTCTGTAAAGTTAACGGCATTTTGGAATAAATTTTCAAAAACTTTGTAGTTGGAACGTTATTCATCACCTCTGTCAACAGTGATTCGCTCAAAGTGCCCCCGATAAATGTCAATTGAGTGAATTCTGTCTTCAAAACTTTGCGTAACAGTTGCGAAATTTGATCGAACCACAATTCATTCATGTAGAGAATAAATTCCGTAAACGGTAAGTGACTAATAGCACATAGAATTCTATGAATATCAAACATTTCATCGAGGTTTGTGTGAGTCAAATACATGTGTTGGCGGTGTATCTCTCTGGTGTATCTGAAACTTATGAGGAATGTTTTTTTCATGTGACTATGACCAGCTCAACAGCGGTTGGCTCCGATAATGCGTCTTTGTTCATAATACGTACCTATCGCTGAGCTGCACCAACTTTCTGACAGGCATTTCCATCGAGTCACTCGTTTTCGATTTGAAATAAATTGATTGATAACCATCCGAATGACGTATATCAAATTGTAGAACCCGATTACTTAAATATATGTGTAATGATTTCATTCGCTATTTTCGGTGCCGTAGAAGAGATTCAAGTTGAAATGAGCACATAGCGAGTTTAAATCTGGAAATGAAACTTACTGTTTAACTAGATAGAAACTCACATTTCAAGAGGCAGCATCATTTTCATTGCTTCATGCAGTGCCAGATCAGGCAATTTTAGCAGTGGGAAATTGGTCATCTCTCGGAATGTTGATATTGGAAGGCGACTGACTACTGTCTTATAATAGCGCGAGTTGTCATGGGACGTACTCTGCGTCTCCTTAAATTCTATCTATTTATGTTTTATGGGTGAGTACTCGCGTGACCCAGAAATAGAGCAAAGAGAGAGCGAGAGAGAGAGAGAGAGAGAGAGAGAGAGAGAGAGAGAGAGAGAGAGAGAGAGAGAGAGAGAGAGAGAGGGGTGGGGTACTGTAGGATTACCACCCAGACCTGATGGATTCACAAGAACCACACACCACATTGAGTATCTCTCTAGGCTAGTCTTCTAATAACCAATACAGCAAAAAAGATATTTATAACGTTTTGGTGGAGCCCGCTAATCAGTTCGTCCTTCTCAGCCATCTCCTTCCGGTGATTTTGCTCCGTAATTGCCTTAGACTCCTCCAGTTCATCCACAAGAGACTTAAATTTTTCCTCTTATCCTGAAACGCCTCAACCGCACTTTTCCTGAGTGTTTTTGTCTCCACCACCAGTCTCCGAAGATCTTTTCCAAAATCCTATCGGAACACTGCATGAGCAATCCGCTCTTTTTGGAGAAGCTCTTTATCAGATGGTGTCTCGATGACAGTGGTGCATGGGAATCCTGGTGATGAGACCTTCATATTAAAAATGTGTCAGGAATATTGTAAAGTATCAAAGTAATACCCGCGGAGAGCAGCAGAAGCTTTGGAGTTTAGAGTTCACTCGAATTCCAAAAAAGCTGCTCTCGCGAGATTATAAATGATTGGCACACAAAAATAGGCGGAGCAATATGACACACAGTGGTCCCCTGCTGTTACGTCATCAACACCTGTACCATCAAAGTCGGAAAAGGGGTGGATTAGAAAGTGTCAAGTGACTCTTTTGCGACAATTAGCACATGAGTGATGTGACAGATGGTAGATTTTGTTGAGATATCGAAAATTACCGCAAAGATGTTGTCTAGACAGGTGTATAGGATTTCGAATTGTGAGTAACGTTGACAGTTTCTTGCAACACGTGACTTCTCGTCTAGACTTTCATGGAGTTCACAGCGTCGAATTCTGAGAAGCTCGTCCTTATGGGCACGTTGAGTAAAAGTCGGCAAAAACTCCCAAAAAACCCTATCCACAAAACTACCAAAAACTGCAAAAAACGTGAAGGCCAAGAAGAGTTTTGTAGTTTTTGGTAGTTTTTGTGAATAGGGTTTTTGGGAGTTTTTGGCGACTTTTACTCAACGTGAATAGGCCCATTATGACCAAGTTTGTAACATTTGCTGCCTCCTGGAGGCGTTCAAAATATGCGTATGACACCCATGTTTCAGGGGTCATCGCGGGCAATTGGGAAAAGTTTTCAACCAGCAATAAACGCACCTCGGCAAAGCCTCATTGGTCACGTTGTCGCCCCAGCGCAAAGCTAACTTTCAAGGAATCACGTGTCGGCGTGGTTCTCCGCGTGTACCGACGTGTCCCGGGTTCCGCGCGTTGCTATGTTTTATGTGGAAAGGGAGCGGGACTTGCTGGATTTGGGGAGGGAATGGGTTCATGGTTTATTGAAATAAGTTGGAATTTCATACAAATTGAAAGACATGCAGCATAGTTACAGATAAGTTCGAATCGAGATACAAAAATCACCACCCGAAAAGGCTGTTCCTCGTCAGCTTCCTCCGCTTGGTCCAACTCGAACATTTTTGTGATTTCTTTCATGTCATTTGGTTTTGGATAATTCTGAAATATTTAATTTTGAAGGTTACTTCTTTATCGAAGTCGCCATCCAATTATTATAAATATTTTTAAAGTTTCGCTGCGCTCTATGGAGAACATGGCACGCAAAATTTTTCTCAAAATTTGATTTTTTTGGATTTGTTGGCGCGTTTCTCGATACTTGCAGAAAACTAGTTTTACGTGAATATCTTTGTTTAGACCTAGTTTCCCGGTTCGAACAATAGTAGAGATTGTGGCAAATTAAATTCCCTACAAAATGAAGCAAAAAACGTCACAGTTGACCCGGAAATAAAAGCTGTGATAGATTTCTTAGAAAATCAACTGATTTTTCCGGATTTTGAAGGTTTTTTTAGATTGCTGAAAAACTGGGAGGCCTATCTTCAATGGCTTATAGTAGAGATTGTGGCAAATTTTCTTGCGGGTCTTTTGGTGCTAAATACAATTTTAAAAAACAAAAACTGAGATACCTGATAGATTTTGAAGCAGCTTCTTGACTCCTAAAATATTAATTGCCAATGCTTTCCGAACGATGAGAGAATAGTGATGATGGAAGTTAAGTGTGCTCGATAGGTAAATTCCAAGATCTCGAACTTTGGTCACTAAAGTTGGAAATTATAAAGGAGACAAAGGTTTATCAGGTTTCATAAAGAAACCTTGTGTATGTGGATCTATTTAGAAAAAAACTGAATCCGAATTGAATTTTTAATAGTTTAGTCATTGATGAAGTAAAACAAATCAGATATTTGAATTCCGCATAGTCGATTTATTATTTCCTCAAATTTTCTGAAAAGTTGAACAACGACGACAAGAGATACAGGTGTCCAAATGTTCCCTTTCACCCCCAAGAGAAAGAAATCGAAGCTCCGCCCCCTCACGTTGCGTTTTTTCCCGACACGGATACTTCAAACGACAGTATCTCCTGTTGGTCCGAATCAGTGTGCTGTCTCGAAAAAAAATTTCTCGAAAAATGCCATGACGAAAAATTTCTCGACAATTTTTCGAAAAAAAATTTTCAAAAATTTTCGAAAAAATTTTCGAAAAATTCCTCGAAAAATTTTTCGAAAATTTTTCGAAAAAAATTTTTCGAAAAATTTCTCGAAAAATTTTTCGAGAAATTTTCGAGAAATCGTCAATTTTAAAAATTTCGGCTTTTTGGGAATTTTTATATATCAATCGACGCAGAATTTGACGACAAACACGATGGTTATAATATTAAAGCACAAAAGTGACTGGTTCTCTAGAAAATCGGGTCTGATTTTGCTCAAGTTCACTTTGATGAAACATTTTCAAGTCAAATATCGAATAGTTTTTAGAAATTATACCCACGACATATACATTTCCGTTTTTGTACATGAAAATCATATATTTCTGGAAAATTTTCAAAAAATTTTTCGAAAAATTTTTTTCGAAAATTTTTCGAAATTTTTCGAGAAATTTTTCGAGGAATTTTTTTCGAAAATTTTTCGAAAAATTCTTCGAGAAATTTTTCGAAAAATTTCTCGAAAAATTTCGAAAAATTTTTTCGAGAATTTTTTCGAAGAATTTTTCGAAACCGTTTCGACAACGCACACTGGTCCGAATTTCATGAAATTACAACCAATCGCCAGGATTTTAAAAGAGCTTTCAAATGAGCACCAAATTGCTCCTCGTCGCCCTTTTTTCGGCGCGGGCGCCGCGCCCAATTTCAAGACCATGGTCTTGATAATGAAAATGAAAATGAAAAATGAAATTGACAAAGGCGATGCCCAAATTTTTTTCAAAACCGCCCCCCCTGCGCCCGAAAAATTCCCGGTCACTGCAGCTCCGGGGGTGATTTCCTCGCACTCCAGCGGGGTGGCGCTTCACACCACCCACAGGTCCTCATTTCCACCCGGTACCTACTCAGCAATCCCGATAGGGGCCTATCGGGTGCCTTCCTCATACTGGAATGGTCGTTAGAACATCGACACTTGTGCGGGCACACGAGAATGCGACGTCGCTTATATAGGGTAGGGTTTGTAGCACTGTACACCTCCCGGTTTCCGCGGGCCTCTATGCATCGCGTGCGTTTTTTTTCTCTGCACACACTATTTCGCGTCAGAGAAAAAAATCCGTTGGTGCGCCCGCTGACGTTACTGACACATTCCTCGTGCCCCTGACGCGTTTCGCGATTTTTTCGCGAAAGACCCATTTTTTGAAACAATTTCCTCACAAAAAGCAGCAAAAATGGCGGATATGACAAAGTTTGAGGAGGAAGTTAACAAGTTGAAGACTCTCGAAAAAGGTATTTATTATTTTTACTGAAAATTTCATTGAAATTCTCGATTTCAGACCGCGAAAAATACTTCACCAGTCGTCAGGAGATGGAAATGAGATTGACGGAGAGCAGAAATGTGAAATCGGTATTAAAATGACTAAAAATAGCGTTAAATATCATTTTTTAGGAGTTGGATTTGATGGATTCCGATTCGAAAGTCTACAAACTCATGGGCCCGGTGCTCGTTCGTCAGGATTTAGAGGAGGCGCGATCGACGGTTGAGAAGCGTCTCGAATTCATTGAATCTGAGATGTAAGGGAGCATTTTTATGGAGAAATTCAATATTTACGCGAAAAAAATGGAGAAAATTGGTTTTGGGAGTCTCTGGCTGTAGTTTTCGAATTTTACACCCAATTTCGCCGATTTTAGACCGTTTTCAAGGAGTTTAGTCCGATATTTCTTTTGCTAATGGAAGATTTAGCTTCGATTCGTTGAATTTCAATTTTTCCGAGAAGAAATGGGAAAAATTAATTTTTGGAACCATGAGCAATATTTTGCCGATTTTAGGCCGTTTTCAAGGATTTTAGGCCGATATTTCTCTTGCTAGTTGCAGATTTAGATAAAATAAAGCATCGATTCGTTGGATTTCAATTTTTTAATGAAAAAAATGAAGAACAAAGTTTTAGGAGTCATGAGCAATATTTTGTGGATTTTTGCCCCATTTTTTTCCGATTTTAGGACGGAAAAATGAATTTTTCTGGGAGTTTCTCAGTTTTAAACCTAAAAAATGATCGGAAAACGTCTAGAAACACCCCGAAAACGTTTTGGAAGCGAATCGAGGCTTCAAAACTAGAATAGTTAAAATTGAGTTATTTTCAGCTGGAAAAATTACGTTGAGATCATTTTTGAGCCGTTTTGAGCCATTTTCAGCAGAAAAATTTTCTTTTTTTTTGCTCCAGAGATCCCCAAATTTTAATTTCAGTAAACGAGTGGAGGCCAGCATCGCCGACATTGGCAAAAAGTCGGTGGAGCAGCGTGACAAGGTGATGAACATGCAGAAGACGTTCCAGATGATGGCTCAACAAGCTCAACAGGCCGCTCAGAAGAAATAAATATTCCAAGATCCTCATTTTTCCTTTTTTCCCCCGATTTTTGAAATTTTGAATACACATTTTGTTGTCCGAATTGTTTATCTATCTCTCCCTCTCTTTTTCTCAATTTTTGCAATGAAAACTGCTTTCTTTTTTTGATTTGATGATATTTTTCTGTCTTTTCCACCACCTATTGCATGTATACAAAGTGATTGTGTGAACCCTGTGTGAACGCTCACTGATCAAATATTTTATTGATTTGTCTTGGAGAGTTGACGTTTTTCGAAAAAGCGTTGGCTCCATGGCAACCGAATTCAGCTGCACATGAATGAAGTGGATTAGTAATGTTTCCGGAGCTTTCCGCGAGGAGAAAAATCGATTTTAATGGCGGAAAAATTAAGAAAGCCACTTCCTAACGATTTTTTTTTTGGTACTTTAAGCTAAAAAGTGTTTTATTTCTATCTTAAATTAGAATTACCTATTGAAAGTCCGAGAAATTGATATAATAATTGTAAAACTCTCCAAAGCCCGTTTTTTCGTTGGAAATACCGACATTTTTGAAAATATTAGAAAAGAGCATTTATATCTTCAAAATTGGCATTAAAAACTCGATTTTGGAGCGGAGAAATAGATAGAAGAGAAACTTTTTCGAAATTTTAGCGATTTTTTGTATTGCTCATGCTAACAAATTTCTTTTTTATAGCCGAGATTATATAATTTTCTATCAAATGTTCAAGGGTCCTCTGAACTCCAAAACTGAAATTCGACGATTTTATAACTCTGAAATTCGCATTTTCGTTTGAAATTCCGCACTTTTCAAATTTTTGAAAAATGGAGTGCGGAACTTCAAAATTGCTGAAAAAACTCCATTCTAGGGCGAAAAAATGGAGAAAAAACCTTTTTTTCGCTGAAAAAAGACAGAATTTTTCCGAATTTTTGTATTGCTCATGCTAAAAAATATTGTTTTTTAACTGAAATTGGATAATTTTTTATCAGAAGTCCAAGGATCTTCAAAATTGACGAAAAAGCTCAATTTCAACGAGTTTTCGTATTGCTCAGACTAAAAACTATGTTTTTCTTACTGAAATCATATAAATTTCTATCAAAAAAATCAAGTTGAATGATTTTAAACTTCGAAATTCGCTTTCTTCGTTCGGATCTTTGAAATTGACAAAAAGGATCTTTGAAATTGACAAAAAAAACTCGATTTTTGAAGACAAAAATCAGTTTTTTCGTTCGAAAAACCGAAATCTTCAAAAAAAAATCTCAATTTTTGTTCAAATTCCAAAAATATCATCTCCAAATGCATTTTTTCCACTTTCTCGTTAATTATAATTTTTTCCTCAATTTTTGTTATTTTCTTTTCAAAATCAAATCAACGTTATCTCCATTTTTTTCAGATGTATCCCGGGTATCCAAACCAGAACTGTCCACCTCCTCAACAGCCGCCACAATATCCTAATCAAAATTATGCACAATACTCATCTCCAAATCCTCAATATCCACAGTATCCCCAATATCAGCCGCAGCAACCACAGTACCCCATGCAGTACATAATGTACTCCGACTATCCTCAACCGCCGCCCCAGAGATTCATTGGAGCACCGCTTCCGGTTGGAGTCTTAGGGCCTCAAGACTACCCTTTCCAGAGCATGGTTCCGGTGGCTCAACAACAACGGACACCACCGCCAAGACGGCTGCATC
Organism: Caenorhabditis zanzibari; assembly: GCA_963966625.1. Taxonomy (NCBI): domain Eukaryota; kingdom Metazoa; phylum Nematoda; class Chromadorea; order Rhabditida; family Rhabditidae; genus Caenorhabditis; species Caenorhabditis zanzibari. Next base: position 12,212,760 of record OZ016468.1, read on the forward strand.
CACAAATACCGAAGAGATTCATTCACGGTGTGATTATTGGAAGAACCAAGGATCAGAATAGGCACTATTTGTTGTATTCGGCGTCGATTGGCCTCACGCTTATTAGTAATGAAGTCGCCGATTTGTTCATTGGACAGTGGTTGGGGTAAGCTTCTCAGCCTAAGCCTCTAAGCCTAAGCCTCTAAGACTAATAACGCGACCCTTCTGTTGAGATTTTCAGAATTTGAACTCAGGGTTTCTTTTTGAGATTCTGAAGTTCCTCTAAGCCTATGCCTCGAAGCCTAAGCCTCTAAGCCTCTGAACCTAAGCCTCGAAGCCTAAGCCTCTAAGCCTCCAAGCCTAAGCCTCTAAGCCTAAGCCTCTAAGCCTAAGCCTCTAAGCCTAAGCTTCTTCCAGAATCTCCACAGCCATCCTCGACTTCCAAGGCACTGTAATCTTGGACTACTCGAATAGCGAAGGCTTCGAGGAACGCGACGATCTACCGGACCCACGATTCACTTTTGTAAAATTCTATCCGTCTAGAGCGGATCCGAGTGAAGGAGAGCTCGTGGTACGAATTCTGATGTAAAAATTGATGTAAAATCCGTACAAAGGGCTCACAAAAGTGCTCAAAAACGGCTCAAAAAAATGCTCCAAGAAGTTATTAATTGCTTTGAAAACGCTCAAAATTGTTTAAAAATTCTCAAATACACTCAAAATCCGTCAAGAAACCATTACAAACCTTATTCCCATTTTCCAGGTTACTTGTCGATTCCGTGTGAGCATCGATCACCAGTCGGGACGCTTCGAAGTACACAGTTATGACATTGAATATAGTGATATTGTCGACGATTTTAAGCTGATCAATATATCAAGCGAGTGGTATGATGGAAGGAATTTCATTGTTGAGGTACGAGGAGAAAAAACGAAAAAAATATCGAAATTCTAAGAGAAAAACGGAAAAAATACAGTAATTTTTATTTAATAAACCGAAAATTTCAGAAGAAAACGAAAAATATCAATTCTGGGATTAAAATACGAGAAAAATTCCAAAATTACGAATTCTGTGAAAACCGGAAAAACTATAGAAATTGAATTTTGGTATTTTTTCGTTCTTTTTTTCTCAGAATTTCGGCATTTTTTTCATTTGTTCGTTCAAAAAAGGGGTGGAGCTTCGAAACTCCGCCCATTTTTCACCTCATCTTTTTCCAGGCACAAGCATCGATGGCCGGCTGGGTGGCGCTGAAAGTCCATGAGGATCCGGGAAGACAGTTCAGTTGTGACGCAGTAAGACTACATGGCCTACGCAGAGTATGTGATTGAAGAAATTGCTTTGAAATTTAAGAAAAAAAACCCCCGCCTAAAATCTATTATATTTGCTTTTTGCACGAAATTTCGAAGCTTTTTTCGATCGCATGCTCTAAAATCCCATTTTTAGTTTTTAAATTTCAGCTACCTGAACCCCTGGTGGACTTCAATATTCAGTTTCTGGAGGATTGCAATCCGGCGTTGTTGGAGGTTTGAAATGAGAAAAAATTGCAAGTTTTTAGTCCAAAAATTTTCAGATTATGGTTGGAGATGGTTACATTCATGCGCCGCCAGATGCACCGACTCCGGAGGTCTTTTTTGATGGGCACGCCGGGAGTGTGGGGCAGAAGTGAGGCTTGAAATTCAGGAAATTGAAATTTTAGCGTCTTATGGAGCTCCAGAAAGGTTTTCAACGTGTCCTGAAGATTCCGAAGTAGTCTGAATGGTTTTGAAGGGCTCCGGTGGATCCTGGAGGCTCCGGAAGGTGCCTGGAGTCTTCAGGAAGATTTTGAACACCTTTGGAGACTTCTGAAAGCTTATGATAGCCGGGGAGGCTCCCGAAGGTTTCAGATAGATTCTGAAGCGTTCGGGAAGTTTTTCAAGAATTTTAAAGGGTTTTTGTGGCTCCTTGACTCTATCGAGAGCTTCTGAAGGCTTCTGAAAATTTCAGAAGGACTTCTACGATCCCCGGAGACTCCGGAAGGTGCCCGGAGTCTTCAGGAACGTTTTGAACTTTTTGGAGACTTCTGGAGACTTCTGAAAGCTTTTGAAGCGTTTGGGAAGGTTTTGAAGAATTTCAAAGATTTCTCGTTGCTTCTGGAGACTTTAGAAGACTTTAGAAGAACTCCTAAGAAGCCTTGAGGTTCCGGAAGGTGCCAGGAGTCTTCAGGAACGTCTTGAAAGCGTTTGAAGGTATCTGATGGCTTCTAATGGCTTCAAAGTGATTTGTACGGATCATGGAGACTTCTGAAGGTTTCAGATAGATTCTGGAGCGTTCGGGAAGGCTTTGAAGGATTTAAAAGGTTTCTCGTGACTTCTTGGATTTCCGACTGCTTCAGAAGGACTCCTACTTAGTCTGGAGGCTCCGGAAGGTGCCAGAAGTCTTCAGGAAGACTTTGAGCAATTTGGATGCTTCTGGAGACTTCTGGAGACTTCTGAAAGCTTTTGAAGCGTTCGGAAAGGTTTTTAAGGATTTCAAATGTTTTTCGTGGATTCTGGAGTCTTCAGGAGCGTTTTGAACCCTTTGGAGGCATCTGAAGGCTTCTGGGATCTAAGCCTCTCTAAGCCAAAGCTTCCTAATTTCCAGCCAACCATCCACCTCGACTAGCTCTCAGAACGTTCCATCGGAAATATCGACGAGTGAAATCGAGCTCCGACAAATCGAATCAAGCATGAGCAGAGCCACAATCACCAATGAGCCCAAGCAACAAGCTCCGCCCCCTCGAGCGTCCACTAGTCGTCAGGAAGAAGAACACGAAGAAGAAGAAAAAGGAAAGATATCGGATGATGAGATAGACGACGAGGACACGGAAGGGACCCTCGGAACAGGAGGAATGGTGGCGAAGGAGTTCATCAAGGAGGTCGCTGGCAAGAGTTATGCGAGATTCAAGGAGGAGAGAGCCAGGGATCAGAAGGTACTGTATTTTTCCAAATCAGTTTTCAGACCCTGAAAATAATGCTTGTCGCGACGTTTCGAAAAAAAATTTCTGAATTTTTTTCGAGTTTTGAAATTTGCAGACGATTCTGATTCTAAATCAGTTTTCAGATCTTAAAAATCTTGATTTCTAACCGAGTTATGACTATTTGAAGTTAATGGCCTAGGAATCTCAAATTTGAGTTTCTAGGCCACTTGACCAATTTTCAACGCAGTTTTTGGGCACCGCGACATTTCGAAAGCAAAAATGTCACTTTTCGAAATGCCCCGGAGCCGTATTTTTTGATTTCGAGCACATTCTCTTGACCTATAATAATTTTTCAGTGCGAATCGGCAATATGCGTCGTCGTGCAGAAAATCGAGCGAATCGTGATCATGTACACGCCGAAAAGGAACGTTCAGAATGTGTTGCTCTTCGAGCAAGAGTGTGAAAACGTTCGGGAACCGCTCCGACTTGGACAAGTTGGATTTTTTGAAATCTCGCCGCGAAGAACGGAAACGCAGGATCAGCTCTTACAGAGAGCTCCGTACTCGCATATTGCAGGTTTGTAGAGAAGGCGGGGTTTTGAAAAAAAAATTGGATAAAAACTGTTTCGAAGAAATATGCTTTGAATCTTTTTCTAAAAATTTGAATTCAAAAACTGGCTCCGCGACATTTCGAAGGTTCGATGTTCCGAAAAAAAATTTCAAAATGTTTTTTTTTGTTTTGAAATTTGCAGACGATTCTGATTCTAAATCAGTTTTCATATCCGTAAAATGTTGATTTTAAACCGAATTACGACCATTTAAAGTTGGTGACCTAGAAATCTCAAATTTTGGTTTCTAGGCAACTTGACGGATTTTCAACACAGATTCGGAGTTTTCGGGCTCCGCGACAATTCGAAAGTGTGACGTTTCGAAAGCAAAATTTCAAAGCTTGTCCCCAGAATGTTTTGAAACTTTTGCTTTCGAAACGTCGCACTTTCGAAATGTCGCGGAGCCCAAAAACTCCGAATCTGTGTTGAAAATCGGTCAGGTGGCCTAGAACTCCGAATTTGAAATTTCTATGCCACCTACTTCAAATTTTCGTAACTCGGTTTAAAATCAACATTTTCAGGATCTGAAAACTGATTTAGAATCAGAATCATCTCCTAATTGTCAGTCTCATTAAAACGTCGCACTTTCGAAATGTCACACTTGCGAAACGTCACATAGTTTTGAAAAAATCATTTCAAAACAATTCTAATTTTTTTCAATTGTTGACGGAACTACGGTAGCTCTAAATCACTTCCAAAAGTCCATCTTTTTCTTTTTTGAGAAGTAACATTTCATGTACAGTAGTCTTTTGTAAGAAAGTCACCAAGAAAGTCGAAAATTTCAAAGCATTGAGCGAAACGCGATTTCACATTTTCGAAATGTCTCACTTTCGAAATGTCGACGAGTCAGAAGTTTAATCCAAAACTTCCCATTTTTCAGTCAAAATGAAAGAATTCTCACCGGAATCCCAATCGAAAATCGATCTCCTCCAAAACAGTATCCGATGCTTTGGAAATCTCATCGAAATGAAAGTGACCATCGAGCTGACTCGCCCTCGCAACCTAGAAATCTTCCATCTCGAAGACGACCAGGCGAAACTCGAACAAGACAAATCGTACTATTTCCTGCACGCGAAGAGCAGAGTTAAAGTTTCGATTCCATCGGAACGGCTGGTTGCTTATTTGAAAGTAGGATTACACTCCTTTTTAAAATTTTCTCAGATGATCGTCCCACTTTCAGTATTTACGAAAAAAAAAACAATATTTCTGCACAAAAATCGTAAAAACTCGAGAAAACGCATTATGAAAATTTCGAATCGACAAAAATTCTACATTTTTTAAAAGTTGGTTTGAAAATCGATTTTCTCGAGTTTTAACGATTTTTGTGCAAAAATATTGTTATTTTCGTAAATAATGGAATTGGGACGATCATTTGAAAAAAATTTTAAAAATGAGTTTAATCCTACTTGAAGACCGACTTCACTGCGGATTTCGATTTAATCGCGTGGGCATCGCATCGGAAGGCCGTCGGTACGGTATCTCTGCATATCGGAAGGAGTGGAGAGGCGTTTCGACGGTATAAGGATGGAAAAGTTGAGGAATTGCCACCGCTGTCGGCTGCTCATTATATGATGAATGGTGAGTTATAGGATTACTGTCATTTTTTAAAAGTTTCTCGAATGATCGTTGTTATGAAAATAACAGCATTTTTGCATAAAAATCGTTTACAAAATCGATTTTTAACTAAATTTTTTCTAACCTATTTCAAAAAATGTAAATAATTTTATCGTTCAAAATGGTGTAGAGAAGTTATTTATACGATTTTTATACTACTGAAAATACAGTTTTTTGAAAATCGTCTAAAAATTTTTCTACGGCGTTTTGAGCGGTAAAATTAGAAAAATTGCTTCAAAATCTGAAAAAAATGCACCAAACTCTGTTAATAGCGCTTCAAAATATGCAAAAATATGTTAAAAAAAAAACAAAAAAGATTGGAAAAGTTGCTTCGGAAAATCTGTAAAAATTGTTCCAAAATCTACGTAAATTTAAAAAAAATTTACGAAAATTGCTCCGAAATCAGTAAAAATAGCTCAAAATTTTGTTTTTAAAAAAATTGCTACGAAATCTGAAAAAAGTTTCCTAAAATCTCTAAAAATTGCTCCAAATTCTGTAAACTGGAATCGGGACGATCACTGGAGAAACTTTTAAAAAATGACAGTAATCCTAATTTGATTAGCAAATTATCTAATTTTTTCTCAATTTTCAGTCAAAAAGAAGTAATGCAACCGCCCACATTCCACTGTACAATACTGTTCAAAAACCACTGGAATCTTACCATGTTTTTTCGATTAGAAAAACTCATTCCCTCATCATTTCTACTTGGTTTTTTTCTCTCTATATCTTTATAAAATCTGTTTTTTTTTTTCGATTTGTTCCTGAAATTTCTGGCGTTTTCTCGTCGTTATTACCTCAATTTTTACAGTGTTAACGAAAAAAATTGGTTTTTTTTTTCAATTTTAGCATGACCGCTGCCTTGTTTCGCACCGCTTTCGCCTACCGTAATCCGTTACTGTAGGCGTCATTCATGCTGAATCTATCCCTTTTTACGTTCATTTTTAGGCTTAAAACGATCCAACGAAGCATCATGTCTGAAGTGGACAAGGCTCAACAGGCCGCCATCAATAAGGATGTGCAAGCGAATGATACCCTTTTTGGGAAGATTATAAGAAAGGAGATTCCGGCCAAGATTATTTATGAGGATGAGGAGGTACTAAAGGGAGAAAAAAGATAGAAAAATGACAAAATCTGCAAAAAATTGCCTCAAAATCTGTGAAAATTGCTCCAAAATGCTCAAAAAATGTTGCATTAAAATTTGTAAAAATTTGCTCCAGAAAACGCAAAAATTGCTCAAAAACCCTAAAAATTGCTTCAAAATCTTTAAAATTTGCTCCAGAATCTTCAAAAATTGCTTTAAAATCTGTAAAAAATGCTCCAAAATTTGTAATAAAATAAATTTTTAAATTAAAAATTTTGCAGATTTTGGAGTAATTTTTACAGATTTTTAACGCAATTTGTTTCACAAGGGACGTATTTGAGGTTACCCTTTCAACTTTTTCTATAAATTTGGGTGTAAGTAATATCGACCCTGGGGAGCTCATATCTGCTTTCAGAATCTGCAAAACGGTCACGTAACTCGAGATATGAGCCCTCAAAGTTGCAGCCAACACTAAAATTGGGATATTTTGAGGACCCATATCTTGGCTCAAAATCACTTTCAGAATGTCTAGTTTTTTGTTTTGTACTCAGAATGTGTTCATTAACAATGTCCAATAATTTTTCGACAAAAAAATTTTTGAGCCAAAACTTTGAAATTTTGCCACCATTTGGGCAGGAAATTTTTTGATGGATTTGGGATCACCAACTTTATTTTAACAATTCCCTAAATGATGGCACCAGACAAACTATATATGTTCGTAACAAGGTTTTAAAAAGTTTCATTACATTTTCCGAACATTTTTTTACTTGTCTGACCTGTTTAGGGCCAAAAACCTATTGGGGGTTTCAGCCAACATTTAGCCTATCAATATGCCCCTAACCGGCAAAAAAGTACATGAAATTATTGATAATTTTTATACAAGCAGTTATCTTTTGATTTCAACCATTAAATAGCGGATTGGACCAAAAGAAATGACAAAACAACAACTCCGCACCCATTTGGTCGGAAATTTTCGTTGTTTTGGCTCAAAATTTTTTTCTACAAAAAAGTATAGAAAATTGTTTGGTATAAAATTCTGAGTACAAAACAAAAAACTAGACCTTCTGAAAGTGATTTTGAGCAAAGATATGGGTCCTCAAAGTTTCCCTAAAGTACTGTTAGCTGCAACTTTGAGGGCTCATATCTCGAGTTACGTGACCGTTTTGCAGATTCTGAAAGCAGATATGAGCTCCCCAGGGTCGATATTACCTACACCCAAATTTACAGAAAAAGTTGAAAGGGTAACCTCAAATACGTCCCTTGTCAGATTTCAAAGCAATTTTTGCATATTTACAAGTTTTGTGGCAAGTTCTACAGTAAGATTTCTCGAAATCTGTAAAAATTGCTCCAAAGCCCCCAAAATTCGCTGAAAAACGCCGATAGTTGCCTTGGAAGGGCCGTGGCCGAGTTTTAAGCTGATTTTCGTGATTTTAGGCCCATTTTTTGAGCATTTTCAAAACAATTAGCTCACAATTTTACTTCTAACCTTGAATTTTCCCAAAAATCAATGGCCTAGAAATCCAAATTTCCAGGCCCTCGCATTCCACGACGTCTCTCCACAAGCTCCGATTCACTTTTTGGTCATTCCAAAACGTCGCATCGACATGCTCGAAAACGCCGTCGACGCCGATGCCGCGCTCATCGGAAAGCTTATGGTCACTGCTGCGAAAGTAAAAAAATTCCAAAAAATGTAAAAAAAAATTTCGATTTTTTTCAGGTCGCCAAAGAGCTCAAATTGGCCGACGGATATCGTGTGGTTGTGAACAATGGAAAAGACGGATGCCAATCGGTCTTCCATCTTCATCTTCACGTCTTGGGAGGACGTCAACTTCAATGGCCACCAGGATAATTAATTTCTGATTTTGTTTTGAGAAGCTTATATACAGTTGTGACAAATAAAGATATTTATATTGCTGCATTTTTCAATATATAAAGAGAAACCTGGAAAAAACAGAATTTCTTCAAATTCCGACAGAAAATAGCACAAAAATTGACAAAATTAGCTTTATAAATTTCAAATATCCCATGTATCCCTACGATGGATTTTTAGGAAAAACGACTTATTCTGAAAATGATGAATTCAACGTTTCTCTTACAAATTAAATAATTACTTTTCTATTCAACAAAAGTAGAATTATGATTCCAGCTCCTTCTTTGAATAATGGTTTTTTTTTCTTAAAAATTCATCGTAACCTAAATTAAATTAATTACCCAGTGTGTGTTCTCGAGAAAAAAATTCTCGAGAAACGCCCTAACGAGAAATTCCTCGAGAAATTCCTCGAAAAATTTCTCGGAAAATTCTCGAGAAATTCCTCGAGAAAATTCTCGAGAAAATTCTCGAGAAATTTCTCGAGAAATTTCTCGAGAATATTCTCGAGGAATTTCTCGAGGAATTCGAAAATTTTAAAAGTTGGTTTTTTATACTTTTTAATATATCATTCGACGCAGAATTCGCTGATGAACAAATTGGTAATATTTTTCAAATGCGAAAATAGCTAATTCCCAAAATATAGTTCGAAAAATGCCAATAATGCATTATTCTGAAAATATACTTCGGAAGCAGGCAAAATGGATTTTATTGTACAAATACTAGCTTGATAAGAGATTTTAAACCTGTTTTTCACAAAAAATGTTTATAATTCATGTTTCTTTTGCTTCGGCCCAAGACAAAACACACTAATTTTGCTTCAGCTCATTCATATTACACGTTTTCCATACAACTATTAAAATTATATCGATAGTAATCACCACGATTCAATTTTTTCACTCTTTTAAGCTAGAAAATAAGTGAAAAATTGATAAACAACAACAATCCGCCATTACGGTAGCGCACTGTTTAGCAGCATTTCTCGAGAAAATTCTCGAGAAATTCCTCGAGAAAATTCTCGAGAAAATTCTCGAGAAATTTCTCGAGAATGTTCTCGAGAAATTTCTCGAGGAATTCTCGAGAATTTTCTCGAGAATATTCTCGAGAATTTTCTCGAGTAATTTCTCGAGAAAATTCTCGAGGAATCCTCGAGAAATTTCTCGAGATCGTCTCGAGAGTACACACTGAACCTAATATTATGCCATTCTCAGTCAATGTCAGTCCTTGCTGAATTTCCCAGATTTCTTGGCTGCGATATCTCGGCACGAAAATGCTACAGTAATATATTAAAATTTAAAGGAATTTTTAGGTCAATTTTTCAATTTGTCATGTTTTTCGAAGCATATTCAACAAATTTCGGAGCGCGAAATGTGATGTTCGGTGCAAAAAAAACATTTCGTTTCGAAATTTGTTCGAAAAACATGACAAGTTAAAAAATTCACCTGAAAATCAGGGTATGCTCCTTTAAATTTTAATAGATTACGGTAGCATTTTCGTGCCGAGATACCGCAGCCAAAAAATCAGGGAAGTTCAGCCAGGATTCTCATTTATAGAGCTTGGCATAATACATGGAAATGAAGAGAAATCTGGAAAAAATAAGTCTCGAAAGTGGTCTGAACCCCCTATTTTTGAATATGGATATATACATTATTGAGGTGTAGCAATCGAATGAACATAGTTTCCCGAGGACGTTTTTCCAAAAATTGGCATTTTTTGAAACACAACTTACCTGTCACCTTCACATTTTTCAATTTTTCGAATTTCTTGTTGTAGATAGAAATAGGTCGCAATAACATTTTTTGTTCCTCTTTATGTTAGCTTTAATACAACAAAGTTTGAAATAATTGCATGATAATGTTGTTGAAAAGATGGTGCTGATCACGGCCATATATACTTTCATACTCGGCAACTTCCTAGTTTTTGGGTTATGAAGCTTCAAACTTTCCGACTGCTTCTCACACTTAAAATCAATAAAACTCGAATATGTTTACGACAGATGTTTTTTATAAATTGGATATATTGTCAAGATGAATATAAAAGTATATATGTCCGTAATCACCACCATCAGCTTAACAACATATCCAATTTATAGAAAATCTGTCGTAAACGAATTCGACTTTTATTGATTTTATTTGTGTTCTAAAGTCGAAAAGTTTGAAGAATCGCTGAGTACTATCCTAGAACATGTCACACGTTCTCAAAGCCTGCCGAATGTTTCAAAATCCCAGAGCCTCCCAGAATGTTCCTAAGAATCTCAGTAGGCCACAGATCCGTCTAGCACATCCAATAATTTCAAAATGAAACGAATTTCATGAGAAATTCGAGTTTGACTTTCAGAATTTGCTAGGACGGAAAGTCAAGATTGTAAGTTTGACAAATAACTTTCAGCTACATTCACCTAACAACACAAGCCACAATTCCAACTCAACAATTGGTAGGTATCGATTTTCAAACTTTTTGTGTTTTCATCTGTTCATTGAGCTCCCACTTTTACTTCCTCTTCACTAAATAGGCTACAAAATACAATGTAGTGCTTTTTCGATTTGTTGGTGGAGAATCATGGTGTGAAAATTCGATTGGCAAAAAATGTATTCCGTTTAAAACGTTTATTATAAAGTCATTATTACATTGCAATACATTTGAAATCGGTTCGTTTCTTAAAAATCTCAAAATCATTAGGATGCTCTTCCAGAAATCGTTCCTATGGCCAGTTCCATACTCCAAACTCGAAACACTCCGGTGTAATTTTTAATGATGCCACACGTCCATCCAATTCTCGAACTATATAGTGATGACTATCGAAAGATTCTTCGAAAGTGCCACATGCAGCTGATATTTGATATTTGAATTCAACTGGAAAGTCGAGCTGTTTTATATCGCATTTTTCTATTATTTCGTCCACATTGAAAGGTGTTGAGAGACACCCAATTTTCAGTGCTTCCATATTTCCATATGCGATTTTTGACTTCCACGCCGACAAAAACTCAACCACTGTGGTACTGTCAATCTGACTCTCAACAACAACAAAATCCACTCTCAACCGTTTTCCAGTGAATATTCTCAGAAAGTCGCCAAAATTACCGCGAAACCTATCAATCTCGATCTCGGGAATTCTCGTGATATCCAAAAGGTCATAACTCGTTATGTCAGTAAAGGATATGTAATCCATGTTTGGCGAAACCAACAGCAACTCCTTCAAGTTCTTTACAAGCTCTTTTGTGTAGCGTGATTCAACAGAGCACTTGGTGATAGGTTGCAGTTTTGGAACGTGGTAAGTTGGTTTCAACCGATCTGATGGGTCGTTCTTAGCTACGGTCAGATGGTATTTAACAAGAGATCCGAATAGAGTGTAGATCGAATTGTAAAAGCATTCAAGAAGATAATCTCCGTGCTCTTCCTTCCCAAAAACATACATTGGATCGCGGTCGGTCGCGGGGCTGAAAGTTGCGACAATTAAGATTTTTGCTATAAATGTTTTATACTACTAAAAGTGACATTTTTAGGCTCGTAAAAAAACAGGCAGCCCTCGCGCCGCTGCACTTGCCACAATGAAAGAGGCGGGAAAGAGAACTTTTCCCGACCACAGTGTATTTTTCAAATTTTCAGCGTTCGCGCCTCTTCCATTGTGTGCAATGCATCGGTGCGAAGGCTGCCTGTTTTTTTATAAGCCTTATAGAAAAAGATAAACAAAAGTTGGTGAACTTTCCCTTTTGTTGTATTTGAATTTCGTACCCCAAAATTACAAATTTGCACTTCATTGGCGCCTCAAAATAAATGCCATTCGAATCAGAAGAAAAGTTACTATTTTGCATTTATAATGCTTGCCAATCGAAACGTTCACTCACCAACAACTCAACTCCATTCCAAATAGGCGCAACTTGCAAACAGTACTGTTTCCAACTTCCGAAGACGGCATCATTTCAATATACGTATACCAATCACCACCGATTTGCCACCAATTCTCGTAATTGAAAGAACAAATCGAAAAATGTCCGATTTTCGGTAGTTCATGCTTCAACAGATTTCGAATATAGGACATGTGCTTCTTGGAACATTGTGAGAAAATCAACAAGTCTGCGACTGGCAAGTGACTCAATATCTCTTTGCTAACCAAATACGGTAAGTTGTTGAACTTCATGACTAATCTGAAAAATAAAGATTTTGAGTATTCAGAGTACAAAAATGAAGAAAGACGGGTTCCAAGTTCAAGATTCAATAAATCGCCATATCACCCGATAACCCGATAGAGTTGAAAGAAAAAAGAAAAATCAATATGGTCCGTATAATACTGTCAGTGTGAGCTAATTGAATGTGTGAATGGTTGTGTGGTGAATGTAGCAAGTGTGGTGAATGTAACAAAGACGGATCGATTTTCTCTGTACTCTCGACGCACGCAGTGTTGAGTGCATTTTCGCGGGCAAAAAATTCGGAGGGTACAACGATTCGGCGGTACAAGGGGGTACAAAGGATTTTGGGGTACAAAATAAGTGATTCGGGGGTGCAAAATTCCAGGGTACAAAAATTCGGGGGTACAACGATTCAGGGGTACGAAATTACGATGATTCAGGGGTACCACTGAATTCCTTCAAGGGTACAACGTTTATGATTTAGGGGTACAAAAACTTCAGGGGTACAAAATTTTGAAAACGAGTGTAGGGGCCTAAATCTTTGCGATAATCGCATGGATGCCATACTCGTAAATCATAGTAATATTCTGAAATATGTCGAATCTTAAATCCGAAATTTGCATACTTTTGGCTACAAATTTGTTTTTAATTCTACTCCGAAGATAATGCTGTTAGTGTTTTCAGCTGAATGAAGTAATAGTACTAAGTCATCAAGTGTTTTTTGGAGTCAAAACGAAATTTGACTATGGAGTCAATACTAAAGGTATAAGGGCACTTCAGTGATGCAATTTACAGTGGCGGAAAATGGTGAGTGTACCTCCGAACTCTTGATCGTAACTTTGTTGAAACACGTTCAAAAGACAACAAATTTTGGGGAGGCGTTGCTGATTAGATTAGGAAGAGCTCTATAAGTTTTTTGAATTTCAAAAAATTTTCGTTCCTTCAGAATATCATCAGATGTGCCGGTGACGTCAGAATCAAAAAATATATCTTTTTTCAAAATTTTTTCTGTGAAGAGTTCTAAAGTGTAAAATGTTTGTTTTAAATCGAATGGTAACTGAAAAAAATTTGGAGCGATTTGGATGATCGGCTCCGAAGATATGGAAGTCCGAGCACAAAACGATACGTTTTGATAATTGTGCGTATCAACGCTGAAATTATTCCTAGGAGTCTCAAAATTTGGGAAATCATGTAACTTAGAATACTCTATGAAATGGCAAAAAGTAACTTTGATTTTGAGCAAAAAAATTTTTTCGAAGCATGGGGTGAGCACATTAAGAAAAAAATTTTTTCTCAAAATTAAAATTTCTTTCTGCCATTTTGTAGAATATTCTAAGTTACATGTTTTCCCAAATTTTGAGACTCCTAGGACTATTTTCAGCGTTGATACGCACAATTATCAAAACGTATCGTTTTGTGCTCGGACTCCCATATCTTCGGAGCCGATCATCCAAATCGCTCCAAATTGTTTTCAGTTTTTATTTGATCTAAAACAAACATTTTGCACTTTAAAACTCTTCGTAGAAAAGATTTTGAAGAAAGATACATTTTGTGATTCTGATGTCACCGGCACATCTGATGGTATTCTGAAGAAACGAAAAAATTGTTTATATTCAAAAACTTATAGAGTTTTACTTAATCTAATCAGCAACGTCTCCACAAAATTTCTTGTCTTTCGGACGTGTTTCAGCAAAGTTACAATCAAGAGTTTGGAGGTTCACTCACCATTTCCCGCCACTGTATCATGAAATCCCTTGTTTTTGTTTTCATTCAATAGCTAGAAAGATATTCAAAAAAGGATTTTCTGAAAAGCGAGCTCATTATCGACTTATCACCGCAATTCCGGCCAAAATAATGATTTCAGTTGAAACAAATTCCGAACTTTCCCTGTATGGAGAATCGCGCCAATTTCTATTTCGGCGTTCGAGGGCGCCGTGAGGCTCGTTACACTTTCAATGCTCTTGGCAAATGAAGATAATTCGTAAACAGAGTGAAAAACAGTATCAAAAATTCTTTATTCATTATCCCCTAACCGGGGTTCTCATGGATTTTTACGTTTGTGGCCCTAAAGAGAACCGTTGGGATCGAGAAAGGAAGACATCGGTGACTGGGTGCAGAAGTTTTCTGAAAAACGGAACAGATTTTGCGTCAGAAGGATAAAAATAATATAGAATTGCGACGGAAAGGATGAAAACATAACAAAAATTGACAAAATTAGCTTTATAAATTTCAAATCTCCCATGTGCCACTACGATCGATTTTTAGGAAAAACGACTTACTCTGAAAATGATGAATTCAACCTTTTTCTTACAAAATAAATAATTACTTTTGTATTTAACAAAAGTAGAATTATGATTCCAGCTCCTTCTTTAAAAAATGTGTTTTATTAAAAAAAAAAAAATTTTTTTACAAATTTTGGAGCATTTTTTCAGATTTCGAAGCAATTTTTTAAGATTTTGGAGGAATATTTAAAAATTTGAAAAAATTTTTGCGAAGTTTGGAGCAATTTCGGGGATTTTCAGTGATTGTTTTTGGGTTTTGGAGCAATTTTCACGAATTTGGGAGTAATTTTCACAGATTTTGAACAATTTTCATAAATTTATAGCAACAAGTTTTGGAGCATTTTTTGGGGCAATTTTTGCAGATTTCTGAGAAACTTTTACAAATTTTTAGAGGAATTTTTATAAATTTTTGATCCAAAATTTTTTGGGGGGTTTGGAGCTTAGGTTTTTTGAATTAATATTTGCGTCTTTTTGGAGTAGTAAGAATGGAATGATAGGAGCGGGGGGACATATTGAAATCCAATAAGTTCCTCACCGTTGATTTGGGGGGTTGTATTGAAATCCTTGGCAATCTTCCATTATAGCCTCCGTAACATTCCAATAAGACCCCCCAAAAGCCCTTGTTGGCAGAACCCCCCCACCTGGGGGGTCATATTGATATGTGGGGGGTTATCTTGAAATAGAGGGGGGCCATATTAGAATCTGATATATCACCCCACTTTTTTCTAAACCTATTTTTCAGCAAAATGATGAGACTAAGCCTAAGAAATAGCTGAAACTATCAAAAACTAGCTCTAAGGGTACTTTGAGGCCATAAAGTTAGAGTAATGAAGAAAAAAGCAAAAAATTAGCGAAATATATCGAAAAAATGAAGAAAGTATGCCCAAAAACGTAGAAAATGTCGATTTCGAAATGATTTTTTAACTGCGAAGAACGGAAACGCAGGATGAGCTCTTGCCGAGAGCTCCGTACTAGAAAGCCGAATCTGAAATTTCTAGGCCATAAACTTCAAATGATCATCATTTGGTTCAAAATCAACATTTTTAGGATGTGAAAACTGATTTGTAATCAGAATCGACCCTGCCCTAACGCTCCAGAATCTATCTGGGACCTTCCGGAGTCTACATGATCCGTACGAGTCTATCAGAAGTCTCCAGAAGCCTTCAGAAGCCCAGAAGCCTCCAAAAGTGTTCGAAACGTTACTGAAGTCCTCAGCCATTTTCTGGCACCTTCCAGAGCCTCCAGGCTTTGTAGTAGTTCTTCTGAAGCTCTCAATGGCCTCAGAATCCATGAAAAATTCGAAATTCTTCAAAACTTTCCCGAACGCTACAAAATCAATCTGGAACCTTCAGAAGTCTTCAGGGTCCATACGAGTCTTTCAGAAGCCTTCAGAAGCTTCGAAACATCTAAAAACGTTCCTGAGGACTCGGGGCACCTTCCGGAGCATTCCGGAGCCTTCAAGCCTCGTAGGAGTCCTTCTAAAGCATTCAGAAGACTCAGGAATCCTCAGAACTCTTTAAAATCATTCTTGAGCTTCAGAAGACGTGAAAATTTGAAATTTTCGGAATTTCACTTTCCTGAATTTCAAGCCTCACTTCTGCCCCACACTCCCAGCGTGTCCATCATAGAAAACCTCCGGAGTCGGCGCATCTGTCGGTGCGTCAATGTAACCATCTCCAACCATAATCTGAAAATTTAAGGACTAAAAACTGACAGGCCCCCGCAGCTAATGTGGGAGCCAAAAAGTGGTCAGATGGTTTTCAAGAAAAAGTGGTCAGATGGTGTACTGTAGTTTTTAAAGGCGCATTGCGAAAAATGATGCAATTTTTAAAAATCGCATTTAATTATGGGTATTTGTATTTTTATCGGACGTTCGTGAAACGTTGTTAGGCACATTGAGAAAACATGCGGACATTGATCCACCGCACTCCTGGGAGAAAACCTCTTCCCCGACACTTTTAATCACTGGAATGCAGTGGCGCAATGTACGTCTGTTTTCTATGTTACTAATATTGATTTGTGAAAGTTGAAGTTTTCTTATTGTTGAATGAAGTGATTTAATTTATGTGTTTTGTTTTATGGAATGCATGACTTATATGACTGAATTGAAATCGGATATGAAGGTATAAATTGTGAAAGGAAGCTTTATTAACACCTGAATTGCATGCCACACTTCTCAACAAAAAAGCAAAAGATTTGGAGGTAGGTGGGTTCGAACCAATGACCGTCCGCTCCATACACAGGTGATTCGCGAAATGTCTATTATTGGTAGAATATCGTTCGCGCACTTGTAGAAAACGTACTGGGAATCGCGTCTATAATAGACCGATTACAGGTCTATCGCGAAAAGTTAGCTGTAAACTACCAATATTCTACCTATCGCGAACAAAATGAGCTGTAATCGATATATCGCGAAGGCTATAAATTGACAGTTCCCGAACAGTAAAAAACCGCGGTAGCTCAAAATTGATTTGTTTCAGTATTTAAAGTGGAGTTTTGGTATGTGACCCATATCATTCAATTACCCTTCAAAAATTATAGAAAAACATTTAATTTTCATCGACGGAGGACCATTGTGAACCACGGGAATTCGGGTCAAATGGTCAGTTTTCCTCTTGTTTTCCCTATACTTTGCCGTTATATTTTTCTTACTGTGAACTCCGACTTTAAAAGTTTATATTTTTTGCTCTCTTACAAATTCACGATGAGAAAATATTCAAGTGAAATATCATTTTCAAGTCAAATATCGAATAGTTTTTAGAAATTATACCCACGACACATACATTTCCGTTTTTGTACATGAAAATCATATATTTCTGGAAAAATTTCAAAAAATTTCTCGAAAAATTTCGAAATTTTTCGAGAAATTTTTCGAAAAATTTTTTTCGAAAATTTTTCGAAATTTTTCGAGAAATTTTTCGAGGAATTTTTTTCGAAAATTTTTCGAAAAATTCTTCGAAAAATTTTTCGAAAAATTTCTCGAAAAATTTCGAAAAATTTTTTCGAGAATTTTTTCGAAAAATTTCTCGAAACCGTTTCGACAACGCACACTGCTCGCGATAGACATTTTGCAGATTCAGATTTTCGCGATTGGTAGAATATAGGTGGATTATACCTTTTAATCTGTAATTGATAAGTCACGAATCACCTGTGTAGTCACCGCCTCTACCACATACACCAACACGCACTCTTTCTCGTGTCTCCTCGTCGCGCCTAAAAAGGAGGGAGCGGCGACATGCGAGGAGGAAAGAAGGGAGCGAGACAGCGCGCCAAGTGGAAGGAGGAAGGTGAACGGATTTGTAGTGATGTCGGAGAAAACGCATTTGGAGGCACCGGAGGTGCTCGTCAGATGGTTTTTTGGACTCAAAATGAAAAATTGAACCATAATAGGTCAAAAGTCAGATGGTTTTAGTGGAAAATTATGTGGTAGAGGCGGTGACTATGGAGCGGACGGTCGTTGGTTCGAACCCACCTACCTCCAAATCTTTTTTGCTTCTTTGTTGAGAAGTGTGACATGCAATTCAGGTGTTAATAAAGCTTCCTTTCACAAATTATACCTTCATATCCGATTTCAATTCAGCCATATAAGTCATGCATTCCATAAAACAATACACATACATCAAATCAATTCATTCAACAATAAGAAAACTTCAACTTTCACAAATCAATATTAGTAGCATGATGACTGGCTTCATAAAATTTTCCCCTCCTAATTTTTGGTCGGATGGTCCCCTAAATTGCCCATTTTTTTTTCAAAATTTTCAAAATTTCAAAAGTGGTCAGATGGTCTAATGAAAATTTTTACATTGGTGCGGGGGTCTGAAAAACTGACAATTTTTCCTCTCTTCAAACCTCCAACAACGCCGGATTGCAATCCTCCAGAAACTGTATATTGAAGTCCACCAACGGCCCAGGAAGCTGAAATTTAAAAACTAATAAAAGGGATCTAAGAGCATGCAATCGAAAAAGGTTTCGAAATTTCGTGCAAAAAGCGAATATAATAGACCAGCCTGCTTACCGCAGGCTGGATTCGCGGCTGCGCCGCTCAACTTTGCTTAGTTTTTATACGCTACTTGCTACTTAGTATTTGTCTCACGTGTAGCGCAGTCGGTATCGCGCTGCACTGCCACGCGATAGTCGCGGGTTCGGTTTTGTGGCGCGACAAAATTCTTTATCTTTCGGAAAACTACAGCGGACATCCTGACCAAGAAACGGACAAACTTTCTAGCGGATTATATATAAGTAAGATTTTTAGGCGGTTTTTTTTTGATTTCGAAGCAATTTCTTCAACCACATACTCTGCGTAGGTCATGAAAGTGGAGAAATTCTCGATTTTCGTTTTCTCAACAAAAAAAAGCTCCACCGTATAAGAAGCACAAAAAAGCAACTCGATCTTCCAAAAAAATTTTTCTCGGTATATTTTTCATCTAAATCAGCAACGGTGGCTCGCCTCGACGGCTGTTGAGTCTCAGAGATTGAGCACTACTGTCCCAGTTTTTTCGCTCAAAAATCCCATTTTCGCCCATGACATACCGTTTCGAACAACAGTTCTTCGCCGATTCACAGGACGTTCGATGGGTAGGGGAACCAGCGGACGAATTCCGATTTTTTCAAAGGGAACCTTGTTAGCAGAGGGAAGAGAATGGAACATGTATCGAAGATATTGCTCTCCGAAATAGTAGTTGATTAGATTGGAAAGACGTTTGGCGGCTAGATAGAAGACAGTGTTGGATTGATTGTATTGAAGAGCGTTGAAATGTGGACAAAGGCATAAAATGCGAGCTAGAGAGCACAACATTAAAAAATTACGATTTTCCTCCGGTTCTAGTGTGCCAATTTCGATGAAAATTATACCAATCGATGGATAATTTTCAGGTGGTTTTGATGCTCTTCTGGGCCAAAAAAAAAGCTGATTTAGATGAAAAAAAAAATCGAGAAAAAGTTATTGGAAGATCGAGTTGTTCTTTTGTGCTTCTTATACGGCGGAGCACTTTTTTTTGAGAAAACGAAAATCGCGAATTTCTCCACTTCCACTGGACCAGATTCAACAAAAATTGTATGAATCGGTAGGGAATGTTATAGAGAAAGTGATAGCATAAAATTTCGAAAATTCCAAGCTTATTCTGATAGATTATGACGTTCTGGGATTAAAATTAAGCCGAAAGTGCAAAAATTAGGTTCGTTTTGGTAGTTTTTCATCATTTTTAGAGCAAAAACATGGAATTAAAGTTTACACATTTCGATGGAAAATATATTGATTTTTGGCTATTTTTCAGAAGTCGATGGTTCAAAAACCAAATTTTTGGCAATTGCTCTTTGACTACACCACTCTTTGACTACACCCACTCTTTGACTCCACATTCTCTTTGACTACACTTGCTCTTTGACTACACTTTGCTCTTTGACTACACTTGTCTCTTTGACTACATGTGCTCTTTGACTACATTTTTCTCTTTGACTACACATTCAGAAATATGAAATCACCTAATTTTACTGAAAATTAGGCTTAGAAATGCCTTTAAATGTTACTTGATACGAAATAAATAACTTTTGCATTTTTCTAAGCCTGATTTTCAGTAAAATTAGGTGATTTCATATTTCTGAATGTGTAGTCAAAGAGAAAAATGTAGTCAAAGAGCACATGTAGTCAAAGAGACAAGTGTAGTCAAAGAGCAAAGTGTAGTCAAAGAGCAAGTGTAGTCAAAGAGAATGTGGAGTCAAAGAGTGGGTGTAGTCAAAGAGTGGTGTAGTCAAAGAGCAATTGCCCAAATTTTTTTCTTTCTGAAGGCTCTATTATAACATTTTTGTCCGGAGAACTTCCTATCGATTCACACAGTTTTTGTTAAGTTAGGGAAGAAGAAAATTAGTTTTTGAACTATCGACTTCCGAAAATTTGCCAAAAATTGTCACGCTCCGTTCAAATATCGATTTTTAGTCTTGCACGGTGTTCCAAAAAGCGAATCGGGTCCAACAAAAATTGTTTCTCAGGGGAGCGCGCTTGCTACAAAGGGCGGGGATTACAGTTGTCGAATTAAAATTTGCACTGAAGAATGCGTTGTTTGCCACCTGCCGCCGTTTTTCCTCATTTTTTCGAAAAACTTCGACGAAAATGTGATAGAACAGGCCAAATGGAAGCTTTCAAGCGCAAAATCATCAACGTAGGCCGTCTCGTAATGCTTATTCTGCTCATTTTATTTTTGGCTTGAAAAACTAAACTTTTAATTATGGTGAACTTGTAGATTCAAATTTTCCAAAAACTCGACAAAAATGTGATAGAGCTCAATGAGACGAACATTTTGACCTATAACATGATCAGTTTGGATGAGAAATAATTGAGATTCAGCTCTTCAAACGTCGGAAGTGTCACAAACGTGTTGATGAAATTGGTCCTATTTCGATATTTTGAGCTGAATAGTGTACAGTGCTGGCCATAATTCTATCAAATTTTGGTTTTTTTGGGATAACTTTTTTTTGAGAACAGGTATGAACCTCAGATTTTGAAACAATAATTTTGGCATGATCAGGTACATTTCTACCAATTTCTATGCACATATCTAAAAAACTGATAATTTTGTGAGCGAAAAAGTGACTTGGCAAAAAAATGGTTTTCTGAAAATTTCAGGAAAACATTCATATCTTCATAAAAACAAGGTATTATAATTTGATTAGCCCCAATTTGATAAAATAAACCTTGTTTCTGGGAATATATGAATCTTTTACCGAAAATTTTTTGAAAATAAAATTTTTTTTCAGATCACCTTTTCGGTCACAAAATCATCAATTTTTTAGAGACGCGCATAAAAATTGGCAGAAATGTTTTTGGTTATGCCAGAAATGTTCTGGTAAAATTTGAAGTTTATACCTTTTCTCAAAAAAAAGTTATCCACCTCGAACCACCAAAATTTGATAGAATTATGGCCATGACTGTACATATAAACTCTTATATTGTTATAAATAGCCACCTACTAGCCGGTTATAGTTGTTTTATCACTTAAAGTCTTAGTTTTAGTATATTCCTAGTGGACATTAGTCGCCCCTCCCTCAATTTCAGGCCTGCTTTTTGAAAGTTATTTTTGATCTACAGTGCCGCGTAGCAACCTGAAATGCGTCAGCAAACGATTTCTTGAACTCGATTCGCCGTTTGGAACACCGTGTCTTGAACTTGAAATTTCGGGAAAGCAACGCGTCCGAAACATCGCCAGCGATGAAACATGCAAAAAAAGTTTCAACGAAATATCGGTTTTCTCAGTATTTTCTTCAAAATTTAGATACCCATCTTCATTTCCAGACACCCCCTTTTCTCTCTTTTTTTGATTTTCATTGAATTTCAATCATTTTCAGACATGGCTACTGTGTGTCTTCTAGCTCGCATTTATGGTTTTACCCACATTTTTAGCTCAAAAATTCTTTGAAAATACTATTAGACGATTTCAGACCATGATCTTTTTCTCTTACTTTATCGTCTGCAAATCCATCGGCGTCTTTATAATCTCCCGATAGTCCGGAGCCATTTTATTTGTAACCGGAAACGAGAAATACTGCTCCGGGTCCTTCTCGACCAACTTTCTCAAAATGTGATCCTGCATCAGTTGAATCGGAAAATACGACGAGAAGTTCACTCCTCTTCACCTACAGTACTATCTCCTTCTCTCTCTCTTCATCTTTTCCTTGTTTCTTCTTATTTCAGATTTCCATTAATGACAACGTCAAATAAATAAGTTTATTTTCAAATTTTTACAAAAATTAATACCAATAATCAATAAATGTTTTTCAAAAAAAATTTAATTAGAAATTTGTCCTGATCCGGTGTTGTCCCTGTCGTCGTTGTGCTGCGTCTGTAAATATACAAATAATTGATTTTTCTTTTTTTTTTCCCCCCATTCTCTCCCCCAACTCTAAAAACTTATTCGCTTCGCGAAAAATTAAAAAAAAAATTTTTTTCCCAAAATTTTTTTGCGAGCTGGGCGGCGACGCGCCTACTACTACACCGTACATGTATGACGAGAACGCAGGCGGTTTCCGTGGTGGCGGAGGTGTTGGCTCCTTGACGATCTCTTCGGGCTCTTCTTCCACTTCTTTTTCTCTTTCGGCCTCTCGTGCCGCTTTCCTCGCCAGAATCTTCTTCTTTTTCAGATGATAGTCTGTTAGTGGAACTCGCTTCTTCTTTCCACGTGGAGTAGTGCCTCCGGCGCCTTTCTTGGCTGGCGTTGGCGCTTCGTCTTCAGAATTTTCCGACTCTTCCTCCTCGCTTTTCTCGGCGTCACTTTGTTTGAATTCTTCCTCTTCTGGCTCTTCTTTTTTCACTCGTTTGGCGGCGCGGGCTGATGATCGAGCTGGTGTTGAGGAGGATGCTGCTGCTGGAGTGTTACCGCCGCCTGGAAAACTTGATTTTTAAGTGAAAAGAGGCGCAGAGTTCATGAAACAGTTCATTTTATGCATGAGGTTAAAATAGTGGAACCTTTAAACTGACAGCTTCTATTTTTTTCAAAAAATAATATTTCGTCAAAAAATGGTTTTTTCAGATTTTTCAATTTTCTTTTCATGTTTTCAAGCCAAATTGCTCATTCTTTTCTATTTGCTATCTAATTCATCAGGAAAAATACTTTTTCCTATAAAAAAGTAAAAGTATCGGAAAAAAAAATTTTTCTGCAGATTTCACATATTATCGAAAAAATGAAACTGAGACTCGGTATGTCGATTTACGAGGCCCCGCCCATAAATCCAAATGCGCGACGCGCAGTTGTTCGACAGTGTGCAAACACCGAGTCTCAGTTTCATTTTTTCGATAATATTTTTTCTGAGTGTTTAAAAAAATATCTGCATAAAATTTCCGTTTTTTCGATCAGAAAAATAGCTTTTTCTTCAAAATTTCCCGAAAAAATGGCCTCCAAACCAATAAAAACTCACGAGCTCTTCTCGCCGATGGTGTCGCGCCGACCATGGATTTTCTTGGCGCGTCATCCAACATTTTTGGATTCTGAAATAGAATATTCTATTTTTCTGTCAAAAATCCATGAAAAAACAAGAAAATTCTATCAAAATCGATGCACAACCACCTTTACCGCGTTTGATTTGACTCTAGTCCAATGGAGCGCGTTTGCATTCTAGCGATTTTTTGTCATTTTTCTCTCTTTTTTTGCGAAAAGTATTCAGAATTCGTTCGAAATCATCGATAAAAGGTGGAAAACCATTGAAGAATTATTGAAATCCTTTATATGTGGAATTTTATTCGATCACAAACGGGGAGTTGGGATGAAAAAGACAGGAAAAGGACACCTGAATTGGGAATCGGAAAGGAATAGGACAAGATTTAAATAATACAGATTATGATCTTGGAGACAGAAGAATAAAAATGTTAAGTTTTCAAATATACGTGTTAATGAAATTAATTGTTATTGATTCGGGTGCGGCTCCACTGGTCATGTGTGAATCGGAACTCGTATGCGTCCACACCCTGAAAATACGACTGCGAGCTACAAAAAATTGAGTTTCGGGTGTTGGGAGCTTCAAAATAGGAATAGACAAGGCCAGATTTAGACTCAGCCCCTTTTTAAGAGCTCATGTGCCTTCAAACTTGAAGTACTGTACTTTGTCACAAACATAGGCGTGTTTGAGATTATTTTGAAGCACCCAACTTGACAAATTTGACTCCCGCGCGATTTCAGTATGGGCCCGCTAAACTTGGATTACTGTAATTTGAGCTAATTATATGCGCGTTCATACTCATTTTTAAGCTATTTTCACGAGGAATTACTTTGAACTTACCTTCTCAATTAGTCCTTCGCCATTTGGTAGGTGGTAGCGCCGGATGGCACGCGTAAGGCTGGTGTACGTTCTGGCGGCGTCAAAAATTCCAAAAACCTTATTGTACTCTACCCAAGACAGACAGAATCTACCAGTGCTCGTAATTCTTCCTTATTGGTCCAGCGAACCATATCTCGCGTGAACGGGCACCTCTCGCTTCTTATAACCATTTCAAACATCCATTTGCGCAGATCCAATTGTATTGTTACTTCCTGGTAAATAAAAATTTTGGAATCAGTTCAGATCCTGTTTATAGCTAAGCTCAACGCATTCGAAGTTTTTTGTCATTTTTTCAGACAAACGCCGCCCCGACTCCGCCCCTTTTTTGCAGACCCTACTAATTTTTTAAAAAATTTTTTGAAGAAAATTTACTCACCGAAAAAAATGAAGATCAAAAGTTCAATTATCTCTACATGTCTTCAGTGTTTATTGTTTGCTTTTTATCTACACATTTTCAGAAACTTCAAACTAGTAGCAGCTATATTTTTAAGACCTCAAAGCTGGTTATTTTTTAAAAGTATCCGAAAAACTACCGTCTATTTTGAGATATTATTCAAATTTAGCACCCCATTTTTTTGGCAATTACCGTCCTTACATTATAGATCTGTGCCAAATCTGAAAATTCGAAGCCGTCGGAATCTCCATTTGTAGCGGCGGTTGATGATGTGGATGTCGAAGGGATGTTGGGATTCTGGAAATTTCGAATTTTGAAAAGAACATTTTGGTAATAAAAAAATTTTAGCCCAAAATTGCACTACCAAAAATTGGTCAACTACAATGATGAAGATCGAAAGTTAACTTATCAACCTCCACATTGTCAGATATTTTGAACCAATAAAATCTATATTTTTAGGCTTCCAAAATTGATTTTTGTCAAAATGTACCCAAAAAAATTTCTTGAGGAAAATAAAAATGGAAAAAGTTGTCTAGTTTTCATAAAAATCTAAGAGTCTAAGAATCTAAGAATCTAAAAATCTAAGAATCTAAGAATCTAAAAATCTACGAATCTACGAATCTAAGAATCTAAGAATCTAAAAATCTAAAAATCTAAGAATCTAAGAATCTAAGAATCTAAGAATCTAAGAATCTAAAAATCTAAGAATCTACGAATCTAAAAATCTAAGAATCTAAGAATCTAAGAATCTAAGAATCTAAAAATCTAAGAATCTACGAATCTAAAAATCTACGAATCTAAAAATCTAAGAATCTTAGAATCTGAAAATCTAAGAATCTAAAAACCTAAGAATTTAAGTAAATTGAAAGCTTGAAAACAAGGGAGAAAACTGTTTCACAGAAAAATCGTTCTTATTATCGAAAAAATGAAACTGAGACTCGGTGTTTGCACTGTGTCGTTTTACGAGGTCCCGCTCACAAAACCAAAACAACTGCGCGCCGCGCATTTTGATTTGTGGGCGGGGCCTCGTAAATCGACACAGTGCCGAGTCTCCGTTTCATTTGTTTGATAATAGTATTCTAACTTCTTACTGACGTCAGCTGACTTAAAGGGAAAACATTTAACGCGATTTCAAATTATTTAGAACGAAAAATTTGATTTTCTACAGATGATAAAAATTGACCTAGAAACGTTTTTTCAAATTTTGAATTTTTACAATTTTCTTTCCATTTTTGGGGCAATTTTGGTTTTCTGGAGCATTTTTGGGGCAATTTTGGTTTTCTGGAGCATTTAAGATCGAAAGTTAACTTATCAACCTCCACATTGTCAGAAATTTTGAACTAATAAAATCTATATTTTTAGGCTCCCAAAATTGATTTTTGTCAAAATGTACCCAAAAAAAATTTCTTGAGGAACTTACCGAAGGCACAGTATCCAATTTCGTTGCTTGCTGAGGCACGGCTGGATACACAATTGTTGGTGGTACTGTCGATTGTGGAGCATTATTGATTGGTGGTAGATGTGCCAGTGGAGAAGCGGCGAAAGGCATGGCAGTCTGAAAAAATGTATTTTGTTTCCAATTTAATCTAAAAGTATCGGAGATTATTCTAAATAAAAATCTGTGCCCAAAACAAAAAGCTAGACCTTCTGAATTTGATTTTGAGCTAAGTTATAAACCGTCAAAAGGACGACTTCAACTTCGAGGGCTCATATCTTGAAAAAATTCAGCGAATTTTATATTACAAATTCGATTTTTTCAAGGCCGATATAGTCTAGAATCGAAGACTCAAGACACCCCCTCTAAGATTCTAAGACTTCTGAATTCAAGTGAAAATCTTTTTGAAAAAAAAATCTCTACGAAAATAACTATCATGCTCCTCACCTGTCTAACGGTAACAGGTTTTCCATTCTCATCGAAGTACCGAGAAAAGTTCGCGAAGCCTGGGAATTGTCCCAATGGAAATCCTTGACGATTCACTGGAGGCTTGACGACTGGGCTCGGATTGACTGGATGTTTCGAAGATTGGCCTTCTATAGATCCAGTGGTCATTGGTTGTGGTGGCGGTGGTCTCGGAGCCAGCGTAGCATTGGTTGATGATGTGGATGTCGAAGGGATGTTGGGATTCTGGAAATTTCGAATTTTGAAAAAAAAATTTTGGTAATAAAAAAAATTTTAGCCCAAAATTGCACTACCAAAAATTGGTCAACTACAATGATGAAGATCGAAAGTTAACTTATCAACCTCCACATTGTCAGATATTTTGAACCAATAAAATCTATATTTTTAGGCTTCCAAAATTGATTTTTGTCAAAATGTACCCAAAAAAATTTCTTGAGGAAAATAAAAATGGAAAAAGTTGTCTAGTTTTCATAAAAATCTAAGAGTCTAAGAATCTAAAAATCTAAGAATCTAAAAATCTAAGAATCTAAGAATCTAAGAATCTAAGAATCTAAGAATCTAAGAATCTAAAAATCTAAGAATCTAAGAATCTAAGAATCTAAGAATCTAAGAATCTAAGAATCTAAGAATCTGAGAATCTAAGAATCTAAGAATCTAAGAATCTAAAAATCTAAGAATCTAAGAATCTACGAATCTAAAAATCTAAGAATCTTAGAATCTGAAAATCTAAGAATCTAAAAACCTAAGAATTTAAGAAAATTGAAAACAAGGGAGAAAACTGTTTCACAGAAAAATCATTCTTATTATCGAAAAAAATGAAACTGAGACTCGGTGTTTGCACTGTGTCGATTTACGAGGTCCCGCTCACCATACATGTCCAAACCCGGGCCGGGCCGGGCCGGCGGAGGAATTTCTACCGGCCCGGCCCGGCCCGGGTTTTGAGACACAATTTTTTCAAAGGTCAATTTTTGGAAAAAAATTCGATTTTTTGACTGTTTTCTGTTCAATTTTAGAATGTTTCATACTTTTAGTACTTTCATGATTTTTCATGCAATTCAGAAACTTTTTCATGAAAAATTGATTTTTTTTTCGGAAAAATTTTGACGAAAATTTTCTACCCGGGCCGACCGGGCCGGGCCGGGCCGGGAAAGTTTACCTCCGGCCCGGGCCGGCCCGGGTTTGGACAAGTATGCCGCTCACAAAACCAAAACAACTGCGCGCCGCGCATTTTGATTTGTGGGCGGGGCCTCGTAAATCGACACAGTGCCGAGTCTCCGTTTCATTTGTTTGATAATGGTATTCTAACTTCTTACTGACGTCAGCTGACTTAAAGGGAAAACATTTAACGCGATTTCAAATTAGTTAGAACGAAAAATTTGATTTTCTACAGATGATAAAAATTGACCTAGAAACGTTTTTTTCAAATTTTGAATTTTTACAATTTTCTTTCCATTTTTGGGGCGATTCTGGTTTTCTGGAGCATTTTTGACAACTTAGAGTAAGATTACAGTAATTCTGTGCTAAAATGATCGTCCCAATTCAAAAATAACAATATTTTTACATAAAAATAAAAACTCGAAAAAATCGCATCTCAAATCGCGAACTTACTTTTTTTTTTCTAAAATATTTCAAAAGTCAATAATTTTTTAAATTTTGTTAAATGATCGTCCCAATTCCAGTATTTGCAAAAATAACAATATTTTCGCACAAAAATCGTTGAAAAATCGATTTTCACCTGAATTTTTTTCTAACCTATTTCAAATGTAGAATTTTTCGCTGATTCGAATGCACCTAATATCGCAGCTCAAAACGCATTTTGAAGCGAGTTATGAGCGTTTGAAGTTTCAGTAAGAGAGACGCAGACATTGTCTCGTTTCTCTGTGTCTCTTCGACAACGAAAGTGCCTGCTTTCTCTGCGTCTCTCACTGACACTTAAAACGCTCATAACTCGCTTTAAAGTGGTCCGTTTCGACTCAAATTAAGTGCATTCGAATCAGCAATAAATTCTAAATTTTTTGAAATAGGTTAGAAACAAATGTAAGTTTGCGATTTGAAATTCGATTTTTTTCGAGTTTTTACGATTTTTATGCAAAAATATTGTTATTTTGGTCGATCATTTTTTCTAACTAACCATTCCCATGTACAACAGTAACAGTGTTCGAGACATTTGTTGTTGTTGCTGATTCAACGCTGCCACTTGGTTCAATGCAGCCATTCGGGGATCCATCGCAGCCATTTGATGGTGGAAATGGTGTATCATTCCAGGATGGAAACCAGGGGCAATGAATTGGGGGCCCGCAATGGGGTGTGTTTGGATGAGAACTGGAGGTTGAGCAGAAGTAGAGGGGATTGAGGATGCAGGTGGCATTTGGTTGGCTGAAAATACTCTTTAAAGTAGGAGTTACGAAAAAGTTACGAAAATAACAATATTTTTGCTCAAAAATCGGTAAAAATCGAGAAAATCGCATTTCAAATCGGGAAATTACAATTGTCTTGTCTCGTCTCTCTGCGTCTCTTCGACAACGAGAGTGTCTGCTTTCTCTGCGTCTCTCTTTTCTTGAAACTTCAAACGCCCATAACTCGCTTCAAAATGCGTTATGTGCAACGAAATTAGGTGCATTCGAATCAGCGAAAAATTCTACATTTTTTGAAATTGGTTTTGAAAATCGATTTTCTCGAGTTTTAATTTTTTTGTGTTCATACAAAATCAAAGCTAGTTGACTCACGTTTCGGCGAATCCGTAGCCATCGCATTCCTCTGTTGCTTACTCTTCTCGGCCATCGCCATCATCTGTGGATTTATTCCGATCTTTGTAGATATCGGAGTGGACGGTGTGGATCTTTGAATTATTGGGGGAGGTGGACCGGCTGAAGACGAGGAGGAGGATGATTGGGGGATTCCCGTAAGGGCGGCTGCCGCAGAGGAAGGCTGTTTGAAAACGAGATCCGTTGGTTTCGGATCCACATCGTTGTCGGAGAGATCTTCGGAGACGTGACCGACGGGTTGCTGGAAATGTTTTTGGGTTACTGTAGTTTCTAAAGGGTAGAATTTAAGCATCAGACGTTTTGTTAGTAGTAGATTTTGGTTAGCAACTAAACTGCATAAATGTCAAATCTAGGCCGGCAGTTTTTTATTGTAAAATCATAATTTTCTCATTAATTTTTATACCAAAATGTAGATCTCATTGAGTTCTACATTTTGGTATAAAATTTTATAAGAAAATCATGATTTTGAAGAGAGAAAACTGCCGGTCCGAGATGGACGCGTATGCTAAACTGAGCATCCAATAAACCAAAAAAACAGATAATTTGATGCTTGTTATCTACAACTCACTTCAAGCGGTACCTCTAATGTCAAAACCGGCATTTCCGATAGATCGTCCGTCTCGACTCCCACATCTTTTGTATCGAATAAAGAGTTTTCTGTTTGGGTGCAAATCGACTCGCAGACCATCTGAAATCGAAAATTTTAATATGGATATGAAAAATTAAAGTAGGATTACATTTGTACCCAAATTACGAAAATAACACAATTTTTGCATAAAAATCGATTTTCAAATCGCGAACTTACATTTTTCTCTAACCTATTTCAAAAAATGCAGAATTTTTTGCTGATTCAAACGCGCCTAATATCGCTGCTCGATATTCTCTGCGCCTCTCTCACTAAAACTTTGAAAGCTCATAACTCGCTTCAAAATGGTCCATTTCGACTCAAATTAGGTACATTCGAATCAGCGAAAAAATCTGCCTATTCTATTAAATGCGGAAAGTCCTACCCTCATCGATTTTGAGTGGGCGGAGCCTATTTTCGACATTTTTGTCAAAAACATTGTCACAAATTTTGCTCATTAATAACTCTGCCCATTCTTGTCCGATTTTGATGATTTTTGCACCATCAGTCGAGAACTTAGAAGAGTTGAATTTGGACTACAGTGACCCAATTTACGATCGCTGCGGCAAAACCTTTATTTTCATATGAAACTTTTGTACTGAGCTGATAAGGGTTTTTGAACCCCCACGGAGCCAATTATGTTTCTTTTGATTAGATTATTTAGCACAGTGAAGAGCGTAACTTCAATTGTCTTGAGCTCAAATTTCAGCTCAAAACCTTGAAAAACAAAAAACTTTTTTTCTCATTCTCGATCTCTTATCTCACATTTTGATATTTTATCTTGATTTTTCAGAAAACATTTAAATTTATCAAATTTTCATTTCCAAAAAATGTTGAATGAAAGAATGACGTTAGAATCTCGCCTGTGATGAGCTAACATAACAGCAACTAACGCGGCGCAGCCTTGTCCAACGACGCGAAGCGTCGCTAGTTCCACATGTTTTGAAATAGGCTAGAAAAAAATGTAAAAAAAAATTTTCTTATGAAAAAACTGTTATTTTCGTAAAAAATACTGTAATCTTCCTCTAGCTTAAAAAACCAACCGTTCGCTTCTTATGACACTTTGATATGTGGTATTCCAGCTCTTGCGACATTTGAAACCGTTTCTCGCATACGCCAAAATGACAAACATGGTATTGGAATCTGAAAAAAGACAAAGCTGAATTCGAGGTCAAAAATGCACTATTTTTCGCATAGCATGTCTTAAAATGAACAAAAAATTGACAATTAGTAATGAGAATGATCAATTTTGCAGTCACTTCGAGGTTTTTTACGAGAAAATAGTGTATTTTTTGGCAGGAAATGTCTCGGAGTCTCGGTAACTCATTCAAGTGTGAATAACTTTTCAGGGGGATCGGGTAAAAATACGGCCAGCATAAAAATATTCCTTATTAAAAAAGCTATCGATTGGTTGAAAAATCGTTAAATTTCATCAAAAACTAAAAGAGCTACGCCTTGTTTTGCCGATTCTACATTTTCGGAAACACATAGCGTAAACCTGTTTATTTTTCATGAAAATTCACGGTTTTTAGACCAATGGATAGCTTTTTTAATAAGGAACATTTGTCCTCTTGACCGTGTTTTCACCCGATCCTTCTGAAAAAAGTTATTCACTTTTGAATGGGTTGCCGAAATTCCTTGCCGCCCAGCCCTGTTCGGGACAATTCGCTGTCAAAAATTCACTATTTCTCGCATAAAATGTCTCAAATGAATAAAAAAATGGAAGATAATGTCCTTTTCGCAGTCATTTCGGGTTATTTATGAGAAAATGGTGCATTTTTTTTGGCTGCGGAATCTCTCGGATCCCGAAATTTTTCGAAAACTTACAAATCCAATTCCTTCATCTCACACTTATCGTATCCATATTGATCACTGCTCTTACTATCTTCATCCACATCCTCATTACTCGGTTCTTCCTTCTTTTTCTTTCCCTTTTGCTTCTCTCCTTTTCGATCCTTCGCCACTGAATCTCCTCTAACTGATCTTCCATTGGAACTCGCTGAACTCGACCGCCCGACTTTCCCTTCCTCGTTATCCACTTTCTTCTTGTTATCATTATTTCCAGAAGTGGATGCTGCATTCACAGCCATTGTGGAAATAATAGGCGACAGTCCATTTCCAATGAATCCAACCATGTCGCATCCTTTGACTCGAAATGCTAGCGAACTTCTCGTTCGATACATTGCCGTAATCTCCAGGAGCAATGACGTCCCGGGAGCGGTATTCAGAAGTGAATCATCGTTTAATAGTCCATCAATATCCGTTCCCCTTGTCGTAATCACATTCGTACTTATATCTCGTTTGGCTCTTTTTGATTGTGGTCGAGAAGATTCTGATGCCTTCTCTTCGAGATCCGTGTCGGATTCCTCTTCGACGTCTTCATGGATGTTTCGACGCTTCATCATCAAATCGGTGCCCTTTTTCTTCCGGATCTCGATACTGCATTCGGTACGGCGGCGGCGGAGTTCCTGAAAAAAAATTGTTCAAAATTTTTTTTTTAATTTTTGAAAAAAAAATTCGACCGATTTAAACCAAATTTAGACCATTTCATGTGTGAAAACAGTCAAAATGGGCGAAAAATTGGTCAAAATTGGTCAGAAATTGGTCGGAACTTGGTTTTGAAATTTTGACCAATTTCCACCAAATTTTGAGCATTTCAGGTGTGAATATAGTCAAAATGGGCTGAAAATCGGTCAAAAATAGTCAGAAATTGGTCGAAAATGGTCAAAAATGGTCGAAAATTGGTCAAAAATGGTCGGAACTGGAATTTTCAAAATCGAGTTTTGACTGTTTTTGGTAATTTTAAAATTAATTTTTATGATTTTTGAAGCGCAATTCCCTTAAAAATGATAGCAAAATAGTGAAAATGACAGAAAATTGTCCAGATTTGGACGAAAATGATCGAAATTTTTTTTTCAAAATTTTCAATTTTTGACCATTTTTGACGAATTTTTTTCATTTTCCTCGAACCTCATGCTTCGTCAGATTCTTGTATTGTTGATGACGTCCCTCCTCTTTTTCCTCGTTTTCTCGCGTAAGATTCACCTCGTCGAGATTCATGTTTTAGCTGGAAAATAGAGGCAATTTTCGAAGAATTTGGTCGAAAGAAAATCAGAAATCGAAAGAAAATTAAATCGTTGAGAACTATTATGGCGGTAAAATGCAGCTGGACCTGCGCCACCGCACTCCAGTGGAAAAATCGCCGTGTCGGGACCTTTTACCACAGGAGTGCGGTGGCGCAGGTCCAGCTGCATTTTACCGCCACAATATACGAAAAAAATGACGAAAAAATTTAGAAAAATGAAGAAAAAGTTGAAATTTAACTTTGGCGCTGTTTTTGTAGACCTGGGATCGAGAAATGCGTCAGTAAACCACCGGAAAAATTCAAATTCCCTCCAAAAATTTCCGTGGCGCGAAACTCGGAAATCAAGCTTTTTTTTTCATTTTTCTCATTTTTCTTCCTTTTTTTTCCGTTTTTCACCAACATGTCCCCGTAATTAATAATTATGATCTTCTCTAAAAATTTTAGAGCACCAAATTTTTCATTTTTCGCAAAAAAATCTGCAAAAAACAGACTTCTTCGGCGTGAACAAACGAGCTGCTGCACAGGCATCTGAGCCATGAGGTATGCAAACGCGCTCGCTAGAGAAGCCAGGCCTAAAAATAATTTTTTAACCCGAATTCCGCACATTTTTGTGAAAATTTTATTTTATTCTGGTACTAAATTTAGTAGAGAATTTTTCTCAAGCAAAAAAATTCAGAAAAAAGCACTGGAATTTGAATAAGAAGGCGTCAAAGTTTGGAAAAAAGGGCTAAATCAGTGGAGCGCGTTTGCATACCTCTATCCTTCGACCAGTGTGCTGCTGCTCAAGACGACATCTCAGTTTTCCTTTATTCTGTTTGAATTTTTCGATTTTTGGGGAACAAATTAGTGATTTAGGGTAGTTTTTAGCAAAAAAATTGAAAAACACACTCTTTTTTAACGAGCGGTAGATATTGAATTTTTACTGAAAAATTTCAGAATTTTGATGTTTTAAGGCTTTCCAGCTCAATTTTTGAAAATTTTTAAGGATTTTGCTTTTGGAGAAAACCATTTTCTAACTGCAAAATTGAATTTTTATCTACTTCCCCGATTTCCGACGGAGTTTTTAGGCGTGTGCGGATCATTTTTCAAGATTTTGAGCCTATTTTTCGTCTTTCTCACTAGGGAATGGTCTACACAAAAGTTGGCCTTTTTACAAGTGACCTATACCATTCGAAAGCTTATTAAATTTTCTTTCAGGATATGTATTCAGTTTTTGCGGAACGCGCCTGGCATTCGAGAAAAGTAGGTCGAAAGTTTGCACTGAAAAGCCTCTTCTTTATATTTGGCTGTGTTAAATATTTTTTGATTTTTTTGTGAATATTTTTCTAGCCCATTTTTCAGGTGAGAGACACGAGAACATTTTTTGAGCAAAAATTTCAAGACATGAAAATGTTCTCTCAAAATTTTGGGCAAATCCATCTTCGGATGATCACAAATGTTATACTGTATGCTAGAACTCTCCAGCATGAGTCTCTCACCTGAAAAATGGGCTAGAAAAATATTCACAAAAAAATCAAAAAATATTTAACACAGCCAAATATAAAGAAGAGGCTTT
The DNA here is from genome assembly GCA_963966625.1 of Caenorhabditis zanzibari. NCBI lineage: Eukaryota > Metazoa > Nematoda > Chromadorea > Rhabditida > Rhabditidae > Caenorhabditis > Caenorhabditis zanzibari. The sequence continues at coordinate 12,247,375 of OZ016468.1, forward strand.
TCAGTGCAAACTTTCGACCTACTTTTCTCAAATGCCAGGCGCGTTCCGCAAAAACTGAATACATATCCTGAAAGAAAATTTAATAAGCTTTCGAATGGTATAGGTCACTTGTAAAAAGGCCAACTTTTGTGTAGACCATTCCCTAGTGAGAAAGACGAAAAATAGGCTCAAAATCTTGAAAAATGATCCGCACACGCCTAAAAACTCCGTCGGAAATCGGGGAAGTAGATAAAAATTCAATTTTGCAGTTAGAAAATGGTTTTCTCCAAAAGGAAAATCCTTAAAAATTTTCAAAAATTGAGCTGGAAAGCCTTAAAACATCAAAATTCTGAAATTTTTCAGTAAAAATTCAATATCTACCGCTCGTTAAAAAAGAGTGTGTTTTTCAATTTTTTTGCTAAAAACTACCCTAAATCACTAATTTGTTCCCCAAAAATCGAAAAATTCAAACAGAATAAAGGAAAACTGAGATGTCGTCTTGAGCAGCAGCTCGTTTGTTCACGCCGAAGAAGTCTGTTTTTTGCAGATTTTTTTGCGAAAAATGAAAAATTTGGTGCTCTAAAATTTTTAGAGAAGATCATAATTATTAATTACGGGGACATGTTGGTGAAAAACGGAAAAAAAAGGAAGAAAAATGAGAAAAATGAAAAAAAAAAGCTTGATTTCCGAGTTTCGCGCCACGGAAATTTTTGGAGGGAATTTGAATTTTTCCGGTGGTTTACTGACGCATTTCTCGATCCCAGGTCTACAAAAACGGCGCCAAAGTTAAATTTCAACTTTTTCTTCATTTTTCTAAATTTCTTCGTCATTTTTTTTTCGTATAGTTCTCAACGATTTAATTTTCTTTCGATTTCCGATTTTTTTTCGACAAAATTAGTCGAAAATTGCTCATATTTTCCAGCTAAAACATGAATCTCGACGATGCGAATCCCGCTCGAGAAAACGAGGAAAAAGAGGAAGGACGTCTTCAACAATACAAGAATCTGACGAAGCATGAGGTTCGAAAAAAAATGAAAAATTGGTAAAAAAATGTTAAAATTTCGTAAAAACGGTCAAAAATTGAAAATTTCGAAAAAAAAAGTTTCGACTATTTTTCTGTCATTTTCACTTATTTGAGATCATTTTTGAAATAATTCTGGTCCAAAAATCACCAAAAATTGATCTGAAACTGATCAAAAACAGTGAAAACTCGAGTTTGAAAATTTCGAGATCCGACAGTTTTCGACTAATTTTCGACCAATTTCTGACCACTTTTACCATTTTTTGCACATTTATGACTATATTAACACTTAAAATGCTCAAAATTTGATTGAATTCGGTCGAAAACGATTAAAAAAATGATCAAAAATTTGAAAATTTTGACCATTTCGACCAATTTTTCGCCCATTTTGACTGTTTTCACCCTTGAAATAGTCGGAATTTGGTTGAAATTGGTAAAAAAAAATTTTTAATTGAAAAAAAAAATTTTTTTCAATTTTTTTCCAGGAACTCCGCCGCCGCCGTACCGAATGCAGTATCGAGATCCGGAAGAAAAAGGGCACCGATTTGATGATGAAGCGTCGAAACATCCATGAAGACGTCGAAGAGGAATCCGACACGGATCTCGAGGAGAAGGCATCAGAATCTTCTCGGCTTTCCAACGACGACATCAAGAAAATTCTCTCCTCAAATCCCACGCTAGATGACATGATTCAATGCTTCGAGACGCTTCGAAAACTGCTCTCGAAAACCAAGAATCCCCCAATCAACGACGTCATCCAAGCGGGCCTTCTGAATGCGTTGGTGACGGCGCTCGGTATTCAAAACGATCGAATTCAGTACGAAGCCGCGTGGGCCATCACTAACATCGTCTCGGGCACCAGCGCCCAAACTATCGCCGCCGTGGAGGCCGGCGCTACGGAGCCCCTCGTCAAGCTCACAGTTCACCCGGATCCTCAGATCGCTGAGCAAGCCATGTGGGCCGTTGCGAACATCGCTGGGGATTCTGCTCAGCTCAGAGACTACGTCATCAGATGTCATGGTGTCGATGCGTTGATGCATTTGATGGAGCAGCCGGAGAAGTTGAAGACGACGCACGCGAGGACTGTGGCGTGGGCGTTCTCGAACATGTGTAGGCATAAGAATCCGCCGCCGCCGTTGTCTGTGCTTCGGGCGCTTGCCGGAGGGCTTAAGAAGCTTTTATTGGTGGGTTTATGGGATGGAAATGGTCAAAATGTTTGTAGATTGAATAAAAGCGTTTATTGAATATGTAAAAATATCTCAATACGAAAAAAAACATCGATGTTAAGAAGAATAAAAAAATCACTGGTTAGGCAAAATTAAAATCCTAGAATCTTCTAGAAAGGTTTTCGAGTACTCTCGGCTCCGCCCGGAGCTCCTTAAAAGCTCCAGAAGCATTCAGAAGCCTCCAAGCTTCTTCAAAATCTTCCTGAAGGCTCCAGAAGTTAGCAGAAAGCTTGGGACATCTCCATGATCCGTCGAAGCGCTTCAGAAGCTTCCCGGAGCATTTGGAAGCATTCGGAAGCCATCAGAAACCTCCAAAAGTTTCCTGAAGCTATAAAACCTCTGGATTTCTTCAAAACCTTTCTGAATACACCAGAATCGTCCTGGAACTTTCAGACGTCTTCCAGATCTGTCTGAGCCCTTTAGAAGCATTCAGAAGCATTCGGAGTCCTCCAGAAGGCTCCACAAACCCTCCGATTTCTTCCAAAGCTTCGTGAATACTCCAGGATCTATCTCAAACTTCCCGAAATCTTCAGGATCCATTGGAGTCACTCAGAATCGTCCAGAAGCCTTCAGAAGGCTTTGGATGCTTTGGGATCCGCCTAGTGCTTTTCAGGATTCGTCTAAGCCTTTCAGAAGCCTTCAAAATCCTTCCGACGCGCTCAGAATATTTCTGGAGCTTCAGAAGACAATTTTCTGTATTTTAAGCCAAAAAAGCTATGTGGAGAATTCCCTATCAATACGTACAATTTTCGTAAGATTTGGACAACTAGAACTTGAATTATGAGGCAATTAAAACTGGAATCATCTAGGGTATTCAAGGCCATTTTCGACGTCTATATAGAGCTCGAGACTTCTGAAGGATTCTGAAGGACTAGTAAGGATCCAGAAGGTTCCAGATGGATTCTGGAGTATTCAGGAAGGTTTCGAAGCAGTCGGGAGGCTTCTGAAGGCTTCTGGACCCTTAAATGAGCTCAAGGTTATGAAGCATTTGAGAGCTTTATAGAGTTTGTAGATCATAGATGAATAGATCAAAGTTTTACTAGATTTTACTCTGAAAAGTCCCCAAAACCTCAAAAACCATAAAAAATCCTCAATTTTCAGTACCCGGATCGTCAAGTCCGTCAAGACGCGTGCTGGGCAGTCTCCTACCTGACCGACGGACCCGACGAGCAGATCGAGGTGGCTCGCGAGTCTGGAATCTTATCGGAAGTCGTTCCCTTCCTCGACGAGTGTGACGCTCTTATCGCACCAGCTCTTCGGACCCTCGGAAATGTGGCCACAGGAACCGATTCTCTGACGCAAACTGTCATTGAGCTAGGAGTTCTCCAGAAAATCGGACCGCTCATGGAGAGAACCCGGCTGTCGAGCATTATGAAAGAGTGCACTTGGCTTGTTTCCAACATCATCGCCGGCACTAAAAATCAAATTCAAGCGGTTCTGGAGGCCCGACTTCTGCCGCTGATCATTCGCGTGCTCCGAACCGGCGATCACAAGTGTCGCGTCGAGGCGGCGTGGGCTCTGTCGAATTTGGCTCAAGGGGGCACGGATCGACAGATTTTCGCAATGTGGGAAGAGAATGCGGTTCCGGCGTTGTGTTCGGCGATGAGTGTGAATGATACCGCGATGCTTAATAATGTGTTGGAGACGTTGTACACGCTGATGTTGACTGTTCAGATGAAGTGAGTAAGAAAATAGATTCTGAAGAGCTCCAAAGCCTTCCGAAAGGCACGGATGGAGCCTGAAGCCTTCAGAAAGATTCTAGAGCCCTCTGGTGGATTTTGAGCCACTTTTTATGATTTTGACGGCTTCTGAAGAATCCTGAAGACTTCAGGAAACTTTTGAAGAAGTCGGGACGATTCTTAAGGATTCCCACGCCTTCTGGAAGTTTCTGAAACGCTCGAAAGGCCTTAGAAAGGACTCGGACGGAACCTGAAGCCTTCAAAAAGATTCTAGAAGCCTCCGATGGAATTTGAGTGACTTTTGAAGATTTTGGAGGCTTCAGAAAGATTTTTACGGCTATGAGATGCCCCTGAAGGCTTTCGGAAGCTTCAAAAGGACTCGGACGGAGCCTGGAGTCGCCTGAAGGCTCCAGAAAGCTTAAGAAGGATCCGGAAGGCTTCAGAACGAATCAGAGATGAGCGGAATTCCGCCTTCCGCCTTCCGCCTTCCGCCTTCCGCCCATTTTTACTATTCCGCCTTCCGCCTTCCGCCTTCCGCAAAATTTTTATGAGTTCCGCCTTCCGCCTTCCGCCTTCCGCTAAATTTCCATGAATTCCGCCTTCCGCCTTCCGCCTTCCGCCAAATTTTCATGAATTCCGCCTTCCGTTTTATGTTTTACGCTTACCACTAAGTAAGGCGGAAAAAGGGGAAAACTTGCGCTTCAAAGGAAACGAACCCTGGATGTATCCCTCACTGGCTGCACTCTAACCTTCTGCACCACGACCGCACTGTTTGTGACGGTTGCGAAGGCAGCTTATATCTGTGGTGCCGCCGCTGCCTTGTCGGCAGTCAACTGGAGCGCGTTTTCAACAACAGGGAGTTTCTATTTTTCATTGGCTCATGAGCTTTTCTGTTTTTTTATTGAAAATGTTCGAGTATTTCAATTCATTTATTTTTTCATTAATTTTTTTCAGTGAAATGAGCAAAAGGAGCAAGTATGCAGAATACTTCGATACTGTTGGCGAGTCTGCTACCTGCAAAGCATGTCACCGAGTTTTCAAATGGAATAAAACAGTTGGAACTAATAATATCCGAGCGCATTTGAAAAGTTCACACCCCAAGCTTCTCGAAGAAGTAAAAATATCATTGATTTGTTTTTCTGATAACAATATAAAAAATTTCAGATCGAGTCTGCGGAGCAAGAAGCGAAAAAGTTGAAAACGGATAAGGACTGTGAAAATCGGCGTCAAGCCATCCTTCCATTTCCAGTTGTGGAGTTGAAACAAGCCAAAGTAAATTCGAATTATTATAAAAATGTATTCATGAGAAATTACAGGTATTGCAAAGCCCAATATCAATTTTGAGTTCAATCGGGGAATGGGAGTCTGGTGGGAAGAAAGATCGTGTGGCTACAAGTGCTGTGATGAAAATGATTGCATTAGATGCGATGCCATTTCAAGCAGTCGAAAAATCCGGATTTAGACACCTGATGAAGACTATCTGTCCGAAATTTCAGTAAGTAGTTCAATTTACAACGATGATGAGTGTTTCATTCAGGTTGAAATCGCGTTTCCATTTTTCTGATACTGTGTTGCCACAACTCTACTCATCGCTGAAGAATCATGTTGAAAACGATCTGAAAGACGTCGATTTTGTCTCTTTGACAACCGATGGGTGGTCATCCAAATGCAACAAACACCACCTGATAAGCTTAACTTGCCATTGGATCGAGAAAAAGTCGTTCACGCCGAAATATTGTGTTTTAGCCTGCAAGCCTGTGTCTGGAAGACATAATGCCCTAAACTACAGCGAACAAATCGCTGACGCTCTCAAATCGTTTGATATTCAGCATTCTAGAATTGTATCGATTGTCACAGATGGAGCTCCAGTGATGCAATCTACCTGCCAGCGATTGAGAACGGAGAATCTGCACTGTTTTGCACATGTGCTCCAACTTTGCGTCCGAGACGTATTCTATGGAATTTCGGCATTTTCTACGACTTTGGAGAAGATGAAAAAAATCGTTCGAAAAACTAGCAAATCGGATGTCATTCGGAAAGAGTTCGAACATTTGCTGAATGAACAAAATCTCCCACAACGCATGCTCTGTAAAGAAACTGAAGTGCGATGGAATTCCTTGTTTAAGATGCTCTCCTCATTTCTCGATTCGAAGCGTGCCATCAACATTCTACTGATGGATAATTTGGAGATACCATCGTTGTCAGAGGAGGATTGGAAGAGAATTGCTGATGCGAAATTTTCACTAGAACCCTTGTCACAAGCAACAACATCGTTACAGCACCGATTTTATGCTACGTCTTCAGTCATCATTCCATGTGTTAAAGTGATGCAATTCAAGTTTGAGAGACTGCAAGATGAAGAAACGGACAATGAGTTTTTAATGAAAATAAAAGAGAAGATCAATATCAGATGTTCGGACTTCATATATAACCATAAATTGAAAATGGCAACGTTTCTCGACAGTCGCTTTAAAGACTCATTTTTCACATTCTCTTATAGAGTGAGTTGGCAGTACGATATGAAAATTTATTCATTTTTTTCAGGATGAGGTTCTCGAAGAAATGAAAGCCCAAAATCCAGCTGAAGAAATAGAGACAGTTGAAGAGTCTTCGAACGAAAATACTCCAAATGAAAATGAAACGTTGTTTCAGTCGTATTTAAGACAGAATGTGAAACACAGGACGAATCCGAAGCCGAAGCCAACAGAAATAGTGATGACCTTGGAAAGAGTAAATTTTCTTTTTTTTTCAACAATTTTCCTCTTTTTATCAGGAAATCGACGAATATCTCGATAGTCCACCAGATTCCGAAAGAGATCCATTCGACTTTTGGCTGCAAAACCAAAATTGGCCAAATCTCAAAAAACTCGCAATGCGTTACCTGAGCACGCCCGCTACGTCTTCGGAATCGGAGAGACTTTTTTCTGTATCTGGACTGATTTGCACGGACAAACGAACCCGTCTCCGCCCGGAAAAACTGGAACAACTAACATTCTGCAATCTAAACTTGAAAGTTTACGGAGTGGATTTCGATTCATAACTAAGTGAATTTCTCTATATTCTTCTTGTTGTTGTGTTGATTATTCTGTTATTTTATTGATTATTTTGTTGTTTTTATTATGTTCTAATTAAATAATTTTGATTTGAAAACTATTCAGGATTCACATTTAGCACTGCGCCTTCCGCTTAAATTCAGAATACTCCTGCTCCTGGTAAATATCAGAATATTCCGCCTTCCACCCGCTAAAATTTAAAAAATTCCGCCTTCCGCCAAAATTTTGGAAGTTCCGCCTTCCGCCTTCCGCCTTCCGCCAGAAATTTTGGAAGTTCCGCCTTCCGCCTTCCGCCTTCCGTCAAAATTTTGGAAGTTCCGCCTTCCGCCTTCCGCCTTCCGCCAAAATTTTGGAAGTTCCGCCTTCCGCCTTCCGCCTTCCGCCATTTCAAAATTGCTCTTCCGCTCATCTCTGGAACGAATCTACAAGCTCCTACTAGATTCTAAGCGAAATTTTAATAATTTTAGAGGCTTTTGAAGAATTCCAAAGGCTTCAGAATGAGTCTGGAGTCTTCTGGAAGCTTCTTAAGGTTCACGACGGCATCGAAATGAGCCAAGAGGCCCCTAAAGCCTCCAGAGAGCCAATTCAAAAAGTTTTTCGAAAAAAACTTTAAAAAAAGCAAAAAAACTACATTCTAGACCCTTCTCGAAGACCCTAAACTAATTTTCTCTTCCATTTCCAGCTACCCCACAAAAATGGACGCTCTCACGTATCAAGTAGAAGAGAACGACGGTCTCGAGGCTCTCGAACGTCTTCAGGAGTCGCCATCCGTCGAAGTCTACTGCCACTCGTACAAAATCATCTCGGAATTCTTCAGCGACGAAATCGACGGGCCGGTGGACGATCAGGGAAATCTGAAGAACTGGCAGCCAATGGAGAATGGAATGTTGCCGTTGCCACCGCTTGAGTGGGACTTATGAATCCATTGGACTTATTTTGTGTCATTTTTCGCTTTTTTTGCCCCTATTTCTGCTCAGGACTTCCCCAACTCACTTGCCTATCTTCCTGTAAACTTTGACACAATTTCAGGCTATTTTATGTATATATTTTTGCTCATCATTGTACTATGAAACTGCCGGGTCTATTATGTCAGAAGTTATTATATACATTTCAAATAAGTGAATTATGAGGGGAATGTAACATACAAATTTTGAAAAAAAAATCAAATATATTTCAAAAATTGAAGCAAAAACGCGGAGAACGCGATGGCCATGACGCCGAGCAAGAAGATGGCTCGATCGCGAGTGACAAAGGGGCGATTCTCGTGAAGAATGTGTCCGTTGTAGCCGATGAGATCGGGTGTCAACGAACGATAGTTGATGAGGACGGCGTCGGCGTCGAGGGCCAGCTCTTGCTGGAAGAATTCGCATATTGCCACCGTGTACTCTTCGGTGAGCGCCGGTGTGAGCACTGTCGACGTGGCCACTTCGAGGATGGCGAGAGGGTCGGTGAGCTTTCCCCGGGTCATTCGGGGTGTGGTGTCGACCTGGAAAATGGGGATTTTCAGAAGAAAAAATTGCAAATTTTTAACAAAGAAATGCTTTCGATTCGAATTTTTATCGAAATTTTGACATTTTTGAACCATTTTTCCCTATTTTCCATCAAAAGTCGCTCAGTTGAATTTTTTTCAGAATTTTGAACATATTTGGACTTTTTTGTGTAAAAAATTGCAAAAATTGAATTTTCAAAAAATTAAAAACCGTTTAAAATTCGAATTTTCGTCGAAATTTTAACATTTTTGAAGTTTCTGGACCGTTGTTTCGCTATTTTTCATGAAAACTCACCTGAAAACGTGGATTTTGTGATTTTTGAACATTTTTCGACTCATTTTGTATAAAAATAGCTAAAATTGACATTGTTTTTCCAAAAATTCGATTTAAAAAGAATTTTAATAGAAATTTCGACATTTTTGAGATTTTTGCCATTTTCTATGAAAAGCCGCCCGGAGAATGTGGATTTTGTGTTTTTTTTTTTCAATTTTTCTACTGATTTTGTGTAAAAATTCGCTAAAACTGAAATTTTTGTAAAAATCGCTTTTAATCGAATTTTTATCGGAATTTCCACATTTTTGGACCATTTTTCTTTTATTTTTCATCTAAAGTCGCTCAGCTGGATTTTTTCAGAACATTGAAGATTTTTGGATATATTTTGTGTAAAAAATTGTTAAAATACGACACTATCTTCAAAAAAATTTGATTGTAAGCAGATTTTTCATATTTTTGAAGTTTTTCGCTATTTTTACACTATTTTTCAAGAAAATTCGCAGATAAAATGTGAAAACCGCTTCCGAATTTGAATTTTTGAGCTTTTGAGCGGATTTTCAACATTTTTGAAGTTTCTGGATCGTTTTTTTCGCTATTTTCTCACTATTTTCTATGAAAAATTTGTTCATTTTTTCCTCACCGTTACGAAAATCTGACTCTCCGGTCGCTGCATCACTCGCGCCATGTGAACGGCGAGGCGGATCTGAAATTCGATTTTTCATGGGAAAAAATTGAGAAAACTCACTTCAAACTCATCGGAAACCTTTTTATGGTTCGTTTGCACTTTGATGACGGGCATTCTGAAGCGCTTAGTTAAAATTGAGAATTAATTACGATAGAAGAAAATATTCAACGGCATATCCAGTTTCAGGGGAGAAAATTGGGGAAATCATCAATTTTTTTAATTCTAAAAACGGACAGAGAATCATCACAGGAGAGAAATTAAAAAAATTAAAGACCACAAAGAGATCTCAACGCTTCGCGAACGTCGCCATTAGTTTCGATGAGTTTGGCACGGACGGTGGCCTCCGGGAGCTCCAATTCGTTCATGATCAACTGCAAATCCTCCTTTTTGATATTGATTTTCGGTCGAGCCGGTGCCGATGAGTTGAATAGATTCCCGAGAGCATCCGTGCTCAACTTGGCGTCATCTTTGTCCTCGCGTGTGTCGGAGACCTGAAAAAATTTTTTTCAAAAAAATGTTTTTTCTAAAAAATTCAAAATTTCTTGGAATTTCAATTAAAAAATGCTCACTTCCGGAATATAATGCTCATCGAAATCGCTCTCTTCGCCGTTCGAGCTCATTTCCGCTAGAAAATAGGACTACGAAAATCGAGAAAAACTTCGATTTAATGCAACAGAGAGAAACCAATTGTTACACCTTTTGCTTCTCCTTCTCTTGAGTGAGAGGAAGAGAGAGAATAGAGCATCTATTTGCCCTCTTGGCACCGACACCGGTCAAAAAAAAGAAACTCACTTTCGACAACTCCTCGCTTCCCCAGTTGTGCTTGTCCACTTGTTGTTTCTCGTCGTCCTCGCCCATTTTCTGTAATTTGGATAGATTTTAACACAAAAAAAACTAAAGATTTCCCCAGGAAAATCGGTGGAAATCACGTGGAAAAAGTCTCGAAAAATAATAAAAATTGTAAACAAAACAACGACGCTCCGCCCTAACTCATGCGCGGCAATTCAAATTCGGAAAACCAAGCGATAAACAACGACCAATGCGGAATAACGGAGTGTCGTTCGAAGGTCCCTCGAAATATTTTTGTTTTGAATCATTCATGTGCCTATTTTCAAGTGTTTTCGCGTGCCAGATCCCTATTTTTCCAGTTTTTCTTGAAGAATTCCTAATTTTTAGTGATTTTTCTGCTTGAAAACATGTATTTTCCATGATAAAGACTGGAAAAATGTGTCAGAATTTTGAAAAATAAAAATTTCGATTTTTTGAGAAAAGAAGAAAAAAAAATCGCAGAATGCGTCACTGTATTGTTTCTTCTATTCGCAAGAAGCAAAAAATTCAATTCGTCACATTTTTTGTATAAAAATTGACGAAAATCGCTGAATTTCAATATTTCTATAGAAATTCGACTTTTTATAGAATTTGGAGCATAAAACAGTCAACTAAGGCATAAAAACCGTCTCAAAAGCATAATTCTTGCGATTTCGGATGCAAAAATATGAATTTCAAATTTTTTTCTGGCGAAAAATTGAATTTTGAGAGTTTCGAGGTGAAATTCGATATTTTATAGAATTCCAAGTCTAAAATTGACCAATTTACGATAAAGCGAATGAAAATCGTCTCAAAATTCAGTTATTTAGGGGAATTTTGAGTGAAAATTATGGATTTTAGGCAAAAAATTAAGTTTTGAGAGTTTTGAGGTGAAAAATAAATATTATTCAACAGAAATAGTGCAGAAAATTATGTATTCGTCATCTAAACGGTTGGATTTTTCAATTTTCTCCAAAACTTCCCCCTCGCCAAACTAGACTTTCCTCAAATCCCCCGGAAGGCATCAAAACTTTCTCCCCCTCAAATTATGCAACAGTTTCGAAATTTCCAACCACTTCAAAACCCTTTCTCTAACCCCTTGAAATCTTCCTATAGAAAGTGTAATAATGAGTCAGTTCTTCTCTCCCCATCAAAATTCCCCCCTCCTTCTTCAAAATGCCGTCATCTGAATCCGAATCGATTCGTCTATATTTCTGTCCCTGCCGTCGTCGTCGTCGTGACCAGTTGCCTAATACGACGCGCGGATTGAATAGGACAGGTTCTTTTTTGTGGGTTATATTCCCCTCCCATTGTCCGCTACATTCGAGCGGGCGTTCTGGCTGTGTGACAGAAGACACCACTGCTACTGCGGTTTTCAACGTTTTCTCTGTTTTTTCTTCGTTTTTCTTTTCTTTTTTGTTCATTGATGTTCTGGGAATAAAAACAGCGTTCATCTTTAATTTCTATCATTGTATACTTATTTTTGAGTCATAATTTATCAGGTTTGAGCCTAGACTGCGTCGGAAGAGTACTTCCTTTGAAAAGGCTGATTCGAAGTGACATCCCGAAAAAATGCCTCGATATTCGAGTTCACCAGTGAAGTCATGAGACTCAAATGAACATAGACAGTTTAGCCACCAGAAAAAGCCATTTCGAGACTATTTTTCTGCCCGAAATACGTCAGAAAATCTGATTTTCGAAGTAAGGCAAAGCGAAGCTCGACGGAATTTCGTTCTAGCTCGAATGCCCATATTTATCCACAAATAAAGATTCAGAAGGTTTTCGAGAACTTCGAGAAACTTCTGATCTCCGAAAATCGGGAAAGTTATTTTCACTCCGAATGACATAGCGCAAACTACTCAAAATTACGATTCTTTCGAAAAGTGTGGTCCCTATGCTCATTTTGGGCCTAAAGTTGCTCTATCTGAGCTCTCTGAGCACAGTGAAGTGAAGTTCCGACCCGAAATAGCGAGAAATCGGTATTTTTATGGTCTAGAAACTCTATGCCACGAAATCTCGACTCATCCGCTTCGAACATATGTTGTTCGAAAGAAAGCGAAGAACAATATGTTCACTCTCCGGAAGAAGAGGCATTTCCCTCTCCATCTGCTCCTTTTTCCTATTAAAATTTCGACTTTTTCGCCGTCTCCTCCACCCGCATCCATCCATCCAACTATCTCGTCGTGGCAATCAATAATGTGTCCCCTCCAGTCAAGGACAGTGTCAACACAACCCATTATGTGCGGTGTGTGGCGGCATTTTATCACAGGGCCACCCAATTCTCTCTGGTCCGTAAACACGCCAACCAACCTGTGTTGTTTGTTGTGTTGACCAAGGCTCTACACCCTCTCTATTGAGAGAAAATCGAACACAGTGATACCATTTTAATAGAGTAAGAGGCACTTTGTTTGTTTTTGCACTGTTCTCTCTCTCTCTTTTTTTCGATTTTCTTCATCACCAGATGAAGGGTGTGGTGGCCCCAATTTCTCTCTTTTCTTTTCAATCTTGATATCGGTTTTTCGACGGAAAATTGACTGCAGAAAAAAAAGTAGTCTCCGTTCAAATAACACTTATATGTTATGCATCAACAGGCTGACATGACACATGGTGTCATTTTTCGTATAGAACGTAAATTATTTTGTCTCTATTATTCCAAAGAATAGGTGATTAGCCCCCACCTCCTCGTTTATGGGTCGATTGTCTCCATAGGGGGTCAGCAGCACCTGGAGAAAGCCGCCCTTTCAATCAACGCTTCACCTCGCCTTTCGCTTTCCTTCATGATAACCTCGTTTTTAGGAAGAGAGAGAATCGCTCTGGATCACACAGCTTCTTCAATTCCTCGGAAATGGAGAGAAACGGTGACGGATGACTGACCGGCCGGCCGGCCATCTTTCTTCATCGCCATGCCTTATTTGCATTTGTAATACTGCTACTGCTACTAATGCTACTACTGTTCAGCTTTTTTTGGTCGTCTTCTTTTCGGTCAATGAGTCAGAAGACGTAGACATTTTTACACTACATACAAAACACATCAAAGGTCGTGTGTGGGAAAGTGTGTGTAAGAAAAGGGCTTGGTCAGGTCCTATTGTGTATTGTGGAAAGTTGGCTGAAATTGGGGAAGTTAGATGTGTCCGATTCTGGTCGTCTCTGTTTTCACAATAAGCTTCTAAATTTTCTTGTTCAATGAGCTATTGATCTCATTGAAACTTCGTCGATTTTTTTCCCACAATGAGAAAGCTAAAGGCTCTCATTTCGGGTTCATTACTGCATCTGAACCGCTTAGTTTCATCATGTTGAAACTAAAATCACCGCCTTGGTTATCCTTCAAAGTTCAATTTCTCCGTACTTTCTACATTCCGAAAATTAGCCGTTCGCCCGAATCCTCCAGCCATTTTCGGCTAATTTCCACCTGTTCTCGACCATCTTCGCGCGATGCTAATAACACAGACCGAAAATCCCACAAAAACTCTCTTCGCAATTTTCTCGCGGATTCTTCTACAATCTGATCGCTTTTTCTACGTCTTCTGACGTCCTCTCCTGATGATTCTAGCTAATAGCCATTGTTCTCCCATTTGTCCTCCCTCTCCATCATCATTCCAAACGTAGCAATCAATTTCGAATCGAATCCCAACAAAGCCAATGCTAACCTTGTATCGATCTTTTTCCAATTTCCGCTCTCTTTCTCTGTTTCCCCTAAAAGTCACATAATGTCGGTTTGACCTTCCCACCCGTACAGCGAAGACCACGCCAGTCACTTTCTAAACGATTTTTGTGGAATTCACTCAACCGTTTTGCATCGAAACTTTTGATTTTGGAGACTTCTGTTTGTTGTTCGGATTTTCTTCGTATTGAATTGGCTCATTTTGAACTCATAAGAGGGCATTGGAACGTTTTAGGCGGAACGTGGGCTCTCTTGAAGGAAATTTCCATTTTATGTGAATTTTTGGAATATGCGAGCTGCATTTTCAAACGGTTTCCAGGCAACTGGATGCTCGTTTTTTTTTTCCAAAAAAAAGAAAAGTGGTCCATGGAGACGCAGATCTGCACCTTTTCTTGAGCAAGTACTCCTGGTGGACGGGTTTTTCATGGGATTTTCGATATTTAATCGATTTGAGCTGCTTCCAGCTACTGTGCTCTTCCATCCGAGCCCCAATCCATTAGCATTGCTCATCCTTAGTTTCACTTTCTCAAAAAATCCCCTCCCCCCTTTCAACTACATATTTCGTCATTTTCCTTCCTAACATTTGCCATTGGCAGTTCCTCAGTTCATCCATCTCCCTTCACTGAATCATTCGATCCAAAAAAAGTAAAACCTGTTGTTACAAAACCTCCGAGACGAGAAGGGTAATAATTGCGGAACCCCCCGTTGGAGAAGTAGCTAAACTCATTTTATACGTATATTCTCCAGGAGAAAAAGACCAGTTACCAGTAATCGGATTCCCACAAAAACGTCTTCGTTTCGATTAGTTTGAAGTTTTGAATATCTTCTTTACTTTTTTTCGTTTGTAACGTCTTCTACTTCATCACTAGAATACTAATCTTCTCGGCTCTGCACGTCTTCTGAATTATCTCCTTTTTACATCTTAATACATGTGCTCCGGGCCGTCGATTTTCTCTACTTCAAATTCGAATTTTTGGGCAATTTTTACACCAAAATGTAGAACTCGAGGAGATCTATGAAATGGTAATAAAATCAACAGGATTGCTTGTCTCAGTTTTTGGCTATAACTTGTAGAACAAACGTTGGCCCGGGTGTTATACAAATTCTAGACAAAAACTGAGACAGGCAATCTTGTTGATTTTAGTACCATTTCATAGGTCTCATCGTGTTCTACATTTTGGTGTAGCAATTGACAAAAAATCTGAATTTGAAATGGAGAAAATCGACGGCTCGAGAAGCCCTGGATCACAAGTAAGACCATCTTCTTTTTTTTCTCTTTTTCTGACCATTCTAAACCTATCCATCTTTCAGAGATGTCGTCGTACACACTTCCACTTGTCCTCTTCGCCATCGCGCTTCTCGCCTGTGCTCCATCAGTCTCCGCCGAGGGTGACGATCTTGTCGAATACGTCAAATCGATCGAGCCACTCACGATTCGCCGCAGTCCACTCGCTTGCCCACTTCCAGTCGTCGGGTCCGCGTGCCCAGAGGAGAACGTCTTCTGGTACTTCAAGTGTTGCGGACAGATCGCCGATCAGTGCTGCTTCCGTCTTCAGGTAAGGATTTTGGAAAATTTGCTAAAAATCGAGATGAAGAGGTCAAATGCTTGAGACTCAAAAATCTGAAAATTCCATTGAATTTCGAGTTAAAAATACGAAAATCTGGAAAGCGGATCAAAATATAAAGAAAAAAATGCTCAAAAACCAGAAATTTTCGTTAAAATTTGAGTTTGAAACATGTCTAAATCAATTTTAGAGCAAAAATTCAATTTCTTAAGCATTTTTTAGCGTTTTCAGAACGAAAAATAACTCAAATACTGAAATTTTTGCTATCGAACGCTCGAAATTAGTTTACGTAACTTGAAGGGAAAATCCGGATAAATTTCTTTAGTTTAAATCAATTTCGGAGCAAAAATAAGATTTCTGAAACATTTTTCAGCGTTTTCAAAAAGAAAAATAGCTCAAAAACTGATATTTTTAATCCAAAAACTCCAAAATCGCTTTAGAACTTTAAAAGTCTCTCTGGAAACAATTATGGGAAAAGTTCGGCCATCCAAGGCTTTTTTCATTCCATAGTCAATTTTTAATAGTTTTTATCGAATTTTTTCTGTGAAAAATATTTTTTTCTAGTGAAAAAAGGCAAAAAAGTTTATGATTCCCATCATATACTCTACTTTAAGCTGTTTTCAATAGGCCATTTTCAGCTATTATTTTTCCAATTTCTAAAGGTTTTAGACCATTTTTAGCAGAATTTTCCGTCTAAATTGTTCAAAATTTATCAATTTTTGCTCAAAATGGCTCAAAAACTTCAGAAATTTCCAGCCAATTTTCTACTGAATTTTTCCAAAATTCATTTTTTTTTCCAGGACTGGGTGACGGTTCTCCTTCTCTTCCTCGCCGTCTGCACCATCCTCTCGATCATCATCAACTGTGTCCGATGCTTCTGCTGCGCCTAAGCACCTCTTCTCAATTTTCAATTATCTAATTTTTTCACTTTCCTCTTTCTTCTCTTCATCAAAACTTTTCGGGACCCCCACACAATACGTTTTATCAATTTTTATTAATTTGGACTTTTCCTCACAGCCCCCCTTAATTTTGCCATACTTTGCTCACTTTTCAAAAGTACCTTTTTCAGTATGCATTTTTATCTACCCCCGTCTTGCCCCCCTTACGCATCTGTATTTACACAATTTTCATTTATAGATACTGCTGTAATGAAAACGAGTACTTTCCGAAGGAAATGTGACTAGAGGAAAGGAAAAATATGGGATCAGGGAGTGGGGGGAAAAATAATAGTAATAGAAGCAGAAGTGACATAAAGCTCAAGAAATATTATAAAATTTCCGGGGGCCCAAATTAAGCCCAAATTCGAATGGTGCAATCCCAGCTCGCCGAGCACACGGCAGTGCCGTCTGGAGACGTTCGGAGGCAACTGATACGGTTTTCGTGACCGTAGAGGACCGAGTGACGGACACATTTGAGCGAATCCCAAACGCCGACGCGGTAGTCTCCGTAGCCGGCGAATAGAATGCGACCTGGAAAATTGGAGGATTTGGGTGGTGGTGGCCCAGGTTTTTTCTAGGCCATTGGGAAGCGGGAGCCTAGCTTTTCTTCCAGGTTTTTCAAACCATGATTGGTTATTTGATATGAAAAGACATTTTCAGCAATTTTTGTTCAGAATTTATTTCAAAAAAATTTTCAGAAGTTTTTTTTCAAGAAAAATTGCAAATTTTGGTGGCCTAGATTTGTCTAGATTTTTCTAGGCCATGCTTGGTGAATATGAAATGTGAGATCATGTAAAAATACATTTCCCAGAAATTTTTTCAAAAAATTGTTTAAAATTTTCAAACTTGTGGCCTAACTCTCTCTAAATTTTTTTAGGCCAGCAGCATGGCGAAATTTTTTTTGCGAAACAATTTGAATTTCTTAAATCCGCTACCGTTTTTCAAAGTAACATCTTCCGCTCCGCGACATTTCGAAAATGTAACGTTTCGCAAGTGTGACATTTGGAAAGTGCAATACTTCACAAGAGCAAGGTTTTGCTTTCGAATCGGCGCACTTTCGAAACGCCACACTTTTTAAATGTCACACCTGCGAAACGTCGCACTTTCGAATTGTCATATTTTCGAAACATTACACTTGTGAAATATCGCACTTTCGAAAAGTTACCTTTGCGAAACGTCACACTTTCGAAATGTCACACTTGCGGAATGTCACACTTTCGAAACGTCGCGGAGTCCGAATTTTGCATGTAGCTTTTTGCTATATCAATTTCAACGTGACTACGCAGCGAAATTTTAAAAATCAACAATAACGCATTTCGGTGGACTAGTAAGATTTTTCTAGGCCACAAAAATACAACTAGCCGCAATTTTTTTTTAATTGGAAAAAAATTAACAAGTTTTTTTCGTTTCTTTTTAAACAATACAATATGGCCTAGATTTTTCTAGTCCACTTACCACTCAAACTGAAATCCACTCCATTAACCGGGAACAAAATCGACTCCTTCTCATAAACACAAACTTGACGATCGGCACGAAGATCGAATAGGCGGCACTGAAAAATAAAATAATTTGAATTAAAAAAAATGTTTAGTGGTGGCCTAGGATCCGACAACTCGGCCAGCGAAATTTCAAATGAAGATATTATCGAAAAAATGATTCTGACACTTCGCGTTGGTTTACGAGGTCCCGCCCACCAAGCGTAAAGCGCAGCGCAACGCTATTTTGTTTTGTGGGCGGGGCCTCGTAAATCGACACAGTGAGAACACCGAGTCTCTGTATTTTCGATAATACCGTAACCATGATAGAAAGTTCGCTCCGTTGACAATCTAAAACCTACCGTAGCATCATCCGAGCCCGTAGCAAAAGCGTCTCCATTCGGATGGAATCTAACAGTATTGATATCAGCCTCATGTCCTTCGAATGACTGTACACATTGGCCGGAACGAATGTCCCAGACGAGAGAATGCTTATCGGCACCAGCTGAGATGAAAGTGTTTCCGGTATCGCATTTCGGAACGTCGATGGCGAAGACGTCTCCGGTGTGACCGTGGAAGTTCTGGAAGTGGAACTCATTAAGGAATTTCAAACACAGCACCAAAATCTGGACATTTTTGTGATATCTAGAGACTAAGCCTTAGTACTGGCTAGACCAATCGTAGCCCCCAAATGCAATCTAAATTTGGGCATAAGAACCGGGAAGCTACTCTGGTTCCCATAAGTCTATCATTTCCTAACCACCCCGATTCCATTCGGTTACAGTTCCATTTTTAATAGTTATCTTTTTCTTTATTCCAAAACTGAGTACTACGATTGATCGATTGCCTCTATGTAGATGTTCAAATAGTGGCGGGAAAGATGGACGCGTTGCGGTCGCGTCGTGGTCGTTTTGTGTGTTTGTGGGTGGACTACAGTCACTGTCACATTCTGTTCCACCACTATTATTGAATTTCTTGAACGAAAATGGCGACGTCTACTAGATTTCCCCTTCTAAAACTACCACTACTCGCACTGGAAACTTGTGTCAATTTGATGAGTCCTGATATTTTGTAAGTTGTTTAAAAAAACCGATTTTTACGGGATTCAAGAGTGTTATTTTTTTGCAGACTCGGTCTCTCATTTCATTCAAAAGTTTTCAAATCCCATCTCTCGATTGTCAAATGGAAAATTGAATCTTTTGAATGGATGATAAAAAACTATCAAATAGGAGTCATTATAAAGTCATACTTTGGTCCATGTTGTTTCGGAATCAAAACTCAAGCAGAATATGATAGACTGCCTCGAAAAGGCATTAAAGTAGAATCTGTGAATCTAAATGGATTTACATTATCTTTAACAAAACTGGACGGATGGTATCTAATTATTGAAAAGTCGAAAGATTTGAACAAAGATATCAGGTTAAAATCGAAATTGGCCACCTTGGACAATTTGACGAAATTTTTGATGAGTTATGTGAAATGCTCCAAATTCAAGTTGGACTATTACTTGGAGGAAAACTCGCTATCAAAGGATTTCTTTGTTTGGAAATACCTTGAAGAAAATCCGATTAATTTGGTAATTGAAGAAAGATATGGAAATCCATTAATAATGACTCCTAATGATCTGAAATTTCTCCTGGAACACTTAAAATTTGGATGTTTGAATCTTAACGTTCGTGCGAGTGAACCAAATTTCAAATATCAAGGATACTTGAAAGCAAAAGGATTAATAATTGATGGTGACAATTCATGGATAGATTTGAGCAATTTGAATTGTCAAGCAGTTTTAGTGTATACTCAGCTCGCAAACTCGGAACTAATCGAACAAATTTTGAAAAACTGGGTTCAAGGATCGTCGATGGACAATTTGGAATTTCTCCGACTATATAACCAGAGAAACTTCAGCACAGACAAAAATTTAAAAGACCTTAAACATGGGATGACTAGATTTTCGTGAGTTTTTTTAGTTCAGCCACAATTTCTAAATGTTTAACGTTTCAGCCGTGAAGATATCAGTAAGTGGATTGGACGCATTTCCGAGAATTATGTGTTTCGTGATATTCAAAGAGAATCCGATGGTCGTTGGGGCACTTTATGTGTATGTGTAGAGTTTTATTGGCAGCGTCTCTATTTCATCGTTTGGACGCCAGAAAAATTGAAGGAATGTTGTCAGGAGACGAGAATCAAACTTGGATTTGAATAATTATTTGTATTCACTCGAAAAAACCGATTGTTAAGAAAGCCGTTTTATGATAATACCTCTTTCTCGTGTATCAGCTTTTTATATTTAAATTAATTTTTCTGTATTTCAAGAGGTTTTACTGTTTTTCAGAAAATTCAAAAAAAAAAAAAATTCAAGGAAACTTGTGTCAATTTGATGAGTCCTGATATTTTGTAAGTTGTTTAAAAAAACCGATTTTTACGGGATTCAAGAGTGTTATTTTTTTGCAGTCTCGGACTCTCACTACATTCCAAAGTGTTCAAATCCCGTCTTTCGATTGTCAAATGGAAAATTGAATCTTTTGAATGGATGATGAAAGACTATAAAATAGGAGTCGTTATGAACTCATACTTTGGTCCGTGTTGTTTCGAAATCAGAACTCAAGCAGAGTATGATGAAACAGCAGAGTATAATAGAAAATGGCATCGAGAAGGCATTCAAGTTGAATCCATAAATCTAAATGGAACTACAGTATCACTGGCGAAACGAAAGGAATTTAATGGAACCGAATGGTATCTAATTCCTGAAAAGTTGAAACATTCCAACAAATATATCAAGTTCAAATCGAAAATGGACATCCTGGAAAACGTAACGAAATTTTTGATGAGTTTTGTGAGATGCTCAAAATTCAAGTTGGGCTATTACTTGGAGAAAAATTTACTATCCAAGGATTTCTTCGTCTGGCAATATCTCAGAGGAAATCCGATTGATTTGAGAATTCAAGGAACAAAAGGACATGGATTATTAAAAATGACTCCGGATGATCTTAAATTTCTGTTTGAAAACTTGAAATTTGGATATTTGGGTCTTATCGTTCGTGTCAGCGAACCAGATTTCAAATATCAAGGACCATTGGAAGCAAATAAATTGAGAATTAGTACAAACATGTCATGGATCGATTTGAGAAATGTGAATTGTCAAAAGATTGAATTGAATAACGACTCGATGGATTTGGAACAAACCGTAGAAACTCTGAAAAACTGGATTAAAGGATCATCGATGGAAAAATTGGAATTTCTCGAAATAAGTAAACCCGGAAACTTCAATTCAGATGAATTGTTGAAAGACCTCAAAGATGAGATGACCAGATTTTCGTGAGTTTTTTTTTCCATATAGACACAACTTCTAAATTTTTAAAATTTCAGCCGTGAAGATATCAGTAAGTGGATTGGACGCATTTCCGAGGATCATGTGATTCGAGACATTCAAAGAGAATCCGATGGCCGTTGGGGTACTGTATGTTTAGATTATTGGCATTTCTATTTCATTGTTTGGACGCCACAAAAATTGGAGGAATGTTGCCAGGAGACAAGGATTAAACTTGGATTGGAATGATTTATTGTTGAACGTTTTTCAGAAAACGATCCGATTTTTAACAAAACTTTGATTGTCCTTCTTTCTGAACATCAGCTTTTTGCACTTAAATATAGTTTTCTATATTTCAAAAACGTTTTAATTTTCTTAAAAACACAAGGTTTTCTTTACAGTTGAGTACTCGGTTTTGGATTTGTGAAAAACAGCACTGTTATAACATCCTAATTGATTTAATCTACACCCGAATTTCGAAAAAAGAGTACGATCTCAAGTTTAAGAATAAAAAACTGTCGGAAAAATCTCGCTCACCTGAATCAACTGTCCACTCTCGACATCCCAAATGGCGCAAGTCGAGTCTCCACTTCCAGTCAAAATGAGATTGTCCGATCGTAAAAATGTGCAACATGACATATAAGAAGTATGGGTGGCAACTTGTCGCTTTTTCTGAATAATGTCGTCTTCGAAGGAAAGTGGGACGACGCTGCACTTGTTGTCGAGTCCTCTGAAAAAAAAAACAATATATTGAGGGGTACTGTAAAAGAATATGTCTTTAGGGATACTGTAGCAACTTACCCGCAAGCAATCATCTGGCTCGATGGAGAGAATGCACATGCCATAACCCAAGTGGTTGGCATCGTCAATGCGTGCTCCTTGTTGGTGGTGAAGCCATCCCAGACAATAACTTTTCCGTCCTAAAAATGGGAAAGATACAGTAGTAAAGTACAGTAGTACAGTACACAAAGTTCGCAAAGTGTCGATCAAGTGAATTTTTTCGAATCGGCGGGGGTTTCTTAGCGAAAATAGCAACCATAAACGAGAGACGCAGCTAAAATTTCAGCCGAGCGCGTTTGCCCTGTGTCCGGATCCCGCTCTAGCTCCGTCCCCACTAGACAGATTTTTCTCAAATTTTGGCAGGCTATCCGTAATTCCTGCTTAATGATGCCCATCTATTTTGATTTTCAAAATAAAAAAAAATTTTTAGACATTCCCGAAGGGCCCCAGAGGGGCGTAGCCCGTCTGGTAATACATAAGTACAGAAGTACAGATTACTGCAGTAGTAATACAATAGTACAGTAGTATATACAGTACTGGCCAAAATGACCGGCGTTTTCAGTTGAAAAAAGTCAACTAGGCTCTGAAAACTTAGTTTTCAGATGCCCGATTTTTTAAAAATTTTGCGGATGCATAAATTCAAGAACTCTATTTTTGTAGTTAACAACTTTTTTATGAGGCCACAATCCAGGCAGGCTTAGGCCAAGTCGACTCGAATTTCTTCTCATTTTGGATAATTTTGCTTCGATGCGACCCAACTAACTGGATTGTGGTCCTATGAAAATGTTGTCAAATACAAAAATAGAGTTCTTGAGTTGTTCTATAAATCTACAAAATTTCAGAAAAATTGGACGTCTGGAAACCACTTTTTCAGACCCTCAAAGTTGACCTATAACTTATAGGCTACAACGAGAGCGCGCGCGCATTCTCTTGAACCTACTGTACAGTAGTAATAAATTGAACATTCTCATTTTGCTAACCCGAGAAAAAAGGATTACTGTACCTGCGACGACGAGACAATGTGTCTCTTATCCAACGACCAATCCATGCATAGCACTTTTCCGACGTGTCCCTTCAGAATGCGTCGCTGTTTCACACCGAGCGCTCCCATCACGTCGAGACGTTCGGCGGCTTGTTGAACTGAAAATTAGGGGTTTTGGGGGCCCCGCTGTCTGTGTAACTTACTTGGAATATCATTCAACTTGTGACGCTCGGCGTCCAACTTTTTCCGCAACTCCTCAGCCTCATTGGCCAGTTGCTCCAAGTACTCGGATCTGGAAATTCAGGTAATAGTCTTGGCGGGTCTGCAATTTGTCGGCGGTCGGCGGTCGGCAGACCGCCGACCGACCGCTTTTGATCTAGATCAAATATACAGTAATCGTTCATCTACAGTAACCCTTTCCCGCCGAAAAACTAACCCCTTCTCCGTAGTGGTTCCCGATGGTCCTGAAGTATCGGCCATCTTGGACGACGACGATTCACCAGCGGCGTTGCTCATTGTTTTGGTTTTTTGAGATCAAAATTTAAAATCGAGAAGGATTATGCAAAAACTGAAGAGAATTGGTTTGGCGGGGATTTGTGCAGCGAGAAGTGTCGAAGGTTTGTTTAGAGGCTCATTGTTCCCTGAAAAAAGAAGAAAAAAGTATGGAGAAGATTGTGAGGTTGAAATAAGGAAGAATGAAAATAAGAAGAGAAAATCAAAAATTTTGTTTTGATAGGAAAAATCAAGGGCAAATCTCAAGAACCAATGGGTCAAGTTTTTTGAAAAATGTACAGTTCGGAAGAAAATTTTTCAGAGATCACAAAAACGTTTTGAACATTGAAGAAGTTCAAGATTTTTGACGTCATCTGAGAGCTCAAAAGTAGTACTAGTACATGAAGAGACACAGAAAAAAAAAAGTTGATGAGCGATACGTATATCTCAAGAACCACTGGACCAATTTTCATGAGAAATATACAGTTCGAGAGAAAATTTTTCAGAGATCACAATAACGCTTTGAAAATTTAGAAAATGTTGTTTTTTATGTCATCTGAATGCCTTAAAAGTGAGAGTCATAGTGAAGGGGCTGAGAAGAAAAATGCGTCAATAAGCGATACGTATATCTCAAGAACAAATGGGCCGATTTTTATGAAAATTGTATGAATCGAAATGAATTGTTTTAGAGATCATGACGACATTTTGAAAATATTGAAAATTCTGAATTTAACGTCATCTGAATTTTTAGAAGTGGCTTAGCTGAGAGGGTGGCACTTAACAAAAGAAGACATAAACAACGGTTGGGGGAAAGTCAGCTATTTGAAAATTAAAATTCAGAAAATTTTGTGTTTTTACGAATATTGGAAATACAGAGTAAAGCTAAACATCGACATTTACAGAAAATGTGTCTGTTTCCAGAAAAAATATCCTCAAAAAGGTCTTCAATAGGTCTTCGAATTGAAACTCCAGTTATAACAATGAAAGCGTTCAATTTTCCTCTAAAACTTATTGAGCACCCAATCCGAGCTAACCTGACAAACATGAAGTGAGTTCAACGGATTTTAGATTAATGTTTTGTTTTCAATACCATTTTGTAGAGCTTATCGAGTTGTTCATTTCAATATAAATATTGATAGAGAAATAATTGCTTCAAAGAAAAGAGAGGGTGAAAATGACTCCTACAAAACTATAAGGCCTTACAAGAAATTTCATATAAAATAGAAATAAAGAAAACGTATTTAGACAAATGAAAAAAAGGGAAAAAAGTAAAAGCCAAAAGAGAGCTCTGCATGTCTCTTTCCATCCGAAATCTTCCTCTATTTCTCTGTCCTTCTTTTTCTTCTTCCTCCTTCTATATTCTTCCCTTGGTGCATCTTCTCATCGAATTTGTGTGTTTCTCTGCCTAACTGTCTGCGTCTCTATGTGCTACTCTCCTTTTTTCTCTAATTCTCTTGTTTCTTTTGCGGGGCATAGCTGCCTGCCGGCTGCTGGGCCTTCGAAGGGAGCGACGCGGTCGCGTCGCGGTTTTTGGAGAAGAAGAAGAAGGACATGACTTTGTGCATATGGAGAAGAAGAAGAGAGTAGGGAAAAATATATTTCCAACTTTTTATAACATTTATTGCGCAATATACAAGCAAAAATACCAAAAAAGACAGTGAAAGACAAGCAAAAAAATTAATACTAATACCTTGAAGAATTATAAGCATCAGGTCGATGTGGTCCAGCTGGAGCCGTTGAAGATGTATAGTAACGATCTTCAGCGGAATAAATGACCTGATCGCCGGGGACCATGACACGAGAAATTTCAGAATCTCTGCTGGGCGATGAGTCGACGATGATTTGACGGGACTGTTGAGGTTGAATTTGTTGGCGAATAACGGGATTATAGTTAGCGTTTCCGGGAATATGATCAGAGGAAGTGTAGATGGGTTGATTTGGAGGAGATTGGGAGATGGTTGGAGAGGAGACTAAACTGAAATTGAACGTGTTAATTTTTGAGTGGATTCATAGTTTTAGAAGATGTGAGAATTCAAAGAATCCCACAGTTAGTAACTCTCAAATTTCAAGGCTCGGAAGATTTTAACAACCCAGAAGTTTTAAGAATATTTTCTTGGGTTTTTCGACTCTGAGATTTCTAGATTCCGGGGTCTTTTAGATTCTAAGATTCTAAGAATCTGAGGTTTTTTAGATTCTGAGATTTTCTTAAACTTGAAGATTTTAAATTTGAAGGTTCTAAAACTTCGAAATTCTGTAAAATTCTGCAATTCCCGTATTCTTAGAATTCGAATTTTGAAGAATCTAGGATTCTTTATTTTTTCTGATTTTGAGAGATTCTACATGAAATTGAGATTTAGAAACACAGAAATTTGAAGATTTTGCGATCTTTTTAGATTTGGAGAATTTTGAGATTCAGAAATTTAAAAATTCAGAAGTTCAGAAGTTCGGATAAATAGAAATTGTAGGGTTCAGAGACCCGAAAATTCAAAAATTCAAAAATTTTCAGATTTTCAAAAGATTTAAAATTCTGAGTTTCTGGGATTCTGAAATTCAGAGATTCGGAAATTTTGAAAAAAAATTTTTTTTGTGAATCTGAAAATTTATGGATTTTGAGGTACCGAGTTCCATGACTCTGACAATTTAGGAAATTCGATTTCAGAATTTTCTAGTTTTTATAATCTTATTGAATTCGAAATCCCACTTTTCAGATCATCGGAATATCAGAAATTCTAAACTAGTAGAATTTTTTTTCTGGAACAAATTTCAAAAACCGTTCAGAAAATCTAGAATGACCATTTATAAACTCTAACAGTAATCTTTTCAAAAAAAATTGCTGAATTTTCAAATTCTTCAAAAATGCATTTTCAGAATCTCCATAGTTTATTGGTTTTAGTTTTATTCTGCATCTAGACCAATCATATTCCCGAAATCTCTAACCCTCAGAATCTCATAATTCTAAAATGTTTAACTCTGTGGATTTTCAGAACCTCGGAATCTTCAAAAACCTAAGAATCGTTTTCCCACAATTTTGGATTTTCAAAGTTTCAAAATCATTGAAAATGATCAAATCTACATTTTCACCTAAATTTCGCTAGAAAAATTCTCAATTTCGAACCCCAGAATCCCTCTTCTCATACCTTGTTGCGTCGTCTTCTTCTGATTCCGATTCCTCAATCCAAACCATCCAGCAAACCAAATTCCCGCAATACAGACACACGGCAAGCAACAACAACACAAAAGCAACAGGATCCCAATGATGATGCCAATAATTCTCCCGGCATACCAAAAATCGTCACTGCAACAAGAGCCACTACAAAGAACCGTAATCCTTCTACAGTAATACTAACCCATACATATCGTATCCACCGTAGTAGCTTCTTTTCGATCTCGATGCTCCTTCTTCTTCTTGACATTGAACCATGGCTACTAGTACGGTTAGTAGTAGAAAAATACCAAAAATTTTGGAATTCAACATTTTGAACTTCTCTGAAATTTTGTAGAGAATAAAAGAAAAAGAAGAAGAAGAGGTCGAAGTTTTCAGAGAAATATTTGCCATTTTTCGCATTTTTATAGCGCATATTTTTTGATAACCTGTAAGGGTGCGGTACTCGTTTTTGAGGCACAAGAGTCAACATTTGTACGCTCAATTGCATTTTTTTTTCAGGAAAAAAGGTTAACAGGGCGGAAGAGAGAGGTCATATGGTCATAAGGTATTGAATAGGATCATGATGAGGTGACAAATTGCCACGTCATCTGGAATTAGACGAATGGTTTTGGGTCAGTGAACCTATTTTTTTGAAAATCGAAGTTTTTAGATTCCCGAAACTCGCTAGAATTTCTAAATATGAAAATTTCTGAATTACTGATTTCTCTTTTTTCTGATTTTCCTTTTAGAATATTTTTTAAAGAATACTCTTTCAGAGTACTTTTCAGAATACTGATTTATCTTTTAGAATACTAAATTTTAGACTACTAATTTTTGAATTTTAGTCTTCAGACTTTTGATTTTTTTTTTGGATTCAGAAATCAGAATTTCAGATTCTTATTGAGATTATGAGAACTTCAAGCATTCTGAAACAATAGGAATTTAAATTTTTGTGAATGTAGGAATCGGAAAATCATTGAAAAATCAGAAACAAACGATTTGTGGTTTTCCGAGTTTCAGAATATCAAAATTTCCGAATCCTTGAATCTGAATTCTAAAAAACAGACTATCTCACAATCTCCGCATCTCAGGGTCTTAGAATCTGTGAATTTGTGAATTTCAACATCCCAGAATCTTAAAAATCGCAAAACCTCGGAATTTCAGAATCTCCAGGTTCTCAAAATCTCAGAATCTCAGAAAAATTTTAGAATCTGAAAATCTGCGAATCTCCATCATTTCTCTAGAATTTAATTCTCCGGAATTTCCAGAATCTTAAAATCTTAGAATACCAGAAATCCTGAATTACAGAATCTTCAAAATCTCAATTACGCAAATCTCAAGAATATTGAAATCTCAAAAGATCAGAATCTCGAAATTTTAGAATTTCAGAATCTCGGAATCATGGAATCTAAGTATTTGAGCATCTGTGAATTTCAAAATCTGAAAATCTGAAAATCTAAGTTTCATAAAATTCTCAAAATTGGAAAATAAACATTTCAGAATAATGGTTTCTTAAAATATTGAAGACTTTGTATCCGAAAAAACGGAGAATGTTCAGGATTTTTTAATTTAAAATGCTCGTTTTTTCCCTATCTAAGTTCCTGAGATTTTCAGAATCTCGAAATCTTCAAGAGCCCAGCGAATTTCCTTCAAATTTTGCAGAATTTCTAAATTTCAGGGTTTCCAAAAGTTCAGGTTTCTGAAAATTCTAATTTTTTCTGTCAAAATTTTTTTAGAATTCCAAAGATTTATAAAAGATTCAAGAACTAGACCGTCTTATCTACTTATTCTCAAAATTTGAAACAATCTTCCTCAACTCACCTTCCAAAATTTGATCTGCTAATCCAGAGTGTGTGAAAAATGAAAAGTATGAAAATGTTTCGATTATCTGCTTCTGCTTCTTCTTCCTACAGTAGGCGTGTCCTCCAGAATTCCGGCTCCAACTCTTCCATATTTGCTCATTTTTCAATGAAAGCTCTTTCTCTCTCTTCAGAAGACGAAGAAGAAGTACTGTAGACCAACGGGCGAGAACGAATACAAAAGAAGTGAAGGGCACTTGAAATTGAGCCAGGAGCATTCCGATGTGAACCTGAATATTGCCTTCTGGATTCTATTGTAGCGCTTTTTTTTGAATAGGGATGATGATGACGTAGAAGTTGAAGTGGACTACAGGCGTTTTTTGTGGGTTGGGAAGAGGTGTACACGTGGAATGGCAAGTGGGAAATCGGAATTCGCCATGATTAAGAATCTTAGAATCTCCCAATTCCAAGAGTTCAGAATCTATGAAATCTTTCAGAATTTTTTGAAATTTTTCAAAAGTTTATTTATACTCAAATCAAGTGAAAAAACCTGATGTTGGGAAAGAAGGACGAATCAAATCATTTTTTTTCAAATCCAATCAAATCATTTTTTTAAAAGTAAACACAATAAATTATTCCAATCCGAGTTTGATTCTTGTCTCCTGACAACATTCTTTCAATGTTTCTGGCGTCCAAACGATTAAATAGAGACGACGCCATTGAAAATCTAAACATACAGTACCCCGACGACCATCGGATTCTCGTTGAATGTCTCGAAACACATCGTATATTTCTCCGGATCCTTTGTTCATTTGTTCAATCCGCTTACTGATATCTTCACGACTGAAATTTTGAAAATTAAACATTTTATTCAGACTGAAGAACAAACTCACGAAAATCTGGAATTCTCATGTTTCAGGTCTTTCAAAATTTCATCTGAATAGAAGTTGCTGGGGTTACTTATTTCGAGGAATTGCACATTTTCCATAGATGCTCCTTGAACCCAGTTTTTCAATGTCTGTTCGACTTTTCCAAAATTCTCAAAAGCGTCGTACAATACAACTTTTTGACAATTAATTTTTCTCAAGTCTATCCATGAATTGTCTCCATGAATTATTAATTCTTTTGCTTCCAAGTATCTTTGATACTTGAAATTCGGTTCGCTTACATGAATACCGAGTTCCAAATATCCCAATTCCAAGTTTTCCAGGATAAATGTCAGACCATCAGGAGTCATTACTAATGAATTTCCATTCGCTCCGAAAATTTCCAAATGGATTGGATTTCCTTCGAGATGTTCCCAAACGAAGAAATCCTTTGATATCAAATTATCCTCTAATATATACTTCATTTTGAATTCGGAGCATCTCACAAAACTCATCAAAAATTTGGTCAAATTTTCCAGGGTGGCCAATTGCGATTCATATTTGTTTGAACCTTCCAACGTTTCGGAACTCAAAAACCATAGGGTTTCATTGAGTTCCTCGCGTTTTGCCAGGGATACTGTAGTTCCACTCAGATTAAAGGGTTCTACTTGAAGGCCTTTTAGATCCAGTGATGTACCATACTCTTCTTCAGTTTTGATTTCAAAACAACATGAACCAAAGTTTGAGTTTATAGCGACTCCTATTTGATAATATTTTATCATCCATTCAAAAGATTCAATTTTCCATTTGACATTCGAGAGACGGGATTTGAACACTTTTGAATGAAATGAGAGTCCGAGTCTGCAAAAAATAACACTCTTGAATCCCAAAAAAAAACTTACATGGTATCAGGACTCATCAAATTAACACAAGTTTCCAGTGCGAGTAGTGGTAGTTTTAAAAGTGGAAATCCAGAAGACGTCGCCATTTTCGTTCAAGAAATACAATAATAGTGGTGGAATAGAATGTGACAGTGACAGTAGTCTATACACACAAACACACAAAACGACCGCGACGCGACCGCAACGCGTCGAGATGATCAATCTTCTTTCCCGCCACTATTTGAACATCTACATAGAGACAATCGATCAATCGTATTTGTTGTCACCAATTTTACATAGATACTGAAAAAAACTGAAAAAGAATTGTTTTCAAAGCTAAACTATGAAAAAGTGACTCGGTTGAGTAGAAAGTTAAATTTCGTTATAACCCCTCTTTAAAGAAAACCTTGTGCGTTGCGGTTTTCTGAAAAAAAAGAAAGATTAAAACTTTTTTGAAATATAGAAAACTTTATTTTTCTTCAACCAAAAAGCTGATACATGAAAACGAGGTATAATAATGAAACGGTTTTACTAACAATCGTTGTTTTTTTTGAGTAAATACAATAAATTATTCCAATCCTAGTCTAATTCTTGTCTCCTGACAACAGTCCTTCAATTTTTCTGGCGCCCAAACGATGAAATTGAAACGCCGACCAGGCTCATTTATACATAAAGTACCCCAACGACCATCGGATTCTCTTTGAATATCTCGAAACACGCAGTCATGGTTAATGTATGCAATCCGCTTACTGATATCTTCACGACTGAAATTTAAGATATTTAGAAATTTTATCTAAACAAAAAACTCACGAAAACCTGGTATTTTCATGTTTTAGGTCTTTCAACAATTGACCTGGAGCGAAGTTCATCAGCTGATTCATTTCGAGATATTCCAAATTTTCCATCTATGCTCCATGAATCCAGTTTTTCAAAATGAGTTTGATTTCTTCCGAATCCACCAAAGCATCAAACAATCTAATTATTGGACAATTCAAATTTATCAATTCTATCCATGTATTGCCCCAAAGAATTATTGACTCCCTTGCTCTCAAGTATCTTGGATATTTGAAATATGGTCCGCTTACACGAACACGGCTATCCAAACATCCAAATGTCAAGCTGTCCAGGAGAAATTTCAGATCATCAGGAGTCATTACTAATGCATTTTCAAATATTACGTCAATTTTCAAATCAATTGGATTTCCATTGAGATATTGCCAAACGAAGAAATCTTTGGATAGCAAATTTGTCTCCAGTATATAGTTCAATTTGAATTTGGAGCATCTCACAAAACTCATAAAAAGTTTCGTCAAATTATCCAGGATGTCTAATTGCGACTTGAACTTTATATCTTTGTTCGAATCTTCCAACTTTTCAGGAATTAGATACCACCCGGTTCCATTAAATTCCTTTCGTTTCGCCAGTGATACTGTAGTTCCATTTAAATTTATGGTTCGCCTTTCCGATGCACTGGTTTTCATTATTTCTCGATGCAATGATCTTTCATACTCTGCTTGAGTTCCGATTTCGAAACAATATCGACCAAAGTTTGAGTTTACAACGACTCCTATTTGATATTGGCTTATCATCCATTCAAAACATTCAATTTTCCATTTGACAATCGAGAGATGGGATTTGAAAACTTTCGATTGAAGTGAGAGTCCGAGCCTGCAAAAAAAACCTTGAGTACCATAAAAATAGAATTTTTAAAAAACTTACATGATATCAGGATTCATCAAATTGACACAAGTTTCCAGTGCGAGGAATGGTAGTTTTAGAAGTGGGAATCCAGAAGACGTCGACATTTTTCGTGAGATAAATTCAATATTAGTGGAGGACTAGGATGTGACAGTGACAGTGACACACACACATAAACAGATAAAATGGCCGCAACGCAACCGCAACGCGTCTATCTACTTCCCCGCCACTATTTGAATGTCTACATGGAGACGATCGATCATGCGTAGTACTCAGTTTTGGGCCTGTGAAAAATAGATACGTTATAAAATGGAAATGTTACAGAATAAAACCCATATTTTGGGTTTTGTTGTTTTTGAGAAGCTTGAAATTTCCATAACTTGTATATAATAAGAGAACACGGGGTTTCTAGTGTTATAGGTTTATTTGGAAGACAAGAGGGTATGAGGAATGGGAAAGGGCCGGGGCAAAGCCCGGCCACGAAGTGGGTTATAGGAAAGGGGGAAAAGCTGGTCAAAACAAGAACCTCGATGATACGACAAGAACAGTATTTATACTCCTGGGAATGGGCGTGGCCGGATGACATCAGGAAGATTGACTCAGGAATGCGGGGAGAATGGGGATGTGCTGGGGCGTTCCAGTGGAATGTTGGCGAGAGAGTGTTGGCGGAGAATAGGAATGTGCTGTGGCGTCCGGAGGACTGTGCTGGGGCGCCCGGAGGAATGTTCGCGAAGGAGTGTTTGGGTGTCCGGAGGCGGTGATGTGTGATGGTCGATCTGGAATATTCTATATTAGAGACTGTATTTCCCAGAGAGTCCCAGAGGGCGGAAGCTGGGAATCTATCTGTCCAGGACAGATGATCTGCTCAGGTGACCAGGCTAGGAATTCATGGGAGCCTGAGTCAGCGGAGGTCAAAGTTAAAGCCAACTAAATGATCAAACTCCAGAGAGGATTTGGCTTAGTAGAAGACTGAATAATCAGGATATTAATTACAGTATCCTAAGGGATAGCGATATCCCTTACACCTTCCCCCTTATACTAGGACCGTCCCTGGTCCTGTGAAGAAAAACTCATATCCCATGGAAGGCTGATTTGGGCTAGAGAGGTACGTGGAATACGGACTAAAGAGCGTAAAAGACAATTCTGGGAGGGTTTTGTTTCTAACGAGTGATCTGTGGGTATCAGCGTCTCTCTGAGGTTTTTCGTTTTTTTTTTCGTGAGGATAATGCCACTAGAATAGCTACGAGAATGATAATGGTTCCTACTTCCGTGCCGGAGTCTTCAGCCAAGGGATCTACGTGTGCGGGTAAAACCTCCGTAGCATCCCTTTTGGATAGCCTCAGAGTCCTGGCGGGAAGGTTCCGAATTGGTCGATGGAGTTTCTGAAAAAGTATAATGTTAGTTTGCGATTTGATTGATACGAAAGTGTGGTCGGAATCGACTAAAACTATGTTTTGAACTTTTGACGAATTTGGTTTTTTCTACGGCAGTTTGAGAATGGGATAAGTCTATGGTAAATTCTGGATCGAACTCGATATCGGGAAAATCCGACGGATGAGATTCGTCAGGCATAATACATTATTGAGGGATCATTATCGTACGGTCTTAGGTTCGTTAGTTGGATTGTTTACTAGAAGGGTCGCGTTTTTTTTTAGAGGAGATGTAGTGAGAGAGTTCTTATTACGTACAATTGAATGGAAGTCAGAATTGGAGGTGGAAACTAGAGTGAATGGGTTCAGAGAGATAAGGGGGCCGTAAAACTCAAGATGTTACCTTTGGAAACGTGAGAAGGAGGCAAAGAGGAAGCGGCTAATTCGGAGTTACGTCTGATAAGGGCATCAATCTGAGCCTTGGCGACTCTCAACTCATCCCTTAGTTGCTCTGCTAGACTGTCTTCACCCGGAGCGAATGCTTGAATGTACCTCCTGTCCTGTGGTGGGAGTTGGTGGTTGCTGACTGGGTCGTTCCGCTGATTTCGTTGGCCCACTGGACATCTGTTCGCGAAGTGTCCCTCCTGGCCGCAGGAGTAACAAGTGCGTGTCCTCCGTTGTGGGGCATCAACAACGTCCCATCCCCGTGGCGGGGCAAAAGCCAGCCCTTGGGGAGCGATGGTGTTGGCCTTCGCGGCCTCCGAGAGGAGCATCTCATATTTGATCGCGGAATTGACGGCATCCTGGAAAGTCTGTGGGCACCCGCCCTTTACATGAAACTTGAGGTTGAAGAGAAGTCCGTTCACAAAAACTTCCTTCGCTCTTTCTTCTATGAATTCCCTAGACTGGTTCAAGTGCGCGCTCTGTGCGAGTTTTCTAACGCGCGCGTGGAAGGAGTCTACTGACTCGTCAGCTCTTTGGGTACATTGATGGAGAAGTTGGCGCTCCATTTCCGAGCGGATAGGGTCTTGAAAGGTTGTTTTTAGGTGGGCCACTAGCTGGTCGTAAGTCGCGTTTGGCTGGCGTTCCTTTAATTCTTCTGCTTTATCGCGGGCGTAGTCAGTCAGATAAGTCAAGAAGACGGCCAATTTTTCTGCTGGGGTAAGTGTATGCTTAGCGGCAGCGGCATGATCTTCGAATGAGCGCAGGAAGGTGGCGAAATTTTCTTGAGGGGCGCCGGCAAACTGTGGAATATTGGACGCCATTTTTGAGCCTAGGACATTCAGGCGAAGGCCTTTCGACTTATTAGCGACTGGGGTGGCGTCAGCACCAGTTGCAGCTGTATTAGTAGGCAAAGTTACAGGGCGCGGGGTGTCAGTGTGAGTGAGAGCTGGGGAACCGGACGCGCTAGGCAACGGCTGAGTATTGATAACGCTAGGCGACAGCTGGGGTTGCGGCGACTTACCTTCGACGACAACGAGGCGCTTCTCAAGAAGGTCGAATCGGTCGGCGCTCAACTTTGTCAGTTTGTGGATGTGTTGGTGGACGTTGCAAATATCGCCGACGACGGCGTCACGAAGATTTAAGACATGTTCAGTATTTAATTTGGCGGCAGCTCTGAGGTTTCCGAGGACAGTGGCAGAATCAAGGGTGAGAGGCTCCAGCTCCACCGGGCTATGTGGGGCAAAGCCCACGTCGGTGCCCGGTGGAGTGACGATGACGTCGTTGGAAGCGCCTCCCAGAGGAGGTTCGTTTAGAGGGGACATTGTTAACTAAAAGAATAAATTTTGAGCAAAGCCTTCAACTTATTTTTGAAAAATTTGAACGGAATGGAAGCGGAAAACTAGGATAAGGACGAAAACTGGCTTTTTTTTTTGAATTTATTAGAAAGGCTTTTCCGGAAAAGTTACTGGTGGGGAAAAAATTCCGATCGGGAAAAAAAAATACAGGATGGGAAGACGAAAAGACACAGAAGACAAGAAAGTGGGGACATGGGGTGGGAGGGAGGGACGACAAATGGACTATGACTCACGCTCCCAAGGCTTTTAGTGTTTGATGTTACAACAAAATTTGATCATAATGATATTTTTCTATCTCTCGTCTGTCTTATTTCACCAAAATGATTTGAACATGTGACGGGGTACGGTAATGTTTTTACTGAGAGAAAAGGAAATGAAAAGAAAAGAAAATTTATAGCCGACTCTTTAAACCAAGAGACAAAACTCAACTCTTTAAACCAAGAGGACTAAACTCAACTCCTTAACCTAGGAGGACCACACTCAACTCCCTAACCTGGGAGGACTACTCTCAACTCCTTAACCTAGGAGGACCACACTCAACTCCCTAAACTGGGAGGACTACACTCAACGCTCTCAAAGCTTAACCTTACACATCTGCTGGGAGCAAAAACTCACTGACACTTACAAAACTAATGAGCTTGGAACCTAGATTCTATGGGCCCTGAAACTAGGTACTTTACTCAACTACTACGGGTGGCCACCAGCGTCAGCCTTTGCTTCATCTCAGATCTCGAAGCCTTACCTGGTTCTAACCAAGTCAGATGTGCCTATCCTAATATTCCTACTACTAGAGCCTCTTAATCTACTTAACCTATGCCGGTGGATCGTAGTTAAACTAATCTAAGGACTGTCCGAAGACAGTCCCACTCGCTGCTACCAATAAGAGAACACGGGGTTTCTAGTGTTATAGGTTTATTTGGAAGACAAGAGGGTATGAGGAATGGGAAAGGGCCGGGGCAAAGCCCGGCCACGAAGTGGGTTATAGGAAAGGGGGAAAAGCTGGTCAAAACAAGAACCTCGATGATACGACAAGAACAGTATTTATACTCCTGGGAATGGGCGTGGCCGGATGACATCAGGAAGATTGACTCAGGAATGCGGGGAGAATGGGGATGTGCTGGGGCGTTCCAGTGGAATGTTGGCGAGAGAGTGTTGGCGGAGAATAGGAATGTGCTGTGGCGTCCGGAGGACTGTGCTGGGGCGCCCGGAGGAATGTTCGCGAAGGAGTGTTTGGGTGTCCGGAGGCGGTGATGTGTGATGGTCGATCTGGAATATTCTATATTAGAGACTGTATTTCCCAGAGAGTCCCAGAGGGCGGAAGCTGGGAATCTATCTGTCCAGGACAGATGATCTGCTCAGGTGACCAGGCTAGGAATTCATGGGAGCCTGAGTCAGCGGAGGTCAAAGTTAAAGCCAACTAAATGATCAAACTCCAGAGAGGATTTGGCTTAGTAGAAGACTGAATAATCAGGATATTAATTACAGTATCCTAAGGGATAGCGATATCCCTTACAATATTCTGTAAAGAAATCCGTTGGGGTTTTCAAAAAAAAAAAGAAGTGATTCAAATTTGGTTGAAATACATGAAACTTCATTTGAGCGTTAAAAGTTGATATATGAGAACGAGGTATAATCATAGAACGTTTTTCTTAACAACGTTAAAAAATACAATAAATTATTCCAATCCTAGTCTAATTCTTGTCTCCTGACAACATTCTTTCAATTTTTCGGGCGTCCAAACGACGAAATATAGAGTCCATAGAGGCCCTAAACATACAGTACCCCAACGACCATCGGATTCTCTCTGAATATCTCGAAACACATAATTGGAAATCGGAGCAAAACTGTGTTCAATCCGCTTAGTGATATCTGCATGACTGAAACTTAAGATACTTAGAAATTGTATCTAAACAAAAACTCACGAAAATCTGGTATTCTCATGTTTTAGATCTTTCAAAATTTCATTTGAATCGAAGTCTGTCTGTTGAACTATTTCAATTTCAAAAAGTTCCAAATTTTCCATCGATGATCCTTTAATCCAGTTTTTCAAAAATTGTTCGATTTGTTCCGAATTCTCCCAAGCGGTATACAGTGTAACTTTTTGACAATTCGAATTTCTCAAATCGATCCATGACATGTCCCAATAAATTATCAATTCTTTTGCTTCCAAGTATCCTTGATATTTGAAATTTGTATTGCTGGGACGAACGTTAAGATCCAAACATTCATATTTCAAGTTTTCTAGGAGAAATTTGAGATCATGAGGAGTCATTACTAATGAACCCATTCCACTAGAAACTTCCAAATCAATTAAATTTCCTTTAACATATTGCCAAACAAAGAAATCCGCAGTTAGAAAATTTTTCTCCAAAAAATAGTTCAATTTGAATTTGGAGCATTTCACAAAAGTCATCAAAAATTTGGTCAAATTTTCCAAAATGACCAATTTCGATTTGAACTCGATATCCTTGTTCGAATGTTTCAACTTTTCAGGAATCAGATCCCATCCGGTTAAATTAAACTCCTCGCGTTTCGCAAGGGATACGGTAGTTCCATTTAGATTTGTGGATTCTATTTGAACGCCTTCTCGGCGCAATCTATCACACTCTGCTTGAGTTGGGATTTCGAAAAAACTTCCACCAACGTTTGAGTTTATATAGACTCCTATTTCACAGTAATCCATTTTCCATGCAAAACATTCAATTTTCCATTTGACAATCGAAAGACGGTATTTGAAAACTTTTGAATGTAGTAATAGTTCGAGTCTGCAAAGAATAACAATCTTGAATATCATGAAAATAGATTTCTAAAACACTTACACAGTGTCAGGACTCATCAAATTAACACAAGTGTCCAGTGCAAGTAGTGGTAGTTTCAGAAGGGCAAATCCAGAAGACGTCGACATTATTTGGGATATAGATTCAATAATAGTGGAGGACTAGGATGTGACAGTCACAGTAGTCTATACACAAACACAAAAAACGACCACGACGCGGCCGCAACGCGTCCATCTTTCCCACCACTATTTGAACGTCACCATAGAGACGATCGATCAATCGTAGCACTCAGTTTTGGTCCTGGGTAAAAACAGAAATGCTATAAAATGAAATTCTAACAAAATGGAACCGCTCATGTGGGTACTAAAGTTTTTGAGAAGCTCGAATTTTTCATAACTTGCATATTTAAAGTCTCTAAAAAACTGTAAAATATTTGTGTTCAAAAAGCTAAACTAAAAAAGTGGCTCGATTTCGTAATCACTTTCATTGTGTATTGTGGCGGTAAAATGCAGCTGAACTTCGCACTCCTGTGGTAAAAGGTCCCGACACGGTGTTTTTCCACTGGAGTCCGGTGGCGCAAAGTTCAGCTGCATTTTACCGCCACAATAACAGTTCTGTTTTTACAGTTCCAAAATCGATTACCTCTCTGTAAAGAAAACCTTGTGCGTCACGGTTTTCTGACAAAAAAATTCAAAATTTGATGAAATACATAAAACTTTATTCAAGTCTGAAACGCTGATGTTAAGAAATAAGGATAATCATGTGAAGGTTTTCTTAACATTCGAACCGTTTTTTGAAAAAAGTTCAACAACAAATTATTCCAATCCAAATTTAATTCTTGTCTCCTGACAACATTCCTTCAATTTTTCTGGCGTCCAAACGATTAAATAGAAACACCAAAAACTTATAAATAAAGTACCCCAACGACCATCGGATTCTCTCTGAATATCTCGAAACACGTCGTCATCGAAAATGCGTCCAATCCGGTTACTCATATCTTCATGACTGAAATTACAGGCATTTTTTTCAAATAATCGTCCCAATTCCATTATTTACAAAAAGAACGATATTTTTGCACAAAAATCGTTAAAACTCGAGAAAATTGATTTTCAAAACGCCATATTGAATTTTTTCTAAACTATTTCAATGAATGTAAAATTTTTCGCTGATTCGAATGCATTTAATATCGCTGCTCAAAACGCTATAGAAACAGTTTTATGGACAAAATTGCACTTTGTCGCGCCGACGGGCGCGACAATTCAAAATTTGTTCATAAAAATGATTTTATTGCGTTTTGTGCAGCGATATTAAATGCATTCGAATCAGCAAAAAATTCTCCATTCATTGAAATAGTTTAGAAAAAATTCAAGATGGCGTTTTGAAAATCGATTTTCTCGAGTTTTGATTGATTGATTGATTGATTTATTACGTATGTAGTACGTGAATGGAAAAGAGAAAATGAAAAAAAAAGAAAAGAAAAAAAGGCCAGGGTGTCATAATATGGGTTATACATGAGTCACGTCATCTATTTAACCTAAAAGATTTGGGAAGAAGTCTTTTTCCGAGTTCTTATCAGCTGCTAGTTTTGATTAGGATTTGCAGAGCTTGTTATTCTACTCAACACCCTATTGGTAAAGAAATTTTTCTTTATTCTTGTTTTTGGAGTTATCTATTGGTAGGTGTGGCTACTTCGAGTTTTTGTATGACTAATTCTGAAATATAATGTGTGGTCGAGATCAATCTTCCCTAGAAGCATTTTGTTTTAACGAGTTTTAACGATTTTTGTGCAAAAAATATTGTCGTTTTCGTAAATACTGGAATTGGGACGGTCATTTGAAAAAATTTCAAAAAAAGGGTGTAATCCTACTTTAAGATTTTTAGAAACTTTATTTAAACAAAAACTCACGAAAATCTGGTATTCTCATGTTTTAGGCTTTTCAAAATTTCATCTGAATTGAATTTTTTCTGATTATACAGTGGCGGCAAATGGTGAGTGTCACTTTATGTTTTTGTTTATATCTTTGCTCAAATATGTTCAATCGACACGAAATTTGGCATGTTACTGAACGATATGACTGAGAGTAAAACATATAGTTTTTTGAGAATCACATTTCATTCTGGACTCCAGAATCCTTCCGGATGTAGACGTCATCCAAAAATCAAAAAAAAAAAACTTTTCCTGTGAACAATGAATTTTTGTAATTTGTTCGAGAAAATGTTGGTACTATATGAAATAAGTAACATACAAAGTTTGGTTCACTTTGGATGATTGGCTCCGGAGATATGGACGTCGGAGCACAAAATAACATGTTCGGAACATTGAGCATATCTAGGCTGAAACTGATCGTAGGACTCTCAAATTTTCAGAGAATATGCATCTTGTTTTGCTCTACAAAATGGCAAAAGGAATTTTTAATTTTGAGCGAAAATTTTTTTTCGATACACTGCCTCCATTTGGTCAGAAGTAGCCCTGTACTTCGCCAAAATATTTTTTTGCTCAAAATTGAAAATTCTTTTTGCCATCTTGTAGAACATTTAAAAATACATATTCTCTGAAAATTTGAGAGTCCTACGATCAGTTTCAGCCGAGATATGCTCAATGTTCCGAACATGTTATTTTGTGCTCCGACGTCCATATCTCCGGAGCCAATCATCCAAAGAGAACCAAACTTTGTATGTTACTTATTTCATCTAGTACCAACATTTTCTCAAACAAATTACAAAAATTCATTGGCCACAGGAAAAGTTATTTTTTTGATTTTTTGGATGACGCCTACATCCGGAAGGATTCTGGAGTCCAGAATGAAATTTGATTCTCAAAAAACTATGTGTTCTACTCTCAGTCTTATCGTTAAGTAACGTGCCAAATTTCGTGTCAATTGAACACATTTGAGAAAAGTTATAAACCTAAACGTAAAGTGACCCTCACCATTTGCCGCCACTGTATATTTGGAGATATTCCAAATTTTCCATTGATGATCCTTGAACCCAGTTTTTCAAAGTTTGTTTGATTTGTTCTGAATCCACCAAAGCATTATTCAATACAATTTTTGGACAATTCAAATTTCTCAAATCTATCCATGTATTGCCACGAAGAATTATTGACTTATTTGCTTCCAAGTAGCCTTGCCATTTGAAATCTGGTTCGCTGACACAAACACTGAGATCCAAACATCCAAATTTCAAGTTTTCTTGGAGAAATTTCAGATCATCAGGAGTCATTATTAATTGAGTTGCAAATATTCCTTTAATTTCCAAATCAATAGGATTTCCTTTAAGATGTTCCCAAACGAAGAAATCCTTTGATAGTAAATTTGTCTCCAGTCGATAGTTCAGTTTGAATTTGGAGCATTTCACAAAACTCATAAAAAAATTTGTCAGATGTTCCAAGGTGTCCAATTGCCATTTGAAC
Organism: Caenorhabditis zanzibari; assembly: GCA_963966625.1. NCBI lineage: Eukaryota > Metazoa > Nematoda > Chromadorea > Rhabditida > Rhabditidae > Caenorhabditis > Caenorhabditis zanzibari. Next base: position 12,288,535 of record OZ016468.1, read on the forward strand.
TCGATATCTTTGTTGGAATCTTTCAACATTTCAGGAATCAAAAACCATTTGAATCCAACAAATGTGTTCCATTTCCTCAGAGATACTGTAGTACCATTTAGATTTATGGTTCGCTTTTTCGATGCACTAATCTTGATACTTTTTTGATGCAGTGATCTATCAAAATCTGCTTGAGTTCCGATTTCGAAATAACATCGACCAACGTTTGAGTTCATAATGAGTCCTATTCGATGGGTTTTTATCATCCAATAAAGCGACTCAATTTTCCATTTGACAATCGAGAGACGGGATTTGAAAACTTTTGAATGAAATGAGAGTCCGATTCTGGAAAACAGAACCATTTCGAACACCATAACAATCGAAGTATTTAAAAACTTACACAGTATAAGGACTCATCAAACTGACACAAGTTTTCAGTGCGAGTAGTGGTAGTTCTAGAAGTGGGAATCTAGTAGAAGTCGACATCTTTCGGGAGATTGCTAATGGAGAGATAAAATATATTCAATGACAGATGCAAGAACTTCAATAATTGTGAAGGAATAGAATGTGTTAGTGGCAGTAGTTAACTCATAAGACACACGAAACGACCGCAACGCGTCCATCTTTCCCGCCACTATTTGAACGTCTACATTGAGACGATCGATCAATCGTATTGTAGTACTCAGTTTTGGCCCTGTGAAAAGGAGATACGTTATAAAATGAAGCTGTTACAGAATAAAACCCATGTTTGGGATTTTGTTGTTTTTGATTTCTTTGATTTATTCTCTGTAGGACACACAGGCCACTTATACATGATATGAAGGACAAATATATATATACAAATATACTATATATATATATATATATATATATATATATATATATATATAGAAAAATTAGATTAGATCCATAGAAGTTCTATAACACGGCATAGCAAGAACATATTCCAAAATATATCCAGATTCTGTAACGATCCGAATTCCATACAATCCAAGGCCAAATTCCATACAAATCCGGATCATAATTCGATAAAAATCCAAATTCCATAATTCCAAAATAATTCAGATCCGTATTCTATATTGATAAGCTTCAATTTTCCATAACTTGTATATTCTGTAAAGAAATCCTTGTACGTTGCGGTTTTCAAAATAAAAGATGTGATTCAAATTTGGTTGAAATACAGAAAAGCGTAGGGACCACAACATAATTTTTATACACGATTTTTCTTGGTCATTTTTATATGGTTATGTTCCTCGCCCAAACACAAGTATTTTGCCAAATTACCAGTAAGAACTATTCATTGGTTCTCAAGATATAGGTCATATTTTGTGCGATTATTTCTACTGCCTCTCTCCCCAAGAGTTCATTTCTGGAGCAGGGTCAAAAAACTGCAATATCACCGCATACATTATTTTGGTACTGAATTCACGTGAAATCAAATTTCAAAAAAATCCGTCCCGCAAAAGAAACCGAACTCGAGTCTTTTAGGTCAGGAAAAAAGTATTCAAAATGCATGAAAACGGCTGAAACTTTGCAGTCTAGTTCATAAATAATTGCTTTACTAATTTTTGTTTTATTTCAAAGTTTTTACTCAAAACTTTATTTAAGCGTTAAAAGTTGATATATGAGAACGAGGTATAATCATAAAACGTTTGTCTTAACAACGTTAAAAAAACACAATAAATTATTCCAATCCAAGTTTAATTCTTGTCTCCTGACAACATTTCTCCAATTTTTCTGGCGTCCAAACGATGAAATAGAAAGACCATAAAGACCGTATACATAAAGTACCCCAACGACCATCGGATTTTCTTTGAATATCTCGAAACACATAGTCATCGGAAATGAGTCCAAATCCACTGTTAATTTGGCCAATCCGCTTTCTGATATCTTCAAGACTGAAATTTTGTAAATCGAAAATTGTATCAATACTGGAAAAAAAAACTCACGAAAATCTGGAATTCTCATGTTTTAGGTCCTTCAAAATTTCATCTGAATTGAAGTTGCTGATTGTGAGGTTATACAGTTCGAGATATTCCAATTTTTCCATCGATAATCCTTGAATCCAGTTTTTCAAAATTTTTTCGATTTGTTCCGAATTCTCAAACTCGGTAACCAGTACAACTCTTTGACAATTCAAATTTCTCAATTCAATCCATGAACTGTCACCATAACTTCTTAATTCTTTTGCGTCCAAGTATCCCTGATATTTAAAATTTGTATCGCTGAGACGAATGTTAAGACTCAAATATCCAAGTTTCAAGGTTTCAAGGAGAAATTTAAAATCATCAGGAGTCATTCTTAATAATCCAAAGTCATTCATTCCTAGAATTATTAAATCGATTAGATTTCCTTTAACATATTGCCAAACAAAGAAATCCTCAGTTAGCAAATTTTCCTCCAAGTAATAATTCAGTTTGAATTTAGAGCATTTCACAAAACTCATCAAAAATTTGGTCAAAGTTTCCAGGGTGGCCAATGGCGATTCGAATTTCGTATAATTGTCCGAATCTTTCCACATTCCAGGTATTAGATACCCTCTGTCCCGTTTCGCTAAGGATACTGTAGTTCCATTTAGATTTATGGATTCTATTTGAACGCCTTCTCGGCGCAATCTATCACACTCTGCTTGAGTTGTGATTTCGAAAAAACTTTCACCAAAGTTGAAGTTTATAGCGAATCCTATTCGAGAGTGGTGTATTACCCACTCAAAAGATTCAATTTTCCATTTGACAATACAAAGACGGGATTTGAAAACTTTTGAATGGAATGAGAGTCCGAGTCTGCAAAATAAGAATACCAAAAAATGAAAATTCAGAAAAAAACTTACACACTATCAGGACTCATCAAATTGACACAAGTTTCCAGTGCGAGTAGTGGTAGTTTTAGAAGTGGAAATCCAGAAGATGTCGACATTTTTTGGGAGAATACTAATGGAAAGATTAAAAAAAACGATGCGATGACAGTTTCAAGAACTTCAATAAGATTGGAGGAACAGAATGTGACAGCAGTCCACATACACGAACACACAAAACGACCGCGACGCGTTCATCTTTCCCATCACTATTTGAACGTCTACATAAAGACGGTCGATCAGTCTTAGCACAGTTTTGGGCCTGGGGAAAAAGGAATGTTATAAAATGGAACTGTAGCATTGGAGATTGTAAACGGGTCATACGGTCTCTCATTGGATGGGCCTTCCGTGTAGTTGTTTATACTGAATCTGAAATTCATTTATGAGTTAATGAGAATCATTCTAAAATATCAAAAAATCTTCTTCCCTTTTCAGAGTTTCCACTGTCACACCGGGCACGTTTTCGTCATCGACTTACACCAAAGTGATACCGGAAACACGTTCATTCTCTGCTGATGCCGATAAGCATTCTCTCGTTTAGTATCTTTCAAATCATATTCTAACGATCATTTGTTCAATTTCAGAGATATCAAAAAACAAATGACATGGGCATCATCTCGGAAAAAATTCTGATTTTTCTGTGAAACATTTGTCCAAATCGATTCAGGTTGAGCAGAGTTACAGCTCGCGACAAACGGACGAACATACATAAGTTTTCACATGTTATTAGTAGTGATGGAACTGTGACAGAATGGTACCGCCATTATGGTTAAAAAAAAATTTTTTTTGAGAATTTTAAATTTTCCATAACTAGTATATTTATGGTCACCTAGTTTACATAGATCTTTACTATTAACAAACGCAAAGTTCTGTGCGTGTGTCTGTCTGTCTGTGATGTCTATCGCCGGCCCTAGCTCACTGCCCACTGGACCGATTTTTTCCAAATTTTGGCAGGTTATCACAAATTCTTCGAGATAATGCCCGCCTATTTTGTTTTGCGATTAATGAAGAAATGAGGTCACACGAGCGCAAAAACCTCCATTTTGGGTCCATTTCGTATTTTTTATTATGGAAGGTGAGAGAGTGATGAGTTCACGGAATTATTTATTTTTTCAAAAAAAATCACGTTGCCCGAAAGGCCCCAGAGGGGCGTAGCCCGTCTGGTTTTGTTACATTTCCATAATGTAACAGTTCTCCTTCTCTTTTTCTTTATTCCACAACGGAGTTCTACGATTGATCGATCGTCTCTATGTAGACGTTCACATAGTGACGGGAAAGTAGATTGACACCTTGCGGTCGCGTCGCGGTCGTTTTGTGTGTGGATTACTGTCACGGTCACATTCTATCCCTCCACTATTATTGTATTTCTTGAACGGAAATGTCGACTCCTACTAGATTTCCACTTTTAAAGCTACCACTACTCGCACTGGCAGCTGTGGTCAATTTGATGAGTCCTGATACCATGTAAGTTGTTTAAAAATCAATTTTTGTGGTATTCAAGATTTTTTATTTGGCAGACTCAGACTCTCATTTCATTCAAAAGTGTTCAAATCCAGTCTTTCGATTGTCAAGTGGAAAATTGAATCTTTCAAATGGAGGATAATAGGCTGTCGAATAGTAGTCGTCTTAAACTCAAACTTTGGTCCATTTCGTTTCGAAATCGGAACACAATCAGATTTTAAAGGAATGTTGAAGGAAGGAATACGAATAGGAACCATAAATCTAAATGGAACTACTGAATCCCTGCTGGAATGTACCGAAATTTTTGAATCCAAATGGTTGTTGATTCCTGAAAACTTGAAATATTCGAACAAATATATCAAGTTCAAATCCCAATTGGACACCCTGGAACATCTGACAAATTTTTTGATGACTTTTGTGAAATGCTCCAAATTCAAACTGGATTATCTCCTGGAGACAAACTTGATACCACTAGATTTCTTTGTTTTGCAATATGTTAAAGGAAGTCCACTTGATTTGCAAACTGACGGAATATATGGAAATGAATTAAAAATGACTCCTGATGATCTGAAATTTCTCCCGGAAAACTTGAAGTTTGGAAAATTGGATCTCAATGTTTGTGTCGGCGGAAGGAATTTCGAATATCAAGGATTCGTGGAAGCAAAAGAATTAAGAAATCAAGGAGACCGTACATTGATCGGTTTGAGAAATTTGAATCGTCAAAAAGTTATACTGTATACCGCTTTCGAGAATTCGGAACAAATCGAACAAATTATGAAAAACTGGATTCAAGGAGCATCGATGGAAAATTTGGAATATCTCCAACTATATAAACCGAGAAACTTCAATCCAGATGAATTTTTGAGAGACCTCAAACATGAGAATTCCAGATTTTCGTGAGTTTTTTATTCAGTTCAAATACAATTTCTAATTCAAAAAATATTCAGGCGTGCAGATATCAGAACGCGGATTGGAGGCATTGACGTGTTTGGAGACATCCAAAGAGAATCCGATGGCCGTTGGGGTACTTTATGTGAAGATCTGTACCGTCTCTATTTCATCGTTTGGACGCCAGAAACATTGAAGAAATGTTGCCAGAAAACAAGAATTAAACTTGGATTAGAATAATTTATTGTTGAACTTTAAAAAACGATTCAATTGTTAATAAAACACGTCAAATTTTTCTTAAAAAGCGCACAAAAGAGAATGCTGGCGCTTTTCTCGTGAAAAATGAAAAAATCGAAATAAAAGTGAGAAATGAATTTTTTCGAGAAAAAACTACTGTGGGAGGGGAGGTGTAGGAAGATGAAGCATTGTCTAATCAGCCTTTTTCGATGGATTTTACTCTAAATTTTAATCAAATTTTAGGGGTCAAGAAGCTGTTTCCAATTCTATCAGAGATCTCAGTTTTTGTTTTTTCAAATTGTATTTAGCATCAAAAGATCCGCGAGAGAATTTTCCACAATCTCTATTATAAGCCAGTAAAGATAGGTCTGCCAGTTTTTCAGCAATCTCCAAAAACCTTCAAAATCCGGAAAAATCAGTTCATTTTCTAAGAAATCTATCACAGCTTTTATTTCCGGGTCAAATGTGACGTTTTTTGCTTCATATCGTAGGTAATTAAATTTGCCACAATCTCTACTATTGTTCGAACCAGAAAACTAGGTTTAAACAAAGCTATTCACGTAAAACTAGTTTTCTGATAGTATCGAGACCCGCGCCAACAAATCCAAAAAAATCAAATTTTAAGAAAAATTTGGCGTGTAAAGCCTTTTCAAGATTGTTGTTCTTAGTTTTGGAACAAAGAAAAAAAAAGAAGTGTAACATTATATAACTGTAATATTGTCTATTCAAAATGAATCGCAAAGAAAAATTTTACAAATTTTATTTGTCAACAACTTTTTAGGCTCCGCCCACTGTTGAAAATTGTGTTGTTGTTTACAATTTTCTACGTGGGAAACTGTTGTGGGCGGAGCCTAAAAAAATATATAAATAGACAATAGAATGAATTTTCTAGGGTTTTATTGCTTTTGAGAAGTTTGAATTTTCCGAGACCGTGCGAATCGGAAAGAATATGCAAGAGCCACCACGTTTGAATGCAACAAACACCAAAAATTCTGTATTCCGTACTTCTGAGAAAAAGCTTTATGGATTTCAAAAAGTACGGTTTACAGAATTTTATGTTTGGTCCATTCCGAAATGTTGTTTCGCGCATTCTTTCCGATTTGCACGGTCTCAATCTTCCATATTTTGTATATTCATTGTCACCTATTTTTCATATAACAGATACTGAAAAAAATATTCGTTTTCAATGCTGAACCATATAAAAAGTGACTCGATTTCGTAACGAGTTTCATTTTGAAACAGGTATGTTTCTCATAAATCCAAAACCGAGTACCTCATTGAAAAGAAAACCTTGTGCGTCACGGTTTCCTAAACAAAATAATTCGAAAGTTATTGAAATACAGAAAACTTTATTTCAGTGAGCAATCTGGTATATGATAAAGAAGTATAATCATGTTCATCTTAACAATCGAACAGTCTCAAAAAACGTTTAAAAAACATTACTCCAATCCAAATTTTATTCTTGTCTCCTGACAACATCCTTCAATTTTTCTGGCGTCCAAACGATGAAATAGAAACGCCAATGAGACTGTATGCATACAGTACCCCAACGACCATCGGATTCTCTTTGAATGTCTCGAAAAACACAATCAGCGAAAATATGTCCAATCCGCTTACTGAGCTCTGCATGGCTGAAAAATTGAAAGTTAAAAGTTGTATTTTAACGGAAGAAAAACTCACGAAAATCTGGTTTTTTTCATGTTTTAGGCCTTTCAAAATTTCATCTAAATTTAAGTTTCTGGGTTTTCTTATTTCGAGATATTCCAACTTTTCCATCGATGATCCTTGAATCCAGCTTTTCAAAGTTTTCTTGACTGATTCCGCATTCTCCAAAGCATTATACGCTATTACTCTTGGACAATTCAAATTTCTCAAATCTATCCATAAATGATCTCCATAAACTGTTAATTCTTTTGCTTCCAAGTATCCTTGATATTTGAAATTCGTTTCGCTGACACGAACTCCAAGTGTCAAACATCCAAACTTCAAGTTTTCAAGGAGAAATTTCAGACTATCAGGAGTCATTACTAACGAATCCGGACCACCAGAAACTTCCAAATCAATTGGATTTCCTCTGAGATATTGCCAAGCGAAGAAATTTTTGGATAGCACTTCTTTTTCCAAGGAACAGTCGAATATGAACTTGGAGCATTTCACAAAACTCATCAAAAATTTGGTCAAATTCTCCAGAGCGTCCATTTGCGTTTTGAACTCGATATATTGGTTTGAACCTTCCAACGTTTCAGGAATTAGAAACCATCCGGTTAAATTAAAATCCTTGCATTTTTCCAGGAATACTGTAGTTCCATTTAGATTCGTGGATTCTACTCGATGCAGTCTATCATACTCTGTTTCAGTTCTGATTTCGAAATAACATGTATCAACGTTTGAGTCCATAATGACTCCTTTTTGATAGTTGTTTATCGTCCATTCAAAACATTCAATTTTCCATTTGACAATCGAAAGACGGGATTTGAACACTTTCGAATGAAATGAGAGTCCGAGTCTGCGAAATAAGAATACCAAAAAATAAAAATTCAGAAAAAAACTTACACAGTATCAGGACTCATCAAATTGACACAAGTGTCCAGTGCGAGTAGTGGTAGTTTTAGAAGTGGAAATCCAGAAGACGTCGACATTTCTCGGGAGGCAGACTCAATACGACTGGATAGATAAAATGCAATGTTACGTTTCGATGCAATGGCAGATGCAAGAACTTCAATAATAGTGGAAGACTAGGATGTGACAGGCACAGTAGTCTATACACAAACACGCAAAACGACCGCGACGAGACCGCAACGCGTCCATCTTTCTCGCCACTATTTGAACGTCTGCATAAATGAAGAAGATCGATCAATCATATTGCTTAGTTTTGGGCATGTGAAAAAGAGAAATGTTATTATCCATTCGCCACCCCATGAACACTCTCCCAACGTCACTCCGCTAATTTCAGCGCGCGTTCGATCAACAACACACTGAAAATTAGCGGAGTGTCGTTGGGAGAGTGTTTATGGGGTTGCGAATGGATAATATAAAATGAAACTCTAACAGAATGGAACCGCTCATGTGGGTAGTAAAGTTTTTGATAAGCTCGAATTTCATAAGTTTTGTATTAAAAAGTGATATAATCTCCCAATTCATTTTGTGACAGTTCCGAAATCGATTACCTCTCTGTAAAGAAAACCTTGTGCGTCACGGTTTTCTGAAAAACTGATTTGAAATTTGTTGAAATACAGAAAACTTTATTTGAGTGAACAAGCTGGTATATGAGAAAGAGGTACAATCATGAAATGATTTTATTAAGAATTGAATCGTTTTTTAAGTGAATACAATAAATTATTCCAATCCTAGTCTAATTCTTGTCTCCTGACAACATTTCTCCAATTTTTCTGGCGTCCATACGATGAAAACGAGACGCCAAAAGTCTATACATAAGGTTCCCCAACGACCATCGGATTTTCTCTGAATATCTCGAAACACACTGTCATCGAAAATGCGTCCAATCCGCTCACTGATATCTGCTTGGCTAAAATTTAGTAGTAAAAAAATGTATATGAATTGAAAAGAAAACTCACGAAAATTTAGTCATCTCATGTTTAAGGCCTTTCAAGTGTTCATCTGGATTGATCTTTTCCTCATGATAAATTTTCAGCAATTCCAATTTTTCCATCGATGATCCTTTAATCCAGTTTTTCATAACTTGACCGATTTGATCCAAATCCTCCATAGTCATGGACAATACAACTTTTGGACAATTCAAACTTTTCAAATCGATCCATGAGTTGTCCCCATCAATTTTCAATTCTTTTGCTTCCAAGTATCCTTGATATTTAAAACTTGTATCGCTGACACGAATATTAAGAGACAATTCTCCAAATTTCACGTTTTCTAGGAGAAATTTAATACCATCAGGAGTCATTACTACTGAATCCATATCACTAGAAACTTCCAAATCAATTGGATTTCCTCTGAGATATTGCCAAACAAAGTAATCTTCTGATAGCAAATTTCCCTTCCAGTTATGGTCCAACTTGAATTTGGAGCAATTCACAAAACTCATCAAAAATTTTGTCAGATGTGCCAGGGTGTCCAATTGCGATTTGAACTCAATATGTTGGTTCGAACCTTCCAACGTTTCAGGAATCAAAAACCAGCGGGTTTCATTAAATTGCTCGCGTTTCGCCAAGGATACGGTATTTCCATTCAGATTTATGAATTCTATTCGAATGTTTTTTAGATACGGTGATGTGTCAAACTCTGCTTGAGATTTAATTTCGAAAAAAACTTTCACCAGAGTTGGAGTTTATAGAGACTCCTAGTTCAAAACAATCGATTCTCCATGCCAAAGATCCAATTTTCCATTTTGCAATCGAGAGACGGGATTCGAAAATTTTTGAATGTAGTAAGAGTTCGAGTCTGCAAAATTAACCTCGACAATCATGAAAATAGATCTTTTTCAAAACTTACACGGTATCAGGGCTCATCAAATTGACACAAGTTTTCAGTGCGACTAGTGATAGTCTTAGAAGTGGAAATCCAGAAAACGTCGACATTTTTCGGGAGAATGCTAATGGAGAGATAAAATATATCGATGCAATGACAGTTTCAAGAGCCTCAATAATATTGGAGGAATAGAATGTGACAGCAGTCCACATACACGAACACACAAAACGACCGCGATGCGACCGCAACGCGTCTATCTGCTCTCCCGCCACTATTTGAACGTCTACATAAAGACAATCGATCAATCGTAGTACTCAGTTTTGGACCTGGGAAAAAGAGAAATGTTATAAAATGGAACTGTTACAGAATGGAATGCGATAAACTATTGGGAACTAAAGTAGCTTCCCGGTTCTTGCGCCAAAATTGAGATTACAATTGGGGCTTTTGGCTGGTCCATCAAGTATATATTTATAAGTTAACCAGACGGGCTACGCCCCTCTGGGGCCCTTCGGGCAACGTGAAACTTTTAGAAATGAAAATTTTGAAGTTTTGAAAAATAATTCCGTGAACTCGCCACTCTCTCCCCTTCCAAAACAAAAAACTACTGAATGGTTCCAAAAATGGGGTTTTTGCGCTCTCCTGACCTCATTTCTACATGAATCAAAAAACAAAATAGACGGGCACAAACACATACACACAGAACTTTGCGTTTGTTAATAGTAAAGATGAGAATCTTTCTAGAGTCCCTAAAACTCTTTTTCTCCTTCCAGAATTTCCACTGTCACACCGGACACGTTGTCGCCATCGACCTACCCAATTGCGATACCGCTAACAGATTCATTTCTGCTGGTGCCTATCAGCATTCTCCCGTACTACGATTGATCAATTGTCTCGATGTAGATGTTCAAATAATGGCGGGAAAACAGATTGATCATCTCGACGCGCTGCGGTCGCGTCGCGGTCATTTGGTGTGTTTTTGTGTGGACTACTGTTATTGTCACATCCTAGTCCTCCAATATTATTGAGGCTCTTGAAACTGTCATTGCATCGATATATTTTATCTCTCCATTAGTATTCTCCCGAAAAATGTCGACGTCTTCTGGATTTCCACTTCTAAAACTACCACTACTCGCACTGGAAACTGTGGTCAATTTGATGAGTACTTATACTGTGTAAGTTATTGGAAAATTAGGTTTTTATGGTATTCAAGATTTTTTTTTAAATTTTACAGACTTGAACTTGCATTTCATTCAAAAATGTTCAAATCCCGTCTCTCGATTGTCAAATTGAAAGTTGAATGTTTTCAATGGATGATAACAAACTATCAAATAGGAGTCATTATGGGCTCAAACGTTGGTCGATGTTATTTCGAAATCGGAACACAGTCAGAGTTTGGAAAAATAATGGAGAGAAAAGAAGAAGAAGAAGAATATGAAGAAGAAGAAGGAATACAAAAAGTAACAATAAATCTGAATGGTACTTCAGTATCTCTGGTGAAATGTAACAAATTTTTTGACCACAAATGGATTTTGATTCCTGAAAAGTTGAAAGATTCAAACCAAGATATCAATTTCAAATGGCAATTGGACGTCTTGGAACATCTGACAAATTTTTTTATGAGTTTTGTGAAATGCTCCAAATTCGAACTGAACTATCGACTGGAGACAAATTTACTATCAAAGGATTTCTTTGTTTGGCAATATCTCAGAAGAAATCCAATTGATTTGGTAATTTCCAGTGATATGGATTCATTAGTAATGACTCCTGATGATATGAAATTCCTGTTTGAAAACTTGAAATTTGGATATTTGGATCTTAACGTTCTTGTCAGCGAACCGAATTTTAAATATCAAGGGTCCTTGGAAGCCAAATATTTAACAATTCAGGAAGATAATTCATGGATCGATTTGAGAAGTTTGAATTGTCCAAAAGTTGTATTGTCCATGACTATGGAGGATTTAGAACAAATCGGTCAAGTTTTGAAAAACTGGATTAAAGGATCATCGATGGAAAAATTGGAATTGTTGAGAATTTATCACGAGGAAAAGATCAATCCAGATGAACATTTGAAAGGCCTTACAATTAAACATGAGATGACTAAATTTTCGTGAGTTTTCTTTTCAATTCATATACATTTTTTTACTACTAAATTTTAGCCACGCAGATATCAGTGAGCGGATTGGACGCATTTTCGATGACAGTGTGTATCGAGATATTCAGAGAAAATCCGATGGTTGTTGGGGAACCTTATGTATAGACTTTTGGCGTCTCGTTTTCATCGTTTGGACGCCAGAAAAATTGGAGAAATGTTGTCAGGAGACAAAAAGTAAACTTGGATTGGAATAATTTATTGTATTCAATTTATAAAAAAACGATTCGATTCTTAATAAAACCATTTCATGATTGTCCCTTTTTCTTGTGTATCAACTTTTTATGAAGGATTCCAATCTTTTTTCATAATGTTCTCACATGATCGTCCCAATTCCAATAATTACGAAAATAACAATATTTCTGCACAAAACTCGTTTAAACTCGAAAAAATCGATTTTCAAAACGCCAGCTTTCATTTTTTCTAACCTACTCAGGTAATTTTCCGCGCCTAGTTGGCGCATGTTGGGCTGCTAGAACAGGCGTTTGGCATTTAGCCTTCAAAAACGGCGTTTAGCCTCAGAAAATGGCTATTAGCCGAGATGGCGGGACTTTGGTGGACATTGGCACTGTATTGGCGCGGCGAAGTTTGCCTCATGAGTGCCATCCGGACTAGAGTTCCGAATCGATCAATAAAAACGACTGAATCGATATCCACTGAAAATCATTTTCTACCATTCACGTTTATATCGACGATTGTCGATTGTCAAATTTCGTCGAAAATATATTAGTGACGAAAAATGACTATTGTTTTAGTGATATTCGTCATTATTCGTCATTTTGTCGTGTTGGTCATTTTAATCAAAAACAGTGGAACTCCTTGAAACGTGAAAGAGCTCAACTGAAATTTCAAGTTTCCAGATAGTTTCCACGTTTTTTCCACTATTGTTTTTCGTCGTTTTCTTATCTTTTGACAAAATCTGATTATCATTTTCTTTCCAATTTTCAAAAATGACAAAAAATTATAATCATTTTTCGTCATTATCACGCTTTATCAGAAATGACTAAAATCAATTGGGAGCTTTAATCCGGACGCCATTCTGTGGGTGAGACACTTTCTCAGAAGGCATGAATTCGGCGGTACATCGGCGTTTCATTTGGCATGTCTTTGGCACCTAATCAGCGTGTGCCAAGATGTTTACAGGCGCGAAACTTATCACAACTTTGTTTTTTTGTTGTCTTCTGTTTTTTTTTCAAATTGAATTTTCTTCCGAGATTCCCAAAAAAAAAGCTCTTTTTGGGGCCCCCAAAAAGAGCCCAAAGTCTTCCATTGTGGAGGACGGGATGATCTTGTCAGCGAACCGAATTTTAAATATCAAGGGCCCTTGGAAGCCAAAGATTTAACAATTCAGGAAGATAATTCATGGATCGATTTGAGAAGTTTGAATTGTCCAAAAGTTGTATTGTCCATGACTATGGAGGATTTAGAACAAATCGGTCAAATTTTTAAAAACTGGATTAAAGGATCATCGATGGAAAAGTTGGAATTGCTGAAAATTTATCATGAGGAAAATATCAATCCAGATGAACATTTGAAAGGCCTTAAACATGAGATGACTAAATTTTCGTGAGTTTTCTTTTCAATTCATATACATTTTTTTACTACTAAATTTTAATTTTCAAAATTTCAGTCATGAAGATATCAGTAAGCGGATTGGATACATTAACTACATGTGTCGAGATATTCAAAGAGAATCCGATGGTCGTTGGGGTACTGTATGTATGAAGTCTTATTGGCCTCTCTATTTCATCGTTTGGACGCCAGAAAAATTGGAGGATTGTTGCCAGGAGACAAGAATTAAACTTGGGTTGGAATAATTTATCGTGTTTACTCAAAAAAACGATTCGATTGTTAATAAAACCTTTTTTGCACTTAATGTAAATTTCGGTGCTACCCCGATATAGAAACGATTGAAATAGAAATGTACCGAAATAGAAATTGACCCAAAATAGAAATGATCTATTTAGAAATGGTACGAAATAGAATTGACTGAAATAAAAATGACCGAGTTAGAAATCACCGGAAAAGAAACGACCGAAATAGAAATGACCGAAATAGAAATGGTACGAAATAGAAATTACCGAAATAGAAATCTGTTAGCAATAAGGCACAATAAGGCGCAATAAAGCGCAATTATGATTTGATACGAACTAATTTTTTAAAACAAATTTCTACGCCTGATTTTCAGAAAAATTAGGTAATTTCATATTCCGGAATGCGTAGTCAAATGTGCAAGTTTCTATCTCGGTCAATTCTATTTCGTACCATTTCCATTTCGAGCGTTTCTATTTCGATCATTTCTATATTGGGTCCATTTCTATTTCGGTACATTTCTATTTCAATCGTTTCTATTTCGGGGTAGCATCTAAATTTCAGTCATTATCTGAAACTCAAATGATCGTCACAATTCCAATAGTTACCAAAACAACAATATTTTTTCACAAAAATTGATAAAACTCGAGAAAATCGATTTTCAAAACGCCAACTTACATTTTTTCTAAACTATTTCAAAAAATGCAGAATTTTTCACTTATTCGAATGCACCTAATATCGCTGTTGAAAACGCTATTAAGACATTTTTATAAGCAAGTTTTCACTTCGTCACGCTCGCCGCTACTGAGAAAGCTTTCTGAAAATGTTTCTTCTGCGTTTTGAGCTGTGAGATTTTCACGATTTTCACGTTTTCAAGGAGACAGTCAAGATTATCAGGAGTCATTACTAATGAATCCATACCACTAGAAACTTTCAAATCAATTAAATTTCCTCTGAGATATTGCCAAACGAAGAAATCTTTTGATAGCAAATATTTCTCCAAGTAACAGCCTAACTTGAATTTGGAGCATTTTACAAAACTCATCAAAAATTTTGTCAAATTTTCCAGGGTGTCCATTAGCGATTAGAAGTCAATATGTTGGTTTGAATTTTCCAACGTTTCAGGCAACAAAATCAAGAAAAAAACTAGGGTTTCATTAAATTCCTCGCGTTTCACAAGGTATACGGTATTTCCATTTAGATTTGTGGATCTTATTTGAATGCTTTTTGGAAACGGTGATCTATCAAACTCTGCTTGAGATTTGATGTCGAAAAAAATTCACCAGAGTTGGAGTTTATAGCGACTCCTATTTGAAAGTAATCGATTCTCAATTCAAAAGATTCAATTTTCCATTTGACAATCGAGAGACGGTATTTGAAAATTTTTGAATGTAGTGAGAATTCGAGTCTGCAACATTTAACCTTGAATTCCCGCCACTATTTGAACGTCTACATAGAGACGATTGATCAATCGTAGTACTCAGTTTTGATCCTGGGGAAAAACAGAAAAATGCTAGAAAATGAACTTCTAACAAAATGGAACCGCTCATGTGGGTACTAAAGTTTTTAAGAAGCTCGAATTTTCTATTACTTGCATATTTAAAATCACTGAAAAACTGTAAAATATTTGTGTTCAAAAAGCTAAACTAAAAAAGTGGCTAATGACTTTCAGTGTGTAACAGTTCTGTTTTTCACAAATCCAAAACCGTGTATCCCCTTGAAAAAAAGCCTTGTGCGTCACGGTTTTCTGAAAAAAAACTCTAAATCTGATGAAACACAGAAAACTTTATTCAAGTCTGAAAAGCGGATGTTAAGAAATAGGGATAATCGTGTGAAGGTTTTCTTAACATTCGAATCGTTTTTTGAAAAAAAAGTTCAAAAATAAATTATTCTAATCCAAATTTAATTTTTGTCTCCTGACAATATTCTTTCAACATGTCTGGGGTCCAAACGATGAGATAGAGAAGCCCATGATCTATACATACAGTACCCCAACGACCATCGGATTCTCTTTGAATATCTCGAAACATATAATCATCGGAGACATCAACAATCCGCTGATTGATATCTGCACGACTGAAATTTTAAAAAATGAAAAATTGCATTTAAACTGAAAAAAAAACTCACCAAAATCTGGAATTCTCATGTTTTAGGATTTTCAAAATTTCATCTGAATTGAAGATTCTGGGTTTACTTAATTGGAGAAATTCCAAATTTTCCATCGATGATCCTTGAATCCAGCTTTTCAAAATTTGTTCGATTTGTCCCGCATTCTCCGAAGCATTATACGATATTACTCTTGGACAATTCAAATTTCTCAAATCTATCCATGAATGATCTCCAGAAATTGTTAATTCTCTTGCTTCCAATGGTCCTTGATATTTGAAATTTGGATCGCTGATACGAATGTCAAGATCCAAATATCCGAATTTCAAGTTTTCCAGGAGAAATTGTAAATCATCAGGAGTCATTAATAATGAATCCGGACCATTACAAACTTCCAAATCAACTGGACTACCTTTAACATATTGCCAAACAAAGAAATCCTTCGATAACAACTTTCCCTCTAAGAAATACTCCAATCTGAATTCGGAGCATTTTACAAAACTCATCAAAAATTTTGTCAAATTTTCCAGGGTGTCGATTTGCGATTTGAAATTGATATCTTCGTTCGAACCTTCCAACGTTTCAGGAATCAAAAACCATAGGGTGACATTAAACTCCTTGCGTTTTGCCAGGGATACTGCAGTTCCATTTAGATTTAAGGGTTCTTCTTGAATGCCTTTTAGATCCAGTGATATATCATCCTCTGATTGAGTTCTGATGTCGAAACAACATGAACCAAAGTTTGAGTTTATATAGAGTCCTATTTCAGAGTAATCCATTATCCATCTAACAGATTCAATTTTCCATTTGACAATCGAGAGACGAGATTTGAAAACCTTTGAATGAAGTGCGAGTTCGATTCTGAAAAAATAACAATATTGAATGCCACAAAAATCGATTTTTAAAAACTTACACAGTGTCCGGATCCATCAAATTGACACAAGTTTCCAGTGCGAGTAGTGGTAGTTTTAGAAGTGGAAATCCAGAAGAAGTCGACATTTTTCGGGAGAATGCTAATGGAGAGAAAATATATCGATGCAATGACAGTTTCAAGAGCTTCAATAATATTGGAGGAATAGAATGTGACAGCAGTCCACATACACAAACGCACAAAACGGCCACGACGCGACCGCAACGCGTCCATCTTTCCCGCCACTATTTGAACGTCTACATAGAGACAATCGATCAATCATAGTACTCAGTTTTGGACCTGGGAAAAAGAGAAATGTTATAAAATGGAACTGTTGCAGAATGAAATGCGATAAACTGTTGAGAACTAAAGTAGCTTCCCGGTGTTTGAGCCAAAATTGAGATTACAATTGGGGCTTTTGGCTGGTCCAGCAAGTATATATTTTTGTTAATGAGAATCTTTCTAGAGTCCCTAAAACTCTTATTACATTTCCAGAGCTTTCATGATTACACTGCAGTCTCCATGGAGACGTTTTTGCCACCGACGTAACCAAATGACGTTCAAATAGTGGCGGGAAAGCAGATTGATCATTTCGACGCGTTGCGGTCGCGTCGCGGTCGTTTTGTGTGTTTGTGTGTAGACTACTGTCACTGCCACATTCTGTTCCTCCACTATTATTCAATCTATCTCCCGAAAAATGTCGACGTCTTATGGATTTCCACTTCTAAAACTTCCATTCCTCGCACTGGAAACTTGTGTAAATTTAATGAATACTGATATCATGTAAGTTTTTTTATAAAGTAACGTTTTGAAAGTAGGACTACAGTCATTTTTTTCAAATGGTTGTCCCAGTTCCAATATTTACGGAAATAACAACATTTTTGCACGAAAATCTCTAAAACTCGAATACTAGAATTGGGACGATTATTTGAGTAAAAAAGACTGTAATCCTGTTTTAAAGGTAGTGGGACAGAAAACTTTTAATTTTTTTAATACAATTAGTGTGTGCGGATTCTGATACATCATTTCTATGTTTGGCTATTTCCGTCGGAAAACAGGCCTAACTAGGGAATGGTCTAAACTCGACGTGGAGTTTCGAATCGTGGCCTATATCATCTGAAAGCTGATAAAATGCTGATACCAAACGTGAAATGAGTTTTTGCGGCGGATTTCGAATAACCTAGAAATCTTTGAAAACATGTGAAAAATAAGCACAAATTGCAGTGCATTTTTATGAATATTCTAAATTTCAGAATTAAAATTTTTTACGTCAAAAATTCAGTGCTAAAAACTAGCGACGCTCCGCGTCGCTGGACACGGCTGCGCCGCGTTTCTTGCTGCGTGTGTTAGCTCCTCATAGAAATTATTTTAATTTCATTATTCCCTCAAAATTTTGAAAATGAACTTTTAATTTTTTTAAATTTTCAAAATCGAGATAAAAGATCAAAATGTGAGATAAGAGATCGAGAATGAAAAATAAATGTCAAAATCGACATATACTTTTATGGCTCTATTTTTTATTTTTTAAGATTTTGAGCTGAAATTTGAGCTCAGGACAATTGACGTTCCGCTCTTCCTGATGCTGAAATATCTAAGCAAAATAAAGCAAACTGACTCCATGAGAGTCCAAAAACCCTTATCAGCTCAGTACAAAAGTTTCGACTGAAAATAAAGGTTTTGCCGCAGCGATCATAAATTGGGTCATTGTGGTCCATATTCAACCCCTTTAAATTCTCGATGGTCGGCCCACATTTTCCTATCTGATGGTACAAAAATCAAAGAAATCGGTTGGGTACGAATGGAGTTATAAATGCGCAAACTTTGTGACAAAATAATCTACAATTTTGTGGAAAAGTTAGGCTCCGCCCACAAATCGAAAAGCTCATACTTTCTGCATTTAATAGAATAGGCAGATGTACTGAATTTAGGTGTCAATCAATTTTTCTTCGTTATTTTGAGTCCGCCGCAAAAACTGAAAAACTGAATTCAGTTTTGGATTCAGCGGCTCATGAGCTTCCAGATGATAAAGGTCTCGTTTCAAAACTCCACGTCTTCTGTGAGTCATTCTCTAGTGAAATAAGAATTTCGTAAGGTTTCACGCGTTGTACTCATACACTAAAACTGACACGCTCACGCTAAAATGCACGGAATTCCGTTGCAATTTTCCCCGGGAAAGTGCTGTCCCGCCACCAGGGGGAGTAAACTATTCCAAAAGTTTTTGATTTTTTAGTATAGATCGACTCAGAATTTCGAGATAATGGGAGTATCAGTTGAGAAAAAATTCTGAAAATTTGGTTTAAAAAAGATATAAGCTGTCAAAGGTGCTAAAAAGGGTGTTTTCGGGTAGCTATTTTTTCAATTTTTGTATTGAAAAAAGAGTCACGTAAAATTCATTTTTACACGAGCTACCCGAAACCAATTTTGAATTGAAAATATGAGGAAATAGCTACCCGAAAACACCCTTTTTAGAACCTTTGACAGCTTATATATTTTTTAGACAAATTTTCAGAATTTTTTTTCAACTGAGACTCCCCTTATCTCGAAATTCTGAGTCGATCTATACTAAAACATCAAAAACTTTTGGAATAGTTTACTCCCCCTTTAAGGTATTCAAGGTTTTTTATTTTGCAGACTCGGACTCTCATTTCATTCAAAAGTGTTCAAATCCCGTCTCTCGATTGTCAAATGGAAAATTAATTTTTTTGAATGGAGGATAATAGACTATCAAATAGGAGTCAATATAAGCACAAACTTTGGTCCACGTTGGTTCGAAATCGAAACACAAGCAGAGGTTGAAGAAAAGAGGCGCTTGAAAAATAGAAAAGCAGAATCCATAAATCTAAATGGAGCTACAACGTTTCTGGTGACATGTAACAACATTGATAGTTTGGATTGGTATCTATTTCCCGAAAAGTCAAAATCTTCTAACAAATATATCAAGTTCAAATCGAAAATGGACATTCTGGAGAATTTGACAAATTTTCTGATGAGTTTCGTGAAATGCTCCAAATTCGGGTTGGAGTATGATTGGGAGAAAAATTGGCTATCTAAGGATTTTTTCGTTTGGCAATATCTCAAAGGAAGTTCAATTGATTTGCAAGTTTCTAGTAGTACGGATTCGTTAGTAATGACTCCTGATGATCTGAAATTTCTCCTTGAAAACTTGAAGTTTGGATATTTGAGACTTGGATTTCGTATCAGCGATCCAAATTTCAAATATCAAGGACCATTGGAAGCAAAAGAATTAACAATTTATGGAGATCATTCATGGATAGATTCGAGAAACTTGAATTGTCAAGAAGTTTCCTTGGATTCCATTTTGGAGGATGTGGAACAAATCGAAGAAATTTTGAACAACTGGATTCAAGGATCATCGATGGAAAAATTGGAATTGTTGAGAATTTATCACGAGGAAAAGATCAATCCAGATGAACACTTGAAAGGCCTTAAACATGAGATGACTAAATTTTCGTGAGTTTTCTTTTCAATTCATATACATTTTTTTACTACTAAATTTTAGCCACGCAGATATCAGTGAGCGGAGTGGACGCAATTTCGATGACTATGTGTTTCGAGATATTCAAAGAGAACCCGATGGTCGTTGGGGTACTGTATGTATGAAGTCTTATTGGCCTCTCTATTTCATCGTTTGGACGCCGGAGAAATTGGAGAAATGTTGTCAGGAGACAAGAATTAAGTTTGGGTTGGAATAATTTGATTGCATTTACTTTTAAAAAACGATTCGATTTTTAATAAAATAATTTCTTGATTGTCCCTCTTTCTCAACACCCGCTTTCTGCACTTAATTTAAGATTTCAGTCATTTTTTAAAACTAAAATAATCGTCCCAATTCCAGTAGTTGCGAAAATAACAATATTTTTTCCTAAAAATCGATAAAACTCGAGCTTACATTTTTTCTAATCTATTTCAAAAAATGTAGATTTTTTCACTGATTCGAATGCACCTCATATCGCTACTCAAAACGCTATAGAAACATTTTTCATGAGCGTTTGAAGTTTTGGTGAGAGACGCAGAGAAAGCAGACACTCTCGTTGTCGAAGAGACGCAGAGAAACGAGGCAGTGCCTGCGTCTCTCACGAAATCTTCAAACGCTCATAACTCGCTTCAAAATGGTCCGTTTTGACTCGTTCTTTTGCCGTAGAAATTCGTTTTGAGCTATTTTTAAAGTTAAGTACAAAAATTAAAAATTGACTAGAAACTTTTCTATAGTGTTTTGAACTGCTATATTTGGCGCGTTCAAAACAGCCAAAATTTTTGCATTTTTGGATACAGGTGAGAAAAAATGAAAGTTCACGATTTGAAAATCGATTTTTATGAAAATAAATTGTTATTTTCGTAAAAACTGGAATTGGGACGAATATTTGAGTGAGAATAAAAAATGAATGGAATCCTACTATCCTCATGGCCCAGTTATCGGATCCGAAGCCACGACTGTATTTTCCAAAAATCTTTGCAAAATATTTTTTGTTTATCCAAGATTTTTGAGGACCTCCGAGATCCTGAAAAGTCATATGTCTCTCATTTTTTCTCGAAGAATCTCATTTTTCAACAGAGAAAAAATGTGAGAAATCTGAAATCTGATACAGGCACCCCTCTCCGAAGTTGTGAAGTAGAGGCACATGGTTTCTCTTCATTTTTTTCTATTTTCTTCAATTCCCAAAAGTCAGAAGAAAAACGTCATTTTCCACTTTTTTCGATCACTCATCCCGTCCCCCACAATGGAAGACTTTGGGGTCTTTTTGGGGGCCCCAAAAAGAGCTTTTTTTTGGGAATCTCGGAGGAAAATTAAATTTGGAAGAAAAAAAGGGAAAAGTGTGTTTTCTTCTTCCAAACTATAGAGACTCATTGTGTTTCAATTTGGGTCTTCCCGAAAAAAAGTCACTTTTCGAGGAAAATGAAATTTCGAGATGAATTTCTAGTGGTTTTTTGGGAACCGAGAACTTTTTTTGGATAAAATTTTGCAGTTTGGTGTAGATTTAAAAATCCGGAATGTTCTGAAACTATCTAGTAACACAGTACTCTCGAAGTTAAAAATTTTTTGATTTTTTTTTTTGGATTTTGATTGGGATCCATTTTTACAATTGTATGTTCTCGAAACTCCTGTTTTTTTCAAATTTTTTCTCAACTTTTTTTTGTTTTTTTCCTACTTGCGGCTTTTCTTATGCTCCAATTTCCTCGATAATTTGTTTCCCAGACGTTTCGCAACCAGTCATTTTGCAACTTTTTGAACTACCTTATTTTCATATAATTTTATGAATTTCTAACATTGACTGGTTTTTTTTTGGTTGCGAAATGTCATTGTTGCGAAATGTAATGGTTGCGAAATGTCATAGTTGCGAAATGTCTTAGTTGCGAAATGTCATAGTTGCGAAATGTCTTAGTTGCGAAATGTCTTAGTTGCGAAATGTCACAGTTGTGAAATGTCATTGTTGCGAAATGTCATAGTTGCGAAATGTCATAGTTGCGAAATGTCTTAGTTGCGAAATGTCTCAGTTGCGAAATGTCATAGTGGCGAAATGTCAAAGTTTTTTGCTGAAAAAATTTCAAAGTTTTTCTTGAAAATTCTCAACATAAAAAAAGTGAGAAATTCGTGATTGACACATTCTTGAAGTTTTATTTTTTTGTGTTTTTTGGCCACAGAAAAATATTATTTATCTTTAAAAGGAAAAAAACACATACCCTAGACAATAGGATTTCATTAAGTGGGGGCTATTCAAAATTTTCAGAAAGAATTTTTTGGGAAAAAAAAAAACAACTTTTTACCGCCAAACGTTTTCGAGAGAATTATAAAAAGTTTAGATCCGGAGTCCGGACGTTTCGAAAAGGAAACATTTCGAAAGCAAAATTTTCAAATCATTCGTACTGAGAGGCATTTCTCCCCAGAATTCGAATTTTCCACTTTCAAAACGTAGCACTTGCGAAATGTCACACTTTTTCAATATTTTTCAAAAAAAAATTTTTTTTCAAATTTTTTTTCTGAAATTGGGATTTTCTTCAGACTAGACTTTCTAAATTTCCACCTCAACTTTCTCCTACTCTTCGAAATTGAAACTCTTCGTCATCCTCCATCTTTTTTCTTTTTTTTCGAATTCCTTGGATTCTGAATTCACTTCCTCCTCTTTTCGCTGATTCTTGAACCATATTGAAATTTGATTTCCCATTGCCTTTGTTGTCCCGCAGGGCCCAAAATAGGCCACGCCCATTTTTTCTGTTGCAAAAAAAATGTACAAAGAAGAAACAAAGAGCATTGTTCAGTCAAACATTTTTTGCTTTTTGCTATCCAAAAAGTAATAAAAGTTCTCAGAGTTCCATTGGGAAATTTTCCCATAGTTTTTTGGATTTGCGTCAGTAATAAGGAAGGGAAAAAGGGCACATGTCTTTGATAGTTTGCTCGGGCGGAGCCCCGCCGAGCAGCTGACCAAAAGACACTGATTCTAAAGACTTTTATTACATTGTTTGTCGGGTGGACCCCCGAGGTGGGGGTGTCAATTTTTGGAAGGTTCGGAAATCGGAGAGGTGTCTAGTTTAGAGGAGTCTTGGATTTTGTTTTTTCGAGATTCCAAAATTCTGAAATTTTGAGGTTTTTTAGATTCCTAATTCAGGAAAATGAAAAAATTTGAAGTTCTGAAACTCTGAGATTCCTCCATTCTAGGATGTTTAGCTTTTCAGATTTTAGAAAGTCAAAATTCTATAATTTATTTTAGTATTTTGAAGATTTTTTTTAGTTTTCAGGATTCTGCAATTTAGAAGTTTCTAGATTTTAAGATTTCAATTTTTGAAGAATGAAGAGATTTAAAGTTCTCGAGATTCCAGTTTCTCAATTTTTTAGATTCTAGAAGTTGAGGATTCGGAAATTTAGAGATTCTGTAGTCTCTGTTACATAGAAATTGAAGTTTTGAAAGATTTTAAAAGATTTTGAGCATTCCAAATTCTGCAATTAAGAAAATTCTAGATTTTTAGGTTTTCAAATAGAGGAAATTGAATAAAATTCAAGTTCTGAATTTCTCTAGATTCAAGATTCTAGATTCTGAAAAATTTGAGATCCTAGAAGTCCAGAATTCTGAAGTTTTGAGATTCTAACTTTCGAAGGATTCCACAAAAAATCGGAAAATTAAAATTTTAAATTTTAAAAAGTTTTAATTTAAGATTTTCAGATGATCACGAATTTCGAAAATTAATGATTCTAACATTGTAAGATTCTGAAATTTCGAATTTCTGGAAATTCTTGGGATTCAGAAGTTTCCAGATTGTTTCTAGATTTTTCGTTAACAATCTTGGATTCTGGATTTTGTGAAATTTTGAAATTCTGAACTCCTTTCTTCTTAATTATTCAAATTCTGAAATTTTTAGATTCTGAATTCTGAAATTCTGGAATTTGCTTATTTCTCTAATTTTTGTTACTATTTTTGCTATGCGCTCCGTTGTTCCTAATTTCATTCAAAACTACTATATATTTTCCTTTTCTTCCATAACAAAAACAACATGCTTATAAAGATCTCTGTATAATTTTTGGAATTTTCTGTTAGTTTTTTGAAAACTAAAAAAGCTTCAAGTGGTCGCCTATAAACACAAATAGTATATGAAGAGCTCATTTTTTGCTCATTTCATCTCCGTTTTCATAAATTCTAAATTAGATGAGGATCGAAAACCGAAGAAACATCACATAAAAACAATAATATAATTTTTTAAGTCTTTGAAATTGAAGAAATTTTGAATAGCTATGTTTTTTATCTTCTAGAAAGTTCTAGTTTTTCTAAAAATATATTTAAAGTTTCCAGAATCTTTCAGAATTCGAAAATCTCAAAATTTACATTCTAGAGTCTTAGAATCTCAAATTTTCTGAATCCTAGAATTCTTCAAATCTTGAATCTCTATTCTTTTTTCTCCGAACATTTCCGATCATTCTGACTAATTCCAATCACTCAAAAACCCTTCGAAAATGAAAGATCAAACTCTTATCCTCCAAAAAAAAAAATCAAATTTGCAAAAGTCATTCCGCCCCTCCCCCACTATACGAAAATGTGCCGTCTCGTGGTGACTGATTATTGCTCATACGTAATTTAACTCAATTTTCTCCAAAAATCTCGTTTTGTTTTCTCTTGGCCACCTAGGGTTTTGGATATTGGAGTATGTGTGTGTCATGAGTTTTGAATTAGAAGCTTAGCTAAATTTGATTTTTGGAAAATTGAAAGTAATATCTAATCAGAAATTGGAGTCTTAGATCAGAATGGTCTAGAAGCTTCGAGAGATTTCATGTTTTGTAGCTCTTAAAATGAGACCAAAATTGAAAGAAGCTGAAATTTTGAGATTCTGAAAACCTTTATCTACATTTTTTTATAATTTTCTGAGAGGTTCTGATACCGTAGATTTGGAAAATCAGGAGTTTCGAAGTTCTGAGATTCTGAAACTTTGAAAATTTGAAAATTCGAAACCCTGATCGGAACTTTTGCAACTTTAAAATTTTCTAATTCTGAGACTCTTGAATTCTAAAAATTTGTGATTGATAGATTCTAAATTTCTGAATATCTAAAACTTTGAAATTCTTGGATTTTAAGACTGTAAAATTCTGGAATTCTGAGATTATAAGATTCCAAAAATATCTGAAAAATTACAATTCTGACCGGAAATTTTGAACATGGGAAAATTTCGAGATTATTTGAAGCGTTGAATATTGGAAATCCTCAAATTTCGAGATTGTGAGATTCTGGAATTCCGAAGTTTTGACATCCTTAAAAATTGAGATATTAAATTCTGAAATTTGAAACTCTGAAAATTTTCTGAAATTCAAATTCTGAAATTTGAAACTCTGAAATTTCGGGTAGTAAATTTCTAAAATTCTAAAATTCTGGAGATTCTAGAAATTTCGAAATTGTGAGATTCTGAAACTTTGGGATGCTAAATTTTTCAAATTATAAAATTCTGGGGTTTCAGAAATATTGAGATTCTGATATTCTGAAATCCTGCGGTTTCGAGATTTGAGATTCTGAAATACTGAAATTCTGAAATCTGAAATCGAGATTCTGATCTCTGTCTAACCTCCTTCAATGATCACTTTTCCTCACATGGCTTTCGTGAGTTCTGCTCAATTTGGGCCTGACTAATTTCCAATGAAATTAGTCTTTCCATTCTCTCTAAAAGTTGAGGAAAATCTAGTTCCTCTTATTACTATTGTGAGCGATCACTTCATCCGAAATTCGTGGCATTTCAAAATTCCAAATAACTTTTTAAAAAAAAACAAAACATCAAAAAATTTGAAACCCAACTGCGTTTTCAAATCTCAAAAAAATCGAGTATATCATATACTGTATATGACGAGTTATGAGCATTTAAAGTTGGTGGCCTAGAAATCCAATATTAGGTTTTCTAGGCCACCAAAATTTAGTGACCTAAAAACCCGAAAAGTGAGGCTTTTAGACCATTTTTTAGAATTAGAAAATATTAATTTCGAGCCAAGTTATAGTTTTCTACACTTCGTGGCCTAGAAATCCGAAATTTGGCTTTCTAGGCCACTCCACCTACCGTAACCCATTTGAAGTTTGAACTCTATCATTTTTCCTGATTGAATAATAAGTTGCTAATTTTTTCTCCTCGGTATTTGTCCTCTTCTTCTCTCCATTAGTGTCCCAATCAATCTTCCATAATGGACTTTTTCTGAATGTTCCAAGGCCTTCAGATGCAGACATTCTAGAAGCTCATTCTAGAAGAACCATTCATCAGATGACTTTTTTTCTTGCAAAATAAGTCACTGGCTCCGCCCCCTCGTCACTTGTCAACATAGAATGACTCGTTTAATTGGAAATGAACACTCATTTATTGGGAGGGAAAAGAGGAGGCAGAGATACTCCAAAACACTTCTTTTTTTCTCTTTTCTTGAAGTTTTAGGGTGGTAAATTGCGCTCCATTGAGAAAAACATTTAAATTTGAGTTTTAGGATTCTGATGTGTTGAAAAATCCTAGTTTTTGACATTTTGAGAAAATTCCATTGAAATCTGATATTCTGAGATTCTGTGAGTTTCTAAGACGGAAATTTCGAGAAACTGGTGTTCCGAAATTCGTAGTTATTCTGGAATTTCAAAGTTTTATGATTCCGAGAACCGAAAAATTGTGAAAAATCTCTGAAGTTTTCCACTTTTTTCAGAATTTTTTCAATAGAAGTGTTTTGATCTTCATATGCCTTTCCGACTTTACTATTTCTGGTGTCTAGACTATAACACTACCATTGAAAATGGGGGGTTGGGTCTGGACCTGTCTATATATAATGGGATCAGTTACAGTAAGATCACAAAATCTGGCCAAACATAATAGTAATAGCTGTTTTTAGTTCCCGAAATTCAAAAAAAACAATCAAGTTTTAGATCTGATTTTCAATGGTTGTGTGGCCAACCAAAGATTATTAGTTTTCTTCGAAAATCAGAAGTTCTGAATGTCTATAAAAGAACGTTTGAAAATTTCATGACCATTAGATCGAGGAAAAGTTTCCATGAGTATTTTCAGTATTTAAGATGACACACTTTTGGATGAAATGTTTATTTTTGGGTGTGCTAGATCTTTAGACTCAAAGTTTTGAAATCGAACTTCACAAAAAGTCAAAAGTTCAACATTTTCACCTGTTAAAAGTTCCCTGGGCGAGATTTTTGGAACCGGGAAGTTGGAATTTGTAATTTCGTCATTTCAACTTTCAGTTTTTTTGACTGATCAAACAGTTGGAAAATAGGCTCTCAAAATCTAGGTATGGGTCCAAATTACCCAAAACTATGCAAGACATCATCTTATCCATTAAAGTCCCGACCTTTTGAACTGGTCGGTCCAAAGGACTGTGATGCAAATGCGCTCCATTGAAACCTTTATATTCCCTAAAACTACAGTACTCCCCCTTTCTTTCTCATTGCTCATCCTATCTCATCTTCCATTTTTGTCTTTTTCGAATGATCAGAACCCCCTAATTGGTTTTGTTTCGCTTCTTTGCAAATGGATAGAAAAAATGGATTCTATCAATTTCTTCTAGAAAAAAGTCGTTAACTCTTTCTTTTTGTGCTTTCATTTCCATTGTAGTCAAATTTTTCTAAGATTTTGAAATATTTTTTTTGCAGAAGAAAAGTTTGCAAAGTTTAGTTTTTTGGGTTCTGGGGAAAAGTGCACTTTTGGAAGAATGAGGAGCTTTTGAATTTTATGGAAAAGTCGATGGCCTAGAATTATAAATGGAGGGTTCCTAGGCCATGAAATCTTGGAGACCTATAGAATGATCTAAAAATCCCAACTTTTTGATCCTTCTGAATCTTCGCTTTTCGTCTGAAAAATTCAATATAATTTTTAATAAAAACATTTTTGGTTTCATAAAAAAATTATATCTAGATATTCTTTATTATTTTTTATAGCAAAAAAAAAGATTTCATTGTTTAATATCAGTCGAAAATTTTGATTTGTTTTCAGAAATAGCGTAATTCAATATTCTGAAACTCTCCAAATCTCCACAGTTTGGAATCATAAATTACTTTAGAAATCCCTCGAATCTAAAAAATCTGAGCAAAACATCTGAAAACCCCCCAAAAAAAAATCACCCACGTTTCTCCAATCTTGACTACATGACAATCCTCGAATTTTCTATCAATTTTTGAAACTGATGTTATTTTCCTGATCTTCAATCTCTTATTTTTAAAGAATACTCCCACCCACCTCCTTTTCCTCCTTTTTTTTCGGTTCAAAATTTGTCTATTTTCCTATATTCATTTTGACTAGTCAGAAGTCACTTTTTCCACATGAAAACATCTTCTTCTGATTATTTTTCCACTTCACACGTCGCCAAATTCTGAATCTCATAACATCTTCATCATCATATTCATATTTTGAACTTTTGAATTCTCAGAACCCCTGAAATTGAAATCTATCTAAAAATGCCTAATTGGATCCCAAACTTGGTAACTTTTTTCCTGGATTCTGAAAATTGCAGAAAAATATAATGCTCTATTTTCAGACGTGTCTGAACTCAATCAATCAAGTGTCAAGTGCTGAAAAAATCATGGTTTCTCCGATGGATTCAGATGAGCCGAGAAGACGTCGAGGATGCGCGCGGATCTTTTGTTGTTGGTTAGTTTTTTGGAGAGCGGGAATTTGAATTTTTTGGAAAAAATTTGAAAAATAAACGCAAGTTTTTGAGATCGGTTTTGAAGGGAAATTTAGAAGGTTAAATTTTTTTGAAAAGTTGAATTTCGGATTTTCTGAAAATCCTGATACTTCGAAAACCTGGTTTTTGAAATTCTGAGATTCTTAAATTCTAGGATTCTGGATTTCCGAGAGTCTGAGAATCGCGAATCTCAATAAAAGAGTCTAGCGGAATTCAGGCAATTAGGAATTCTGGAATTTTCATTTTTTGAGATTTCTAAATTCTGATAGAATTTGAAATGTAGAATTTTGGAAAAACTATAAGTTTGGGGTAAAAAATAATTGAAAATCTACTTTTTTTTTTTGGAATTTCAGTAACTTTTGGTCTGGTGATATAAACATTTTGTAGATTTTCCGATTTTATGAAATTTTGATTTTTCTTGGTTTCCATTTTCAAAAATGTTGAGTTTACCTGATTCTTCTAATTTTTCTGCCGTAAGAATTGAAGATTACAAGATTCTGGTGAATTTTGTAAATTTTGAATTTTGAAAATTTTGGAAATTGGGTCTGCGACATTTCGAAAGTGCGTCGTTTCGCAAATTTTTCCTTCCAAAATGTCATACTTTCGAAACGTCGCACTTGCGAAATGTCGCGAAGCCCGAAATTTTGAGATCCTTGTTCTTGAGATTTTCTGATTTTAAAATTTTGTAAATTCTGACATTCTGAAATTCTTGAGATTCTGAAATTTTGAGATTCTGAGATTTTGGGATTCACGGTCTTTAAGATTCTGAGATTCTGAATTTCCGAAGCCCCATTGACCCATTCCCATCTCCAGATCAAACATTTTCTTTCTTCATTCTATTTTTCCTCATTCTGTTTTTTCACAGTTGCCTGGATTCTGAGTACATGCATACATGCTCTTTTTTTCTTTTTTCTATTCTAGATATCTGAAAAATTGATGAACGTGAGATTTATGAGAACTTTGCCCATTCTTTTTTTCTTATTTGTTTCATGGTTCCCACATGAATCAGTTCATCATCATGTGATTGGAAAGAGGAAAGAAAAGTGGAAGAGAAAAGTAGAGGTGGTCTAGGGAAAGCTAGGCCATGGAATGTAAAAAATGAAAGTGAAATAGTTACTCTGGAAAATGTTGAGAATTTTGGGGAATTCTGAGATTCTGAAATTTCAGATTTTCATGTTCCTGGGATTCTAGAAGACTCTGAAAGTAAAAGAATTTTTAATTTCTGATTTCTAACGATTTTGGGACTCTCAAATTCGGAAATTCAAGATTCAAAACCTCTACACTAATACCCTTTCTAATCCATTTGAGTACCCTTTTCCCTATTTTTTGGTTCATTTTTTGGTCCGTTGGACTCGTTGACTTTCACTTCCTTCCTTTTTCTTTCTTTCTCTAACCCTCTCTCAATTCCCCACACTTTCTCATCTCAATTGTTTCTTCCGGTGCCAAAGTTCCCAAAATTAGAGAATGTGGGAGACAGAGAGACACAGAGAAAACAGAGAAAATGAAAATGGGGCTATAAAAAGGGCAAGTGGTGTGGGATAATGGAAGAAGTTTTGGGAGAAAAAAGTGCTTGGAATTTTGAAAAAAGATGAAACAGAAGGCCGTAGGAATGGAAAAAAAGGTATTCTTGTTAGGTACAGTAATCCAAAAAACCTGCTCATCGAAAGCTACTATAATCGCTGGGAATTACAGTAGTCCTAAAAGTCATTCACATCAATTGTAAATTGGTACCGTACCTCTATAAAAAAACTGCATTCCAAAATCTGCAAAACTAAACCGTAAATGTTTTTGTGCATCCTGAACTGTTGATAATCTTAGGTGGATACAGCAACCTCTTCTGTAGATACAGTAATATCTGTGTGTTTGAAAACGAGTTGTTACAGTAATCCGTTATCGCCTGCAGATCTAGCACAGAACTAGAAACTACGGTACTTACGTTAAACCTCGAAAATGATTCATCTTTATGAAACAGATCTCTGGTGATGAAACTGAAAAAAAACTAGGGATTAGCAGACAAAAAAATTTGCAGACTGAACAAAAAATGTGAAATTTTCGGCATAATCCGTTTCGAGATCTTTGAAGTCAGCGAAAAAGCTAAAAAATTGTGACATCTCTTTTTTCAGTTAATTTTATAAATTATGGTTTACAAATCTAGATTTTGAGCTATTCAAAACTGTCTTTAACGTGGAAAACTGACTATTTTGAATCGATTTATGAATAACTGTAGTTGGTGGCCTAGAAATCCCAAAACCTGCAAAACTAGTCCGTCTAACATAATTTTTCCCCCAATAGTTTTCCATCGTAGAACAAGAACATGTACTTATTCTATTCTATTCCATACATCGTACTGTAATTTGAATTATTTCTTGTAGACTTTGACCGAGACCGAACAAAATGGAGCCAATTTTAGAATTATTGCTCAATTTTCGAAAAAAAAGATGACTTTTGAAAGTTGAGCTAATATTTAAGAGTTTTGGATGATTTTTCAGAACAAAAAAAATTGGAAAATTTGGATACATTTTGAATTTTTGAGATTCAAGAATTGAGAGACTTGGAGGTTTTCAGATTTTCGGATTTCGAGGTTAAAAAATTCTGGGATTAATATCATTTTGAATTTTGATCGGAGATTTGATTCGCTGTACTGAAGATTCGGAGATTCGGAGATTCTGAATTTCTGGAAGTCGGGAGGTTTAAGAATGAGAATATCTTTCTGAGATTCCGAACTTCTGATATTTCTCGATTCTCATATACAGTTCCGAAAACTTTTAGAACCCAACTTTCTAAAAACATCCGAAAATCAGGAATCCGAAATTCCACAAAAACCAAAAATTCAGAATTTCACTTCCATAATTTAGGAATCCTAGAAATTAAGAATCGGAATCCTTATTTTTTCAAAATTTCAGGAAAAATTGTTCTCTAACTTCCATTTCAAAAATCCGTCATAAGAAATTTTCATCATTCTCAACCCAAATCCAAATCCATCCACATCTATGTCCAATTACACATCTCCAAGTCTCCTGAATCCCTCCTACTCCTCCATATTCTATTCAATGTCAACTATTTTCTAATTCGGGGTGCTCTCTCCCTCTACTAGAGCATTTAGAGCAACTCGGGCGGGGGAAAGAAAAAGTGGGCGGAGCCTGTGGTATTTTCTCGGTTGAAAGGCGCGCCTTCTGGGGCAGAGAAGAGAGAAAGATTCCATTCTCGTTTTCTTCTTTAGAGAAAAAAAGGAGAAAAAAGAGGCGACCAATTCAATTTCGGACCACGAGAGCTTTACCTCTCCCCTTTCATTTTCTAGAATATTTTTTTCCCATTTTTCATCTGAAGACGTAGGATGAACGGAAAACGACATTCCAATTCAAAAACTCCTGAGAATTCTGAATATTCTGAAACTTCTATAACCTACGAAGGGTCCTCGACATCATCGACATCAAATTCTTCGTCGACTGAAAATCACGAAGGACACCATCCGGGTCCTTCGATTCATGCCGCTTTTGTATTTGATCAATTTTCAAATGGGGTGGAGATGATGTAAGTTTTTGGTGTTGACGGAATCAGAAAGTGCGAAAAATTTTAATGGTTTTTTTCGGATTTTTGAATTTAGAATTTTTTCTCGGTTTCTGATTTCTGATGGGGTTTCTGAAGTTGAAAATTACGGTAAAATTTTGACATTGAAATTCGAAGCCGGGACATATCGTGGTACAGAATGAGAAAAGGCTTAAAAGTCTTTGAATTTTGTACTTCTCGTGGACAATTCTGAGCAGAAAAGTTTGGATTCTTGATAGTTTTTAGGAAGTTTTCAATGAGAAAGTACCTTTTTTTGGCTGGATTAGATGCCTTCATTGAATTCCTAGATTTTGATGGATTTTGAAATGCTTTATTTGAGAAAGGTCTTGAAACTATAGGTTTTGTGTTCTGTACTCCTCGTGGACAACTCGAAATATTTAGTTTTTGAATTTTTTAAAAATTCTGTTCCTGGATTTTACGATCAGGCGCTTATGCG
The DNA here is from genome assembly GCA_963966625.1 of Caenorhabditis zanzibari. Taxonomy (NCBI): domain Eukaryota; kingdom Metazoa; phylum Nematoda; class Chromadorea; order Rhabditida; family Rhabditidae; genus Caenorhabditis; species Caenorhabditis zanzibari. The sequence continues at coordinate 12,321,519 of OZ016468.1, forward strand.
TTTTGAAACTCTTCTTTTGTCCTTGAAATAGATTTTTCAAAAAAATATTGGATGTTGAGAATTTTCGATTTCTGGAACCATTTTTTTTTTTGGAATTCATAACATTTTTGAAATTCTGAGAATTTCAGATTCTGGAGTTAAGACTCTGAAAATTTCGAATTCTCAATCAGAGGTCAAAATTAGTTTATTTAGGAGATTCTGGAGATTCTAAAACCGGAATTTCAAAAAATTCTGAAAGCAGAAGATTCTGAAACTATGGAGGTTATGAAATTACAATATTTCTGAAATTCTGTAGCTTCTTAAATTTTGAAAGCTCTGAAAACTGAAAGTCCTGAAATATGGAAAACTCTGAAAACTGAAGAATTCGTTCAATTTTTGGCCTTTTGAAAAAAATCCCTGCAAATTCAAAACAATTCCAGCCCAACTCTTTTTTCCCCTCCAATTCTCCGTACCTCTATTCCATTCTCCTTTTCTAAGTAAATAAAATTACATTCAATTTGTTCCCACCGATAGAAACAACACAAAAGCAGAGAAAAAACACTCTCTCCAAAGCTCCAGAACTTTGAACACCCTCAGATTCCCAGAAAAAACCGAAAAAAAAGGAAAAAAACTCTTCCAAGAGCACACCGGAACGATTTCTAAATCTGTATCCTCTACTCGCTTTTTTCTATTTCTCAAGATTTTTGTTCTGAGTTTTTGAATACCACTATTTTCAAGTTTTGCGTGCAGAAAATTATTCTCAAAAAAAGAAAAAAGAGTAATAATAACTCTTCCACTTTTTTTCAATATGTGTGTACTCGGATACTGCAAAAAAATTTTTGGACTATTTGTTTTAGTCATACTCTTGTTCTTTGGTTTTTTGAGGAGATGATACGAAAATTTTTTTTGGGTTTTCAAATATCTTTTTCCTGGAATAGGACTTTTTGGTTTTGGGGACTAGCTTTCCAGATTTTTAGGTTTTCTAGGTCACAAATTCAGAAATTCGCTGCATAGCCATGTAAGAATGATACAGCAAAAATGGGATTTGAAATTTGCTGCGTAGCCACGCTCAATTGATACTGAAAAGTTTTTTTGTTCGTGAAAAATTCCCCACGGCCTAGTTTATCGATTTTGTATTTTCTAGGCCACCGGATTCCAAAAATACCCTCTTCTCCTATTTTATTTTTTTTTAGGTTCCCACGGATAATTTTCATTTTTCTCATTCATTTTTTTTTCTGGAAAAATCACATGACCCCTGGAAAACAGCTGAAAATTGAAAACCAGACACCTACACATATTCATACAGAAAAAATGAGAAATGATCAAAATAGGTGGTCATTTTTTCTGTTTTTTTCCATGTCGAAAAGTGACGTTATTCTTGATTTTTATCTCACAGAAAAGCATCATGACTGCGCACCAAATTTCAATTTTCACTTTTGCAGTATCATTTTAATGAGGCTACTCAGCGAATTTCTGATTTCGCAATTTTCATCTTCAAATAACCGTAACTCGGCTCAAAATGCACCAAAGATTTTCAAAATTTGAGAGCTACTAGAAAATAGTATTATAAATCTTGTGGCCAAGAATCAAAAATCTACAGTAATATTGAGCCAAGATACAGTTATTCAAACTTTGCCAATAGGACAATTCAACTTCAAATAACCGTAGCTCTGCTCAAAGTGAATTTTAAAACTTGAAATTTTGTCACCTTGCAAAATTTTAAGCTTGAACTATTTTGAGCCATTAAAAATTCAAATACCCGCCACCCACAGTTCCGATATCTCCCCTCTAAATCAGATTATAAAGTTGCGTTTTCCCGGAACGAAAATTCTCCAGGGACACTGCTTCCAATATCCAATTTTTATGGGTCTTCTTCCTTCTTGGACACTGACGTTTTCTTTGGGTTCTGAATCCTTCGAGTTTTATACCAAAAAAAGTTGACATAGTTGTCGTAGAGTCAGAAATGAATGCAAAGTTGAGAATTGAATCAACTTTGCGCTTCAACGCTTACACTTTTAACTTTGAGCAGAAAAGGGATTCGGAGAAAAAAACTTTTTTGGTTTCTTTTTTTGTTGGTCTTTCTGTTTTTCAAAGATTCCACCAAATTTTGCATAAGTTTTCTCTGGAAGCTAAGAAAGTAGAGATCAAGAATTTTTGAAGACCAGTTTTATGAGATTTTTTATGGCCAAAAAGTTTTGGAGAAGTTTGTTTGTTTCTTGGAATTTCGGGAATCAAAAATCCAACTTTTTGCAGTATCCAGAATGTCTGGGGATCTGCAAATTTTTTTGATTAAAAAAAATTGGCGTCCTAGACTAAACTGGGTAATAAAAAAGTGGAACTCTTGACTTTTATGGTGCAACTTTGAAAAATTAGCACAACATGGCTCAAAATAGTTAAAATTATTTGAAATTTTGCAAAAATATAGAAAATGATATTTTTGATGAATTCCCATAATTTCAAGTTTTAAAATTCATTTTGAGTCGAGTTATAGTTATTTAAAGTTGACTTGGCCACAGCCGCAACGTATAGGTAACGTTTGAATTACTGTAACTTGGCTCAATTTTGCTACAAATTTTTGATATTTCTCTACAAAATTGATAATAATATTTTCTAATAGTTTTCAAATTTTGAAAGCTTTTGATGCATTTTAAGCCGAGTTACAAGCTCTCAAACTTGAAAAATCTGAAATTTTTAAAAATTCAAATTTTCAACTTTCAAAAAACTAAATTTCCATCCATATTTTTGCTCAAAATTTTCCAATTTGACTCATTTTTATACTAATAAAAAGCGTTTTTCTTCTGGAATCTTTTTTTTTATAATTCACAAAAAAATTCCAAAAATTGAAAAAAAACTATTTCAATTTGTAGTAAAATCACTGAAATTGAGTCGAGTTATAACCAAAAATCTGAAATTTGTTTCATCCAACTATCCAGAAATCTGAAGTTCATTATAATCAGAATCCTTCACAATCCCAAAATCTAAAAATTTTCAAAAAATCCCAATCTCATCATATTTTTGCTCAAAATGGTCCAATTCGGCTCATTTTTTCTGTATTCTATAGAATTTTTTTGTATCAAATTTGAGCCACATGAAAAAACTCCAAAAACCCAAAAAAAACTAGTCCCCTTTTTTGCAAAACCTAGGCCATCACCTCCCGGAGCCATTTCAAATTAGACCACACTTGAGTACACCAATTTTCTCACATTTTTTGCTCTTTTCTCTCTTGCTCAAAGATCCATTTCTAAACTAAACTGGTACCCCTTTTCCCCGGTCCCATTCTGCAAAGAATAGAGAAAAGAGCATCAATGTTGTCTTTCTCAATTCTATTCCTCAATAATTATGGCAATTTGATTGCTCTTTCTTTCTCTTTCTCTTCTCAACGGAGGGGGGTCGTCGTAAAATTGAAATCCGATGATTCGTCATCATCATTTTATTCTCCGGAGAAGAATCTAGAAGATGATGATGATGATGTCTTCTGAATCCATTTCCTTCCTTTTGGGATCTTTGTGCTCTTTTTGAATCTTTTCAAATTTGAGTTCTGGTGTAGTAGGGGATCTGGAAAGTAGCACTAATGGAAAAAAATCTGATGAAAAAATCAAAAATTCGAAAATTCAGGACATTTTGCAACAAGCCATTTCGCAAACAGTCATTCCGCAACCAAAAAACCCAAGTTTGTGCTAAAAATTCGAGTCCAAGCAGATAAATTCCATAACAGAACTAAATTCGGAAACGTCATAGTTCTAAAATGACCGGTTGCGGAACGTCCCAGTTGCGAAACGGCCGGTTACAAAACGTCCCGGAATATAAAAAAACTATCCTATCCCCCTAATTCTCGAGAAAACAGATCTCTGTTTTTTCCCTTCCTCATTTAGAGCCTCTAACCATTATACTCTTCTATTCCCTTTTTGTTCTCTTATTTTTTTCTTTTTGTGTCACTAACACGCACAAAAAATAACAAAAAAAAATCTCGAGAAGAGAGGAATTAGAGGTCTGTGAGCAATAGACAACGATTTTCCGTGGCTTTTGTGATAGAGAATAGATGAAAAACAGACTTTAGGTGTTCCCTTTTCAGTGTTTTCTAGTGGCCTAGAAACCTCGATTTGGGATTCTAAGCTATTTTGTTTAAGTTTTTCTTTTGAGCTAGATTCTGAGCTAATCAAAACTGCCTTTGACGTTAAAAATAGACCATTTTGAGCCGAGTTAAGAGCAATTGAAGTTGGTGGCCTAGAAAACTCAATTTGGGATTCTAGGCCACTTGATTTGAATTTTTTTTTTGAGCCAGACTTTGAGCTTTTCAAAACTGCTTTTGACGTTAAAAACAGGCCATTCTAAGCCAAGTTATGAGCAATTGAAGTTGATGGCCTAGAATTCCAAAATTTGAGTTTCGGGGTCACGATTAAAAGTTTGATAGAATCTAAATGTCAGCAATGTAAGATCAAGAAATTTCATGAACTTTTAGTAGCCTAACATGCAATTTTCGCAAAAGTTGGGCCACCAAGAACCAAACAATAAAAACTGTTTCAACTGGAAATATGAAGATTCGAAGTTGGTGGCCTAGAAAACTCCATTTGGGATTCCAGGCCTCCTGCTTTAAACTTTTCTTTTGAGCGAGACTTTGAGCTTATCAAAACTGTTTTCAGCGTTCAAAACGAACCATTTTGAACCAAGTTATGAGCAATTGAAGTTGGTGGCCCGGAAATCCACAATTTCCGTTTCTAGGCCATGATTTTGAAACTCTTTGCTTGCAATTTAAAAATCTTATTATGTCGAATTTTCAGGGATCTGGAATCCATGAATCTTATGTTTCCGAAATTTCAACTAGCGGCCTAACTTTTGCAAGCTCAATTTTTCTTTTTTTGCAAAAGTTAGGCCACCAAACTATAAAACCTTCTATTAGTGACCACCCAAAAGCTAGTACTCATTCATAGCCTTTTATAATATTGCTCATAATTCTTTCAATAATTGTTTCCGTTTCCATTTCCATAATTTCATTTTGGAAAGACAAAGACGGCCACTTGACTTTTTCCCTCTTTCAAATACTACCACTTCCAAGTCAAATAAACGTCACCGTAAAAAGTATTTTTATATTTTCTGCTGTGTCAGCAGAAAATTGATACATTTGGAAACGTTATAATTTACTTGTGAGTGAGTCAAGTCTATTTTCGAATTTCACAGTTCTAGGTCACTCTGTTGTATCAATTTAACATTGCTACGCAGCGAAATCCAAATGAAACTTTTGCAGTATCAATTTAGTGTGGCAACATGTTTTCTGAAAACGTTATATGGGAAACTAGAATTTTTGGAGACCATAGAATATGAGATATTTTTCTGCGATTTATGTAGAGGAAAATGTATGTGTCTGGAGGAAAGTGGTTTCAATTTCGTGGCCTAGAAACTCAATTTTTGTAATTCTAGGCCACCAACTTCGATCCCTCATAACTCGGCTCAAAATGATCTGTTTTTAACGTTGAAAACAGTTTTAAATAGCTCAAAGTCTAGCTCAAAAGAAAAATTTGAATCAAGTGGTCTAGAATCCCAGATTCAGTTTTCTAGACTACCAGAAAAATTATGATACTCTTTATTGCAGGACAAAAACAAATTTAGATTTCCATATATTTTCTTGAACTATTTTAGTTTTTGAACCGCTGTTGTGATCCAAACTTTTAATTTCGGATTTTGACCTCTTTTGAAATCCTAGGCCACCGATATTCCCTCTTCCTCTTCCAAAACCCAACCCACATGTCTCAATGTCTATGTCACAAATGTATGTCTCATATGAGACATATCTATGTAGATATCTATAAAATATTCCCACGCGGTTTTCAAAGTACTGGCTGCTGTGCTCCATGTGCTCCAAGAAGAGCTCACACCCATTCATTTTTTATTCCGACCACCTCTCCTTTTTACCCATCTTATGTGGTCGCTTTAAAAAAAAGAGTAGAAAAAAGTGCAAAAGATGAGAAATTTTGAAGATTTTTAAAAATTGCAAACTTTCTGGTATACTGTAGCTTGGCCCAATTAATTTGAAAATTTAAGTCGCTTTAAGCCAATTTATATAATTTTTGATTATTAGAAGATTTGGGGATTTTGAAAATTGCAAAATTCTGGGAAAATCGGAATACTGTAGATTGACCCAATTTCTTTGAAAAGTTGGGTTGTTTTACACCATTTTTGATGGCTTTCTTCATTTTTAAGATTGAAAACATTTTTTTGAGTTCCAAATTCTGATTTTTTAATTTTTTCAGGCGTTGCTCAATGCCATCTCTAACAAAAATGCCGTCGGCTGCTCGTCAACTGGTATCGAATATGTTGAGCTTTTTGTCGTCACCATCACCACAGAATAGGTTGGTTTTTTATTAATTTAGAGATTCTGAAGGAGGAAATCAGAATCCATGAAAAATTCAAGTTGAAAAAAAATTTTTTTGAAAATTTTTTTTTGAAAAATTTCATATATGTACTAAAACTGTCACTTCTAAAGGATTTCTAATCCAAGAGAATCTGAAATTCTGAATTTTTCTGATCTTTCAGTGTAGTTTCTATCTTTTTCTAGAAAAAAAGCATTTTAGTCTGAAAAATCCCAAAGTTTCCCATAGTCCCGGGGGATCCTGGGAACTTCATGATTCATAGGTTTTTTTTGCGAGATAAATTTGCAAAATTCGATTTTTAAGAAGTTTTCAATAAAGCGCGTTTGCATTATGAAGATGTAGTAAATGCGCTCCATTGTTATTCAAATTTTTGAATTTCAATGTTCAAGAATTCAAAAATTTCAAATTTATTCAAAAAATCGTAGATCAAAAAAGGCGGGTGGAAGCAAGTTTTTTGTAACACGAGAAGTTCAACAGGAAGTTCATGAGGATCCAATTTTTTATTCAAAAACTTTTTTAAAAAAGGGAAAAAATTGTCGGAAGTGTTGAAAGCTGATATCATAGAAAATTTGGAGACGAACTTTTGGAATTTTTTGGAAGTTTTTTGGATGCTCTTTAGATTCGGAAGGGGGTCTAGGGGAGAGAGAAAAGGGACCAGAATTAGAAAAATAAAATTTTGAAATTTTTGAGATTTCAGTAACTTAAAAATACGGATAAAAATTAGCTCACGAAAACTGTTTTCAACATTAAAAACAAACCATCTTGAGCCGAGTTATGAAGTTTTAAAGTTCGTGGCCTAGAAAACTTAATTTCAGATTCTAGGCCACTTGACTTAAAGTTTTTCTTTTGACTTTGAGCTATTCAAAACTGTTTTCAGCGTTAAAAAGGACCATTTTGAATCGAGTTATGAAGGTTTAAAGTTGGTGGCCTAGAATTCCGAAATTTGGGGTTCTAGGCCATGAAATTTCGGCAGAATCTCAAAAATAGGTATATACACTCAATCAAAATTTTGGTCTACTCTGAATTTCCAAAAATCAAAAATTCAGTTTCTCAAAAAATTTCGGATTTCTAATTTTCATGATTTTTCGCTATTTCCGTTTTCATAATATTTTAATCGAATTGATGTTTTTTCTTCAGGAAATCAGATATTAGAGAATCTCAAAAGATCAAGATTATTTTTGAAAGATTAGAATTTCTAGAAGTTTCTAAATATAGAAATGCAATTTTATGACCTGAAAATTTTCAAATTTCCGCTTTTTTATTTTTCTTTTCCGGCTCAGACCCGGAACCAAGTATTCAAACGGGTTTATCTTGACAATAATTTGAGTTAGGAAAAACTAGCAACTTGTAAAACTGTGTAAAATTTTATGAACTAATTTTTTGTTGTTAGCAAAAACTTTGATATCTCGCTCGGTTCTTGAGATATAATCGCTCAAAGTTAAATAGAGTAAAAAGTGAGACACTGAGCTTCAAACTACCGTATCTCAAAAACCAAGTTAGCTATCAAAATTTTGTTAACTACAAAAATGTAACTCATGAAATTTTCCCCCTTTTTATAGTTAAAAGCTTTTTTCTAGCTTTTCTAGTTTTTGAGATATACGCGCTTGAAAGTCATGAGAGACGCAGAGAAACGAGAATTCTAGGCCACCAATTTCAAATTCTCATAACTCGGCTCAAAATTGTCCGTTTTTAACGATAATAATAGTTTTGAATAGCTGAAGTCTAGCTCAAAAAAATAATTTAAATCTAGTGGTCTAGAATCCCAAAAATGGAGTTTTCTAGGCCATCAACTTCCGATCCTCATAACTCGGTTCAAAATTGTTGGTTTTCAACGTCAGAAACAGTTTTAAATAGCTCAAACTCTGGCTCAAAAGAAAATTATAACTCAAGTGGCCTAGAATCCAAAACTGAATTTTCTAGGCCACCAGAAAACACTAAAAAATTATTTCCGAGATTCTATCGGAATTTCAAAATCGTGGCCTAAAAACTCCATCTTTGGAATTCTAGGTATCTGAGTTTCCGATTTTTGAGTCATTCCTTCCCCTACCTGTCAATCTAGGTACTTTTTCTTCTCTCCTTCAACAAAATATCCAATGTCAATCCCCCTTCCCTTTTTGGGTCCTTCAGAGGGCCCCAAAACCAGAGAGCAACAAAAAAGTAACCCCTTTTTTCTTGCTCCAAGACATGGAGGCCCCTCTCGAATTTCGAATGCAAAGATTTGTGCTCATGTAAAGGAGCACACAAGGCCTGCTCTTTTCCGAAAAGCAAAAAAGTGAAAAAAACAAACATTTTGTTTCCTGTCGTTTTCATTTCACGCCTTCTTCTTCTTCTTTGCGTTTTTTTTTCGATTTCGAAAAGAAAATTTTCCTTTTTTTCCCCTTGGGAGATATTAGACAACTTGCTCGAGAAGGAGCAGATTCTCCATTTCTTCTTCTTTTTTCTTCGATTTTCTGTTTGTTTTGTGACGTGGTGTAGCAATTCAGATTCCAATTATTGAGATTCTGAATTATTCAGAATCCACTCCTACACTATGTAGGTCTAGCTTTGTCGCTTAAGACTTCTTCTTAAGATTTTTATTTTTTTGCTTGAAAAAAGTCGAATCGGAAGTTGTCGACATCGTCACTTCCGATTCCCGGGAAAAATGGAAATTGTTTGAACTTTTTTTTTAATTCCGCATCAAATTTATTAAGAATCTCGTTTCTCTGCGTCTCTCATGAGGTACTAGATTTCAAATGGGTGTATCTTGAGAACAAGTTGAGCTAGAAAAAAGGTGAAACTACAAACATATGTAAAATTTTATGTGCTACATTTTTGTAGTTGACAAAATTTTGATATCTTGCTCGGTTCTTGAGATACAAGCTTTCAAAATTAGCTAGAACTTTAAACAATTTTATCTCAAAAACCAAGCTAGCTATCAAAATTTTATCAACTACAAAAATATAGCTCATAAAATTTTACACCTTTCTTCAGTTTATAACTTTCCTCTATCTTCTCCGGTTTTTGAGATATACGCGCTTGAAAATCCGCCCCTCGTAAGAGACGCAGAGAAACGAGTGCGCTCTCGTTTCTCTGCGTCTCTCTCGGTATCTCTTTTTTGATTGCTAGAAAGTATTCATTTTAGGAAATTGAAAAAAGTGCATTTTGATAATTGAATTTTTTTGGAGGAGATTTTCAATTCCATTTTTCTTCCTGATTGATGAAGATGAGAGTCGGGAAATTTCGAAATTTCCCGAAAAACTCATTCATTTTTCAAAATGAAAAATCGTATAGTTTCACTCGGAAATGTCTAGTCATCTATTTTTTGTTGAAAATTTTGAATTTTTTTTGACTTGGAGCAGAATTAAAAGAACCGAAAAATAAACATAACCTAATTTTTTTTCTTGGCTGGAATTTTTTTTGGATTAGTTTAGGAATAATAATCAAATTTTTTGAGTGGGTTCTGGGAATATAGTTGGATTTTATTGTGAAAACTCAGAAAACTTAGAAAATTCCCAAAAAAAATCTCAAAAATTACTGGGACTAAAATTTCGGAATCCGTAAATCTTATAATTTGAAAATATGAAAATTTTAGAATCACGAAAAATTCAAGCTTGAAGTTCTGAAAATTTCGGAATCTTAAAATCTCCAGAACAATAAATATTGAATCTGAAGATTTTCCAAAATTTTTCAACAGAAAATTTTTCCAAAATTATTTCAAAAAAAAAGTTCCGAAATTTTCCAGAAAATTTTTTTTCCAAAATTTTCAAGAAAAAATTTTCCATAATTTTCAGAATCATTTTTTTGTGTTTTTCAAATTTAAAACTGTTCAAACCTCAGAATCTTGAAGAATCTAGAATTTCTCTTAAAATTTTTTTTTTTTTGAAAAATTTCAAATTTCGGCCCCAAGTTTTTTTTACCAAAAAATCTAAATTTTTCAAAAAAAAAAAATTTTCGACGGTTTTCTAATTCAGAATCCTCGTTTCTCTTCGTCCCTGAATATCCCATTTTCTAATTTTCTAAAACCACCAGATTCTATGACGTCTTCTGAATCCAGAACCCCATCAGAATCCTCAGAACCTCATCTTCAATTCTCGTACCCATTTTTTCTTCATTCTCCCCATCTCAACATACATAGGGACTAAAAAGAGTGCTCACGAGTTTCCGCTTTGCTCTCTTTTTCAAAAAACACAGAAGATGTGCAAAGCTTTGCTCCGAGAGGGATTCAGAAGAAGACGACGACATTTTCTTTCTCTAAACTCTCTCGATTTCCCATACTATTTCTCCACTCAATCTGATAACGTTGTGTCCCTCCTCTATATTCCCGAAGAATCCAATCCATTAGAGGGGCAAAGCTTCGTGGGGGCAAAAACGAAAGGAAAAAGAAGGGAAAAAGTGGGCGGAGCCTAGATAAATTCGAATTAAAGTCGTGAGGGTTTCAGTGTTTACTACCTCAGCTAGTAGCTACTTTTATTCTAAAAAATTTTTTTTTCGAAAAAATTTTTGAAAAATGTTGAAAACTAGCCGTCCAAGATTCATGCACCAAAGGTCTCACTCGACTTCGAGGTAACTTTTTTCCAGTTTTTTTTTGGGTGGTCCCCAAGGATTCTGAAAATGATAGATTAGCTTTACTTTTTTTATGAGAAAAAGGAACATGGATCCCAGAAAAAGGGGTCTCCTAGAGCTAGTCTTTCTTTTTTTTGGACTCGAAAAAAAATTTTCTGAAAAAAGTGACGTCTTCTACTTTATTTCTTCTTCATAATCGTGTAAAGACTAGATTTTTAGATTCCATTTTGACACGTAGCATTCTGGATTTGGAATTGGAGAGAGAGAGTGAGATAGTTGGAGATTTAGAGAATAGGGAAATTTCGAGATTTTGAGATTCTGAAATTCCAAATTTTATGAATTCTGAAAAATTGAGATTTTGAAAATGGAAGATTCTGAAGTTTTGAATTCTAGATTCTTTGGATTTTGAATTCCTAATTACAAATGGAATGTATAGAAATGACAGGAATCGAAAATATGACATTCTGAAACAGATTCAGAAGGCGTGACGTCTTCTAGGTTCCAATTTTTGGAAATTTTGAGAAATTATTGGATACAGTATTCTGAAAGTTTTGGCAAATCAAAAATGTGATATTCTAAACAGAATTCAGAAGGAGTCATGTCATCTGGATTCCGATTTTAGGAAATTATTAGAATTCTCAAGATACAGTATTCTGAAGTTTTTCAGAAGTTCAAAAATGCGAAAATATAGGATTTTTTGTGTTTCAAAAATCTCTAGAAATTGTGATTCTGGAACTTTATAGATTTTTGAGAATCAGAAATAGATTTCCAGATTTTGATGTTTTTTTTCAAAATTTCCAATTTTCAGATTTGAAAATGATCTAGAAAATATACCAAAGTACTATTCATGTGATTTCGAAATGTGCAATTTTTCAAAATTTTGATCCGAAACAATATACTTAAATGTAGCCTAACTTCCCCATTTTGTCGAATTCTAGGCCACCAAGGAATACCATAAAAAAAGAAAACCATAAAAAACAAAAGCCAAAACATTGAATATATAATTTCCTCTTATTACTCACCAAAAACAGGAAATTAATAATAGACGAGTATCCGTCTTTTGTTTGTGCCTCAACCCCCTTAATCCCTGTATTTTTTTTTTCTCCGCGTTCTCCAGTTTTTTTCAACCATTCGGCTAACTAAAGTCTATGTGGCTTTTCAGCTCAAAAACTCTGCAGTATCAATTTCCCATTGCTACGCAGCGAATTAAAACAGTAATCTAGAACCTTCTCTATTTATCCCAAAAGAACACAGAAAACTTCTAGAAACTAGAAAAATAGGCGTGTCATCTGCATCAAATTGACTCGTTAACCAGACCATTAGCTATTCCTTTTTTTCTCATTTTACATAAAAAAGAGAGATTCTACATTCATACATACACGCCTTGTGACTTTTTGAAGACTTCTACTACTACTATTATGATTCTTTTGAGATGGTAATGATGGATTTGGGGTTTTGAAAACTAAATTTTCGGATTCAGCGTAAAAAGTTGGTTAAGAAAAGTTGGGATTAAAGATTCGGCAAAATTTGAAATTTTTCAAAAAAAAAATTTTTTTTTTTGAATTTTTTTACTTTTCAAATCAAAATTTTTTTTTCAAATTTCCCGCCAAAATCTTCCTAATTTTTCAGTGTCTCCGAGAAGGGCGCCTCGTTCAGTACACCGCAGGCGAATCGCAAGAATAAGGTGAATGGGAGTAGAAGGATGAGCGATTCGAATAATGGCGCCTACAGTAATGGGACAAAGGTGGGTGGTTACTGTAGAGATTACGGTAGCGGCCGAGGTTTTGCATTTTGGAGAAAGTTAGGCCATGACCCAAGGGATTTGATATCGAAAGTAAGAAAATGTGCAGTATCTCCAAAAATGAGCGAATTTTGAGCTTGATTTTTGCTGTATCGCTTTACCATTGCTACGCAGCCGAAATTCGAAAAAGTTAGGCCACCTATTCAACTTCAATTTTCAGAAAGTCTTCGAGGGAAACATCGAAAAATGGGAACCCAACGTTTATGAGAAGGTAAGCCAACTTTTGATGGACTAGGATTTCCTAGGCCATTCCAAAAACCCTAAAAAATCAACATCCATCTCATGAATATTCATTTTTTCAGGAGCTTCTCCGTCGTACGTGGTCCGACGAATTCGATAATTTATACGAGTTGGGATCGGCGATTTATTGCTACATTTTCGACCATAATCCGAACTGCAAACAATTGTTCCCATTTATTTCGAAATATCAAGGAGACGAATGGAAAGAATCGAAAGAGTTCCGATCGCAGGCGTTGAAGTTTGTACAGGTGAGCAAATGGTCTAGAAACAAAGAAAATTGGAAAATTACGGTTGTCCGAGAGGAGTACAAAGTCTGTTGTAATTTTTTTGAAAAATTGCAATTTGAATAAAAGCTATTCGTGGCCTCGTAGCCAATATTTCGCCACGAAAATGACGATACAGTAGTTTAAAGGAACATGGACGGTTTTCAAAAAAAAATTATTTCGAACTTTTTATTGAGATTTTTTTGAATTGACAATAACCAAGATTTTTGCAATTTTTGAAGCGAAAAAAATGAACATTTTATTTTTAAGATTACTGTATCCTCCTTTTCGTGGTGAGATATCGCTGCTGGCCGAGTTGTCGCATTCTCGGCCAGGGCTTTGAAATTTTCGAAAATTCAAAAACCTCAAATTATCTACGGAAAATTTCCTTTCGATCTGTATAATTTTCACTAAAATCTGTCCACTGCGAATCGAGTTATAAACTATAATAGAAAAAAATGGGTCCCACCACGAAAACCGTACTTCCGAAATTTTTCAGACCCTTGCCCAAGTTGTCAAAAATATCTACCATATGGAGAGGACGGAGTCCTTCCTGTACACAGTCGGCCAGAAGCATGTGAAGTTCGCGGATCGAGGATTCAAACACGAGTATTGGGATATTTTCCAGGTGAGACCCAAAGTTTGAAGTTTTTCGAAAAAAAATTGAAAGTGTAATAAGAAAAACTGAAAACTCGAAAAAATCCCACAAAGGAAATTTTGAAAAAAGCTTTAAAAATGCGCGACATCGCACAACCCATTTCTCACTAGAGCGCGTTTCCTTCCCCGCGAAATTCAAAAATTTTTCCAGGACGCCATGGAATTTGCACTGGAGCATCGTCTCAGTCTAATGACAGACCTCGACGATAATCAGAAAAAAGACGCGGTTACAGTATGGAGGACACTGGCTCTCTACACTACCGTACACATGCGAAACGGATTTATCGATGGCCTCAAAGGGGTGAATCGATTCCCGCCGTTAGTCTGAAAATTTTTTGAATTTTCGCTGTATTTTTTTTTTGAATTATTCGAATTTCCAACGCCTCCTCCTCCAGTTTCCTCTGTGATCCATCTTTCAATTTTTCTCTGAATTTCTTCTGCTTATTTTTTATCTTTAAGCCTTCTAGTCAGGGATTTTTCTCGAATTTTGAACTGTAAATAATGGAATCTTCACTATAATAATAAATCTACGAATTACCAGTACATGAGGAACAAAGAAAAATATCTATATTAAATACAAAATAAAAGAAGAATCAATGAGCGGCCTCCTCGTCCTTCTTGAACTGCTCGTATTGTTGCTCATTGAGCAATTTGTTGAGCTCATCCGTGGATTTCACTTTCAATTTGTACAACCATCCCTTATCGAATGGGCTCTTGTTGATAAGTCCCGCCTCCTCTTCGAGCCGCGCATTCTTCTCGGTCACCGTTCCCGAAATCGGCGCGTAGATGTCCGACGCGGCCTTCACACTCTCGACGGCGCCTGTGGAATCGCCTTTGGCAATTTCGGTGCCCTCATCGGGAAGCTCGATGAATACGACGTCGCCGAGTTGTTCCTGAAAAAAAAAAGAAAATTTGGAGGAAAAAATGCGAAAAAAACGGATTTTCAGGTATTTTAAATCGGGAAAAATCATCAAATTTGCCATTTTTAGACCGGAAATCTTGAAAAACCAGAAAATGCGAAAATTCTAAAAAATCGTGAAAAATTTCAAATTTTAAGAATTTTACTAGCAAATTCATAATTTTCGCCCACTTTTATTGATTTTGAGACCAAAATTCCCGAAAAATATGAAAATTTGGCCCAAAAATTCAATTTTATGCCAAATTACCTAAAATCCTAAAATCCCACTTACAGTGGCGAAATCGGTGATTCCGACGGTTCCGACACCGTTCTCTACAACCACCCATTCGTGCTTCTTCGTGTAGAGACGACCTGAAATTCGAAAATCTCAATTTTTGGGATTTTAATCTTGAAAATCGGAAAAAATCACTAAAATCAGTTTGCGCGTAAAATCAGGTGCAAGAGTTCACTGACACTGCTACGAGAAAATGCGGGGGTACTCGAAAATCGAACTGTGAAAAACCGAACTTTTACAAGATGGAACTTGTTACGGTGTCGAACTGTACAATGTCGAACTGTTACAAAATGGAACCGCACAAATTCGAACTGCTACAAAATGGAACTGTAACAGAATGGAACTGCTACGAAATCGAACTGCTTTTTCGAGTTTTAATGCTTACAAGGCTTTAATTTTCATAACTTTTTCAATTCTTTGTCCCTGATTTTACTCAAAAATCGCGAAAAAATAACGAAAATAATGTTTACAAAGCTAAAACAAGCAAAAAAAGCAGTTCGATTTCGTTGCGGGACCATTCTGTTACAGTTCCATTTTGTAGCAGTTCGAATTTGTGCGGTTCCATTTTGTAACAGTTCGACATTGCACAGTTCGACACCGTAACAAGTTCCATCTTGTAACAGTTCGGTTTTTCACAGTTCGATTTCCGAGTACCCCCGAAAATGCGGAGTCGGAAATGCGCGGTTTTTCAAATTTGGAATTTCGAGATCGCTAATGGGCTTTAGACGGTTTTTGCTGATTTTTTTCAGATTTCTACCCGAAAATTACGAACCAGAGGCGAATCTGACAGCACAGCGGACGGAAGGAACGGCACGATGGAGAAGGCTCATACCTGAAAGAAAACTGTTGAAATTTTTTTTCAATCTTTTGTGGGAAAATGGAAAAAAATTGGCAAAGGAGAAATTGTATTGACTGACTAAATACGGCAAAGAAGAAGACGGGGGGTTGCCGCTATCAGTAATAAAACCCGCTGGAAAACAAATTGTTTGTTTGGGAGATAAGAAAATAGTAGTCCAAGGACGTATCGGTTCTTTTCGATGCCTTCAAAAGATCTAAAATTGATCCCAATAAATTTCCAAGCATAAAATCTTTAAAAAAATTTAGACAAAAATTCGAAAAAAAAATGTTTTTTCAATAAATTTGTGATGTCAAAATGATGACCTTGAAGGTGTTGCCTGTGCTTGTTGACCTGTTTTCTGCCGAATTTGTTGTTATTTTTGTGATTTCGAGGAGAATTTGTCTCTATTTTCATTGTCCTTCGATTTTTTCAATGCTCTCTTTCAACGGACCCCTGTTCCCTGCCAACTCACTTTTCTCGAATCCACACAGAAAAGTTATATTTTATTTTCCCGAATTTCTTAAAATAATCGAAATTCCCACCCGGATTTTAGAAGCAAAATGCAAAAGAAACACGTGAAAATCGCCGAAAAAATCCAAAAAATCGGAGAGCTGTGCAAACACCGCGACGGGATATCGCGTACGGTGCGCAACACTTGACGACAATTCGGCTATTTCCGACCCGGATTAATTTTTCTAAATACTTGGAAAGCCGATAATTTGTAAGTTTTCTTGAATTTCTGAGTGAAATTTGATGTCAAAATGAAGAAAATTGAATGATGAATCTATTAAAATCATAATTAACCTGAAAAATAATCTGGAAGCTTGTGAAAAATCGTCTTCATTGAATTTTCTCAATTTTTGAATATAATATTTCATTTCAAGTGCAAAGCTATCAAATTCCAATCAAAAACGTTTATATTATAAAAAAGGAAGAGCATCATTCATCTATTGTGTCTGCCCACCACCTATTCTATTGTGTTTATATATTTCCGATTCGCTATTATATATATTTGTTTTCATTCAAAAACATTTTATCAATGCTGTAATAATATCGAAGAGCACACACACAGTCATCATATATTTATTTTTGTATTCGCTTTTTTTGCTGAAAAAAAATTTTCGACTTGAAAAACGAAGGAAAATGAGTGGTGGTGAGCCTAAAAACTACAAAAAAAAACTATAAAAAGTTACAAAAATACCTTTTTCATCCCACCCACACATCGGAGGATTAAAAAGATTACCACAGAAAAAAAATTCGAAAAAAAAATTTTTCAAAAAAAAAAATCAGAATTTTTTTCTCTTCAACCATGTTTTCAGAAGGTTGGAATTCTCGAAAAATCTCGTTGGGAGTCACTCCACGAGCTCTTTCTCGTGTCGACGCAACATCGACACCGTCATTAGACGTTCCGCAGAAGGTAGGTGGAGGAAAATTAGGTGAAAATTAGAAAAAAAACTGAAAAATGGACTAAAAATTGTAAAAAGAAAACAGCAAAATTGCATACAAACGCTAAAAAAACTAAAAATTGAGACAAACTGACTAAGAAGAAGGAAAAACAACCAAAAATCCGTTTGAAAGTAATCAAAACTCTTGGAAAATCCTAGCCTAAAAAGTTTAGCAAAAGTCTTCAAAATAGCTGAAATACAAAAAATAACGCTAAAAATAAGAAAATAGTCTTAAAAATCACAAAAATTGCCTGAAAATAGTCAAAAAATAGCCACAAAATGACCTAAAACTAATTAAAGAGCTATTTTTTGAAACTTGCTCCAGTAATCTTTAAAACGACCTAAAAAAGTCTGAAAATTACCAAAAATAATCTTAAATAGCCCCAAAAACAGAAAAATCATTTTAAAATAGCAAAATTACTCTCAAAAATATCAAAAATTGGCAAAATTGGTTGAAAATGAGCGAAAAAGCACTCTACATATTTTAAGGCTGAATTTTTCGAAAGTTGCTCAAAAAAGCCGAAAAATAACTAAAAATGATCAGAAATTACCTTGAAAATCAAAAAAGTCAACAAAAAATGGCAAAAACAGTCTCAACACCCTCGAAAATCGGTCCAAAATTGACTTGAGCTCCATTTTATAAAACTAACTCTGAAAACGTTGAAAATCGACTGAAAACACTCCAAAATCGATTTGAAAGCCCAAAAATCCTTTCAAAATCGAAATAATATGATTCATCTTGAGAAGAGAAGATTGTTCAAAAAATGCTCCAAAACGGAGCCATTTATTTTGAAAATATAGCTCAAAAAGGATGGGAAATCGGCAGATTTTATCAGATTTTGATATCTAGTCGTATTTCATTTTGTTCGTCTAGCTGAAAAAAAGCGGAAAAAAAGAGAGAAAATGCATCGAAATTTGCATAAAAAGGAGGTAACGTGGATTTTTATTAAAAAATCTGATTCTAGGCTAAAATCTTTTATGCAATTTTCCAGGCTAAAATGTAAAAATAGCTCAAAAACCACTAAAATTAAATCTTTCTTAATAAGAAGCTTATTATAAATCGATTTTTTTGGGTCCAAAATTAACAAAAAATGCCTTACTGCGCTAAAAAAAACTATTTTGAGTCAATTTTCAAGCTGAAAAAAAACGAAAAATTCCGGTCAAAACCGTAAAAATCTACTAAATTTAAGATACCCTACCCAAAATATACCATTTTCTACCAAATTTTCAGTATAAAAATCACAAAAATCCACTTTTCAGACCACCAATCGTCGGTTCTCCCTCGCCGCCACATTTCTCGACGCGACAAAAGCGAATCGAAAAACATCGCTTTGTGTTGGTAAGTGGAGAAAATGAGTGAAAATTTTTTACCGAAAATTAGAAGAAAATGAAAATGACACCGTTCTCCTCCCCCCCTCCTCTCTCCAAGTACATCTCTGTCTGTTCGAGGAATCGAAAATCGAGGAAAAAAAGTTTGAAACGAATAAAAAATCGAAGAGATAACATCTGGAAAAATTGGAGAAGTGAAGAGTGGGAGAGAGAGAGAGAGAAAGTTTACTTTACTTTGTTATTTTTTCTTTTTTAGGAGAATCATGGTTCGATTTTGGTTTTTGGTTTCATAGTTCTAATTGAAATCTTAAAATTCTTGAAATCTAGAAATTTAAAAAATCTAAAATCCTAAAGCTCCAAAAGCTTTACAGTTCTAAAGTCTGAAATAATTTTGAATTTTCAAAAATTCACGAACCAAAATTTAAAAATCGACAATATGGCGAAATTTCAATTTTCAGTCAAATTCCATCTCAAAAAATCAAGTTTTGAGAAATTTACTGAAATTTACAATTTTAATCTATTTCTTCAAAATTACTTCAAAATTTCTGATTTTTAGTAGAAATTCACTAAATATTTTGGCTCCGCGACGTTTCGAAAGTGGACATTTCGAAAGTAGACATTTCGAAAGTGTGACGTTCCGCAAGTGTGACGTTTCGAAAGTGTGAAATCGCGTTTTTGCCCAATTTTTGAAACTTTTCATATATTTTTGCGCGCAATTGCGCAAATGTTTTACGAAAAAGTTCAAAAAATTTGAGAAAACCCGCGATTTCACACTTTCGAAACGTCACACTTTCCAAATGGCCCACTTTCGAAACGTCACACTTTCCAAATGTCCCGGAGCCAAATTTCGCTAGCAAACTACTTCAAAATTTCGAATTTTTAGAAAAAAATCTCAGTTTTCGCTTTAAAATTACTTCAAAATTTCTGATTTTTAATCTAAATTCACTCAAAATTTCAACCTATAAACGTGCCACGTCATCTTCTGCCACTTCAAAATCAAACATTTCCTCCCTTCTTTTTCTTCTTCTTATCAATTTTATGGCACTTTATGCTCTTCTCCCCATCACATTTTCCCTCCCAAAAATTATTAGTCATTCTAAATATTTCTACTTTTATTTCTTATCGTTTCCCGGATTTTCAATCTTCTAAAAATCCCAAAATAATCCCAAAAATGTCCAAGAGAATGACGAATGTGAAAATACGAAAAACGGTTTCGATGAACTTCAAATCGCGTCCCGATAAATATCGCCGGAGCCCGCTGCACAATTTGGACGAATCGAAAGAGATGGACGCGTTGAATTTGGAGCCGAATTGGTTGAAGATTTTCAGAGAAATGAGTATTGATGAGGAGAATGGTGTGCATTTTTGTTGAAATTCTAATTTTTCATTAAATTCCGGTTATTCTGAGCCGAAAATCACATTTTTTGGATCAGGTTGAGCCGAGTTATGATTTTTTGAAAATTTTGAAAAAAAATTTTTTTTGGAAAAAATTGAATTTTTTGAGGTTTTTTATTTTGAGCTGATTTTGATTTTTACACCTCAAATTCTAATTTTTCATTAATTTCCAGTTATTTTGAGCCTAAAATCACATTATTTGGATCAGGTTGAGCCAAGTTGTAATTTTTTGAAAATACTGAAAAAAAACTTTTTTTGGAAATTTTTTAAAATTGTAATAAAATGTTTTTGAGCGGTTTATAAGCATAAAATCGGATTTAAGACTCTTTTTTCACCATTTCGAGCCAAAAATCACATTTTTTGGATCACATTGAGCAAAGTTATAATTTTCTGAAATTTTAGAAAAAAATTTTTTTCGGAACTTTTTTTGAAAATTTTTGTTCTCGAAATGGTGGAAAATAAGTGTTGAATCTAAATCTCTCTCCTGACTATTAAAAACTTCAAAAACTCCTTTTTTTTAGTCAAAAATAAATTTTAAAAATTTTCCAAAAAGTTTTTTTTCAAACTTCAAAAAATTATAACTTGGCTCAATCTACTCCAAATAATCTGATTTTAGGCTCAAAATAACTGGAAATTAATGAAAAATTAGATTTTAAGGTGGTAAAATCGGAATCGGAGCAAAATTTAGCAAAAAAAATTTGGTTGAATCCTGAAAAATTCAAAATCCATTCAAAAACTATCCATTTTTTCCAAAAAATGTTTTTAAGTTTTTTTTCCAGAAAAAGACTATCTGAATCACACTCGAGTCTATCGTCCATCCGCAGCCGATTCCGCCGATCTCAACCGTCCGTTATTCGGTGAACGTCGTGGGGGCGGAGCGAACGACAGTATCCGAACGACTCGAAGCGATTCGATCAAACCGTCGGCTGGGCGAAGCCGACGAATGGGGAGAGCGATGAGGGTGATTGTGGTTGGAGGAAAGAAAGTCGGAAAGACTGCAATTCTTAGACAAGTCGCGTGTGTTGAGGATATTACGAATAAGGTGAGAAAATTCGAGAAATCAGTGAGAATCTCAGAATTCATAAATCTAGAAATCTAGAAATTCCAAAAGCGAATTTAAGAAAAAACGAGTCTGCAAGAATGCACCTTAATCACCAAAAAATACAGTAGACCAAACTTTTTAAAATTACGAATAATAAAAAAAGTACGGTTCACATTATCTGCACTGCGACATTTCAGAAGTGTGACGTTTCGAAAGCAGACGTTTCTCAAATGCTGCACTGAGCTTTTCCCCAGAATGGTTTCGAATTGTTCTCTTTCGAAACGTCGCACTTCCGAGAAATGTCCCGGAGCCCATTCTGACGTGTAAAGGTTTTACACAGTGTCCAAAATATTGAAAACTTGAGACAGTGTAATCAATCCGAAAACACGTATTTGCATATTTCCAGCCCTACGAAGCGACAATTGAGGACACGTATCAAGTGCTTCTGGAAGAACCCGATAAAGCGCGCGAAATTCTAATCCTTCACGACACGGCGGGCGTGTCAAATTACGGTGCAGTTGAGCTGAAAAAAGCGTACGTTCAAGCCGCCGACGCGTTCGTTCTCGTCTATTCGTCAGCGGATTATGAGTCGTTTAATCGAGTGGATTTGTTGAAGAAATGGATTGATCGACAGTTTGGAAAGGATAAGAAGGAGGTGAGAAAACCCAAAAAAATGCAGAAAAATAAGATTTTTTTTTGAAAATTTGACCAAATTTTTTGGTTCAAGTAAGCTCACGATTAGCTCAAATAAGCTGGAAATTAGTTCAATGTTAGCTCAAATAGCTCAAGATCAGCTCAAATAGCTCGGAATTAGCTCAAATAGCTCCAAATTAGCTCAAATAAGCTAAAAATTAGCTCGAGTAGCTCAAAATTAGCTCAAATAACTTAAAATTAGCTCAAAATTACCCCCAAAACACCAACACTAAGCCCCGCCCCTTTTCAGGTCCCCATCGTCGTCCTCGCCAACATGCGAGATCGACCGGCTACGGTAGACAGCGCATTCGCCCACTCATGGGCCGCACGAGAGAAAGTGAAACTGTTCGAAGTCTCCGCAAAAGATCGTCAATCCCTCGTCGATTTCATCCACTACGTCGGCCATCGACATTTCCATCCCACCAGTAAGCCACGCCCACTTTTTTCTCGAGAATTTGAAACCCCCTAATTTTTACAGAAGAATCCAAATTCTCACTATCGAAAAAGCTCAAATCGGAAAAGTCGTCGAATCCGGCGATTTTGATGGATTTTTAACTCTAATTTTCTCTGTGATAAGACTACATATTCTGTGATTTCAATCCAATTTCGCCATAATTATCGTCAATTTTTCTCCATTTTGTTGTGTGCCTTCCTCTATTTTTTTTGCATAATTTTCTTTTTCTAGGCACCCTAATTTCAGTATTCTATGGCTCCCCCAAAAAAACAGCGAAGCAAAAGCGAATATTCAAAATTTCAGGTACACCCCCAAAAAATTTGTATATCTATATGTGTGAATGCTAATAAAAAGAAATAATTAAAACAACAGAAAAAACGTTAGATAATTTTCGTCGAGATGTCATGATTCAGCAGAGATGGAACAGTTGTGGATTTTTGAAATTTTGAATTCGGATTCACATCTTTTGTCGTGGATCGAAACCGTAGTCGAGTTCTGGAAGGTTAGATTTCTAGAAAAAAATGAGGAAAAAGGGAAAATCTCACCAGAATAGCCCTTGTTTAGCGATTGGTTGTTGACGGATGAGGTGTTCTTAAACTGTGGGGAAAATTAGAAAAAAAAAAGAAATTTTAGATTAAATTTTGGGCTCCGCGACATTTCGAAAGTGTGACGCTTCGCAAGTGCGGCGGAACATTTTCAAAATGTCGCGGAGCCGAATTTTTGTGTGCAAATTTTTAAATTTTCCAATTTTGCGGTAAATTTTTCAGATTTTAATTAGATTTTTTGAAAATTTTCATTCAAAATTTCAGCTTCCGTATTTTTCGGGGTCTTCATTGAATCTTCAAGTTTTTGTTTTCCCAAATTTCGGCTCGGTGACGAAAGTGAGACGTTTCGAAAGTGCGACATTTCGAAAGTGTGACATTTCGCAAGCGAAAAATTGAAAACCATTCCGGGGAAATAGCATTAAAAAAGTATTTTCCCCAAAATTGTTTGAAATTTTTCGCTTTCGAAACGTCACACGTTCGAAATGTCACACTTTCAAAACATCGAGAAGCCCAAAAATGCATTAAGCGCCGGAAGCAAAAATTTCGAATGCAAATGTAGGAAAATCGAGTTGAAATTTCGAAAATTTGACCTCAATTTTTGAAAATTTGCACCCGAAAATTCAAAATTCTCGCACTTGCGAAATGTCACATTTTCAAATTTCCCCTACAAACCGGCAACGTATCGGCCTCCTCGACATATTTCTGGAAAAGCGCTCCAATGACTTCCTCCGTCTTCAAAAATCCGTTCGTATCCATCATGAAATAGATGAGAAGAATTCCGTCGGCACACAAATAATCATGAACGAAATTGAATCGATACTCGAACATTTTGCTATCGTGCGTCTCTTGTTCCAGCGTCTTTTTGATTAGCTTGAAAATGAGCACTTCGTTCGCCTTGCGGCTCTTGATACGGAAAATCCATTTGATCGTTCCGATGACCGAGAGACCAGTGAGCTGGAAAGGGGTCAAAAATCTTCAGTTTTCAGTGGGAAGATCACAAAAAACGGGCCAAAAATAAGTGTTTTGAGTCAATATTTTGAACTTTGGAGCATTTTTTCGGCGTTTTTCTACCAAAAAAACCCTGAAAATGGTCCAAAACGAAGTAAATAGCTTCGAAATGGTTCAGAATCTATATATAGAGTTTTTGGGGCGTTTTTCAGTGTTTTTAGACAGTTTTTCGAGTTTTAGACCTTTTTTACAGCATTTTTTTAACAGAAAAAAACCCCTTAAAGATGGTCTAAAACCGACAAAATCGGTCTAAAAGTAAGTGGAACTCTTCTACATGTTGGTAGCCAAAAAATACGTATTTTGAGCCCATTTTTTTTATTTTGAAGGGGTTTTTTTCAGCATTTTTCTAACAAAAAAATAATAAAAAACGTTCAGAAATCGACGAAATCGGTCTAGAAAGTTTCCAGAGTGTCTGTAGCCATTTTCTCACCACAAGAAGCCAAAAGTACAATCCAATGAATATTTTCTCGTTGATCACGTTCATCGGAATGATGCATTGAGCCTTATGATTCACAAACTTGTCCACCGACTCTTGTAGCTGATATTCGCATCCGACAAGAATTGGAAAGTACTGGAATCGATTGTAACTTCCGTCGGCAAGGATCGCTGCGAACTTTTGCTTATCGGAAGCGGCGTAGAATTCGGGCGTACGTTGTGGCGGATCGACGAACTTTTGGACGAGCTGGAAATTTGGAATTTTTGGGGTTTTGAGGATTTTCAAATGTGTCAGAACTGTTTTTTTTTCAGGTGAAGGCCTCAAGA
This sequence comes from Caenorhabditis zanzibari, assembly GCA_963966625.1. Lineage (NCBI taxonomy): Eukaryota > Metazoa > Nematoda > Chromadorea > Rhabditida > Rhabditidae > Caenorhabditis > Caenorhabditis zanzibari. The sequence continues at coordinate 12,346,070 of OZ016468.1, forward strand.
TGCTTCTGAACGCTTTTTAGCTGATTTTGAGCCAAATTTGCTAGTTTAAAAAATTTTAGAGGCCCAGGATGTTCCTGTAACGGTAGAAATGCTCCAGAACCCTTCTGACGCCTTCAGAATCCTTCAGAATTCTGCAGACGCTTTGAAAATCTATCAGGAGCATTTTAAAGCCTCCAGAATCGTGTAGAATCTTCTAGAATTTTTCAAAGTCCTCCAGAAGCTTCCAGAATATTCCAAAAACTCTTCTGACGTCTTCAGAATCCTCGAAACACCTCTAGAATCACCCAGAATCCTTCAGAATTATATAGATTCATCCAGAATGCCTGGAAAGCGGCCAGAATCCTTCTGACGCCTCCAGAACCTTTGGAAAGCGTCCAAAAGCTCCCAGAATTGTTTTCGGGCCATGTTTAGCCGTTCTTCTCATGTTTTGAGCCAAAAATTGCACTTTTCAGTCACTTTCAGCCACTTTTTTGCTCCATAAAAGAGTTAGTGAATTCTTGATGATTCTGTCTCATTTTCGACCGTGTTTTCAAGGTTTTTAGATAAAAATATTGATTTTCGGTTATTTTTAGCCGTTTTTCAGCCTTCAGGAGTGTTCTAATCACTTCAAAACCATATACGACGCTCCAGAATCACGATGGTCCCTTCAAAATCCTCTAGGATCCTCCAGAATCCTTCTAACGACTTTATAATTCTATAAAATCCTTTACAATCCTCCAGCAGCCTTCTGACACCTTCAAAACCCTCGAGAATCCTCCAGAATGATTCAGAATTCTCCAAAATCATACAGAATCCTTCAGAAAACTCCAGACGCTCTATAGCGCTCCAGAATCATTTCACCAGAATTCTCCAGACCCCTCAAGAAGCCTCCAGAATCTTTCCAAATCCTTCACAACTCTTCTGACGGCTTCAGAATCCTCCTGAATTCTTCAAAAGCCTCCAGGAGCCTTGAAAAACCTCGAAAATGCTCTAGAATCCTCCAGAAGCCTCAAGAAGCCCACATAAGTCTTCTAGCGCCCCCAAAATCCTCCAAAACACCACATCTTCCCCTCAGAATCCTCACATCGAATCCCCAGGTCCACGAGTCGACGTCCAAGAATTTGCACACCAGATTCACTTGAACGATGACGTTGGCTATGAAGAAGAGCTTGGTAATGGTGTAGAGCACACTGGGAAACGCCGAATTGAACGTGATCCATGAGAAATATCCCATTTTGTGGGCTCTTCGATATTTGAAGTGATCGTGCATATAGGAGACGATTCGGTCCACTTTTTCCTTGGTTTTTTCGAATGTCTTTTCGCTGTTGATCTTGCCAGCGTACTCGACAATGAACGCCATGTCTATGTCTGAAAATTTGAGAGTTTAGAGCGTCCCGGACGGTTCTAGGGTCAAAAACCCCAAAAAATTGCAGTGAAACCATCAAAAAAAGACTAACAAATCAATTTTTGCATGAATGCCCAACACCAGAACGGCAAGAGGAAGCAGCAGACTTGGAAGGCGAAGAAGAACGGAACCCATTGATAGTAGTTGATAGAAGCGTCTTCTGTGTAGGATCCGAAGGATGTGGAGCCGTTGTTGAGCTCGTAGCGGAACGTTCCGTAGAAGAGACAGAAATTGTGGATGTATTCGCGCCAGGACTTGAGGTCTGTAAGGTTTGGCGGTAATTTGAATTTCGAAGAAAATTTTTTTTTTGAAAATTGGAAATTCTTAGGTGAAAATTGGAAATTTCAGGGTTTAAAAACGCAATTTTTCCGGTGAAAATAATGCTTTATGTCTGATTTCCAGCTTTTTTGAGCCCCAGAGCTCTAAAATTCCTTGAAAAAAATTTTTCGAAAGATGTGATTTTCGGGGTTTAGAGACTCACTCTTCAGGGGAAAAACGAACTTTTCGTATTTACAACTATTTTTCGGTGTAATTTCCCGATTTTTTGAGCCCCAGAGCTCCGAAAAAAATTTCAAAAAAAATTTTTTTAGGAATTTGAAAATTTTAGGTGAAAAATGAAACTTTTAGGGTTTGAAAACACATTTTTCAGGGGACGAAGCGTATTTTCAAGTCAAATTTCATGTTTTTAATAATTCCAAAAAGTAAAATTTCAAAAAAAAAAAATTTCTCAAAAAATTGACCATCATGTTGTTTCGGAAGCATGCAATCGATGGGATTTCCAAAGTGCTGTTTGGCGCCGGTGAGTAAAACGAAGAAGCCGAGCAAATAGACTGTGAACAAATGCAGTCGATCGTAGAACTCGTAGAGTTTGGCCGCTTTGAACGGTTTCGTGATGAAATCGCCTATTATTGGGATTTCCCAAATCATGGCTGAAATAATTGAAAAATTTAGATTATTTTTGCAAAAAAAATTTCGAGAAAAACTAACTTTTTAAGTTGAAAAAGTGTGGCAAATGAGTGAGTGGAAAATTGAAAAAAAAAACTTTGGCGCCCTTGCTACCGTAAGACTTAAAGGCGCATGCTGGAATTTTGGAAATGGGTCTCGCCACGAAAGGAAAGTAGACCGCGCAAATTTTTTTTCAATGAATTTTTGGGATTTTTGGCCTTTTTTTGGGTCATTTTCCTCGGTTTTTCTTGTGTTTTTCGGGATTTTTTTCAATAAAAGCATAGAAATTATGATAATTTTAAATTTTTTAAATGTCAAACAGTATAAAATACACGAAAAATCCCATTTTCAGCTCGCCATGTCTAGCGATTATCTGTTCGTTTTTGAGCCATTTTCCTTGATTTTTTCTCTGTTCCTTGTGATTTTTTTTTGAAAAAAGCATAGATTTTATAATTTTTCTAAGATTTTCAAGTTTTTCCAGCTCGCCATGTCTAACACGAGTACCAACTCGTACAAAAGCCCCAATGAGATCACAGTATTCAAGCGGGGTAAACCAATGCCAGTATTCGGGCTCGGAACATGGCAATCCAGTCCGGAAGACGTGAAGTTAGCCGTGAAAACAGCCGTCACCGCCGGTTATCGTCTCATCGACACCGCGTCAAACTACGGGAACGAGGAGGCTATTGGAGAGGCTCTCGAGGAGTTGTTCAAGGAGGGAATCGTCACACGCAAGGAGCTCTTCATCACCACCAAGGTGTGTCTGGAAAATCGGAATTTTTGCACTGATTTTACTGATTCTCCACTAAAATCCGGTTAGCGGGCTCTATCGTGCCTAGCGGCTCTATGAGCTCTACGGTATCATTTCGAGGTGGCTAGAAACATAATGGAAGAGAAAATTACCGCTTTGACTTGATTCGAAACCCCATCTCCCATTTTCAGGCCTGGACCAATGAACTCGCTCCGGGAAAAGTGGAACCAGCCCTTCGAGCATCTCTCAAACGGCTAAAACTCGATTCTGTGGATCTCTACCTCGCTCACATGCCCACTGCCACCGACGATGACGGCAGACATCTGGAAGTTTCCATCGAAGACATCTGGCGTGAATTCCATTCTGTTCACGATCTAAAACTTGCCGATTCGATTGGTGTCTCCAATTGGAGCCTGGAGCAAATTGACAGAGTTTGTGCACTCGAAGTTCTCGAACCCGCCATATTTCGACCTCAAATCGTTCAAGTTGAGATGCATCTCTACTTTCCGCAAAATATGTACGTTCGACGTGTGAGAGACAACTTGATGGAAGTCCAGGGATACGCGCCGTTCGGAAGCCCCGGACGTCACAATTTTGATGTTCCAAAGCGCCAGAAACTCGAATCGGACGATTATCCATCGCCACTCGACGATCCGGTGGTGAGAGATCTTGCTCAAAAATTCAATAAAACGCCATATCAAATCCTGCTTCGCTATCTTATCGATCGGTTGATCCCCGTTATTCCAAAATCGGTCAATCCGGAGCACATTCGTGAAAATATCAACGTCTTTGACTTTCTCCTTGCCCCAGAGGATATCACTCGTCTTGAATCAAGAAGAATCTCGCATCGTTTGTTCACACATGACTTGTGAGTACTTTTCATACATTTGTTTGGGGCCTTCAACTTTCTCTACTTCAGATCCAACTTTTTCGGTAAATTTTATACCAAAATATAGAACTCGACGAGATCTATAAAATGATGCTAAAATCACCCAGATTGCCTATTTCAGTTTTTGTCTAGAACTTTTAGAACACCCAGTCCAAGCATATGGTGTTCTACAAGTTCTAGACAATAAGTGACAGGCAATCTGGGTATTTTTAGTATCATTTTATAGATCTCATTGAGTTCTATATTTTGGTATAAAAATTGTGCAAAAAAGTTGAAGGCCCGGATCTGTTTGGTAACTTTCTTTGTCGAAAATTTAAAAAAATTGATTTTTCAGCATGAGAGGACACCCAGAAGACGCATTTGCCACTGAACGCCAACCAGCTGTCAACCCAGTCACTAACCCACCACCTATGTAAATATCTTGATATTTTCTCATTTTTTCTTGCCCTATTTTGCTATGATGGTTTCTCATGTGATAAGTAGATAATGTATAATTTTTCCTCACAATTCTCGATTTTTTCAGAAAAAAAAATAAACAAAAGAACTGTAGTACGTTTTACTATACAGTTCTCTCTCAAAAAACTTCTCAAATTTTCTCTATTTTTAGCAATCACAGATCGAATGATCAATTCTCCCAAAATGATGACAAATGTTTGTTTTCTCTTCTCCTAGACTGTCTTCTGAAGACGTTAAGCTTCTGGGAGAAACCTGTTCTCATTTGGAGAATGCTGATATTATAATTATCATCATTTTTTGTTTATTCTGCACTATTTGCTGACTTCTAAAAATATGACGGATTCTGAAAATTCATCAAAAGTTTTGAAATGGTGTAAAAAGTACCTTTTGGAGGGTAAGGTTGAAAATTCGCTCTTTTGAAATTTTTTGAATTTTTGGAATCCAAATCTAGGTCAACAATTGGACGAGAAGCATGCCGAAAAAGTGCAAAATTTTCCGGCGAATCCTACTGTAGCCGATTATGTTTTCATCAAGTATCGGAAATTTGTGGCAGTTTTGATACCGTTTTGTTTTGTTCATGTGGGTTTTTTTTGTGAAACAGATAATAGTGGGAAATTTGAATTTTTGAAAAAAAAAATTTTCAAAATAAAAAATTCCAGACAATCTGGTGGTGTACTGCATTCCGTTACAATTTCTTTCCACTTTATCTCAATTATTGGCATATGCCAGTCACTATGATATTCGGGGCCCTTGTAGCCGGAATGACTGCCGAGGGAGCCGGAGCCGTGGCATTTCCAGTGATGACACTGGTTCTTCATTTGGATCCAACGATAGCTAGAGATTTTTCGCTGATGGGGCAGAGTATAGGTGGGTACAGTACCAACGAGAATGTGTAAAATTTTATGCTGAGCAATTTTGCAATTGACGAAATTTTGATAGCTAGCGGGGCTCTCGAGTTATACGGCTCCGCGACATTTCGAAAGTGTGACGTTTCGAAAGTGCGACATTTCGAAAGTGTGACATTTCGCAAGTGTGACATTTCGAAAATGTGACGTTTCGAAAGTGTGATATTTCGAAAGTGTGACGTTTCGCAAGCGTGACTTTTGGAAAGTGTGACATTTCGAAAGTGTGACATTTCGAAAGTGTGACGATTCGCAGGTGTGGCACTTCGAAAGTGCAACTTTTTTCCAGGAATGATGTCCTCATTGGTATGCGTTCTTTTTATGAAAGTGAAATTCGAGGCGATGGCAGTGTTGTTCGGAATAGTTGGCGCTATTCCGGGGTTCATTTTTGGTGTTCATTTTGTAAGTTTAGGCTTAGAGGCTTAGGCTTAGAGGCTTAGGCTTAGAGGCTTAGGCTTAGAGGCTTAGGCTTAGAGGCTGAGGCCTAGAGGCTTAGGCCTAGAGGCTTAGGCCTAGAGGCTTAGACTTAGAGGCTTAGGCTTAGAGGCTTAGGCTTAGAGGCTTAGGCTTAGAGGCTTAGGCTTAGAGGCTTAGGCTTAGAGGCTTAGGCTTAGAGGCTTAGGCTTAGAGGCTTAGGCTTAGAGGCTTAGGCTTAGAGGCTTAGGCCTAGAGGCTTAGGCCTAGAGGCTTAGACTTAGAGGCTTAGGCTTAGAGGCTTAGGCTTAGAGGCTTAGGCTTAGAGGCTTAGGCTTAGAGGCTTAGGCTTAGAGGCTTAGGCTTAGCATTGTCCGAATTGTCGGATCCTAGGCCACCAATCTCCACAATTTCAGTTCGACCCGCTATTAACCGGTGCTCAAAAAAAGATGATGTTCGTCTCCATCTGGACCGCGTTTGCCTTTGCCTTGGGCCTTCTGAATGCCCAAAAAAAGCGACCAACATTTGTGAAAATTCCAGAATTTTCTTTCTGGAAAGGCTTGATTTTATTTTTAACCGGAATTATTGGAGGCGTTTTTGATGCCTTCGCTGGAAGTGGAATCGATATTTGCATGTTTTCGATTATCACTCTTTTGTTTCGAGTTAGCGAGAAAACGGCGACACCGACGACGATGATATTGAAAGGTGGGAGGGCCTTGGAGTTTTCTAGGCCATCAATTATTTTTCAGGAGTTGTTTCTGTGTTTGGGTTCTGGTATCGAGGTGTGATGATGGGCGATATTTCAGAGACTGCTTGGAAATATTTTGCAGTTACTATACCGGTGGTGGCGACTATGGGTACTGTAGGTTTCTGTAGTACTGTAGTACTTATAGTGGTGTATTACGGCAAGTACTGTGGTACTGTAGAACTGTAAGTACTGGTCAGCAGTAGTGTAGGTAGCGACAGGAATTTGAGCTTTGATGAACATTGAATTCTGTTTTTTTTTTAGAAAAAATGGGATTTTAATGGATTTTGATGGATTTTAATCTTGTATTCAAAATTTTGGAAACAATTGAATTCAACATTTCCTCTAGGATACTGTAGTTCCAGGTTTCGAAAATTTTGAAGATTTTCGAAAGTTTATTTTTTTTGTTTTTTTTTGTTTTCTGAGATTCAAAAGAACCCGAAATTTTTAAACTCGTTATTTTCCAAATTCTGAATTTTTTTTTATTCTAAAGATTCTTATGAATTCGAAAATTGAATATTTTGAAGTCGAGATATTCTAAGATTCTGGAATCTGAAAGTTCAAATTTAATTTCGATTCTTAAATTTGGTGATTTTGACATAAGATTCTTTTGAATTTCCTACTCCGCGACATTTCGAAAGCAGAAATTTCAAAAGTGCGACGTTTCGAAAGTGCAAAATTTTGGAAATATGACGTATCGGAAGCAATAATTTTGAACTAATCGGAGGTATTATCCCCCAGAATGGATTGAAAATGTTTGCTTTCGAAAGGTCACACTTTCGAAATGTCGCAGAGCCGAATTTTCAAGATCACCAAATATTTGATTTTGGAAATTATGGAGTTATAAAACTTGGTGATACCGAAATCTCAAGAATCTGAATTCTGAAGGTTCCAGAATTTGGAATTCTTAGATTTCTTGATTCTTAGATTCTAAAGAATCCCAAAATTACGAAAATCAAACTTCCAGCTCCCATTGGCTCTTTCCTCGGATCTCATCTCCATCGTCAGGTCATTGCTGCGTTAATCTACATTCTGGAAATTGCATCCCTAATTGGTTTCCTTCTCACCAATCCTTCATGGTGGTTGATTTCTATTGCAGGTACGAAAGTGTAACATTTCGAAAGTGCGACGTTTCGTAAGTGTTTTCTAAACAGATTCAAGTGCTGCAGTGTGCTGTGACGTAAAAATATGGCAATATGTTCAAAATATGGTTCGAAATATTTGCTTTCGAAATGTCCTACTTTCGAAATGTCGCGAATCTCATGTTTTTCAGTGGCCATCATTCTCGGTGGGTTCGGTTTCTTCACATTGATTGCGAAATCTGGTGAAGTTTTGATGAGGAAATTGGAAGAAAAAGAGAAGAGTGATTTGGAGAAAAGGAAGGAGAATTTGGAAATGGTTGCATAATTTATTTTTAGATTATATCAGATTTAAAGATAAATGAAATAATTTCAAATCCAGAATTACTATATTTTGATGATTTTCAAATCCAAATTCATGAGTTCGAAAATTTTGAAGAAAAACTAATTTTTCCCTGAAATTTTCGAATGTTCAAATTCTCCTATAACTGGTGGCCTAGGATCCCACAACTCGGCCATGGCAATACTTATCACTTCGCGACTATTACAGTAATTTAAAGGAACATGATCATACAAATCGTCCTTTTATCGATTTGTTGGATCCTAGGCCACGACCCCCATCCCCTTTCAAGACACACAAAACAACCAAGTGCTACCGTAACCATAATCTCCTGGGAAAAAATTCATCGATTTTCTTCCAATAACAAAAAACCAATATTCTTCTTTGTTCGTTACCCATTCACTCTCCTCTCCTCTTCACAACCATCACACAATGCCCGTCAAAACACCAATAACATATTTGTCGTCGAAAGTTGTTCTGGAGCATTTGGAGCCGAATTTAAGGTGAGCAATGAGGGGGAGTACGGTAATTTTAAAAATTTGAACAGTTTTTAGTGATGAAAAAGAAATTTTGAAGGTAGGAAAGAGTGCTTTGAAATCTTTTGAATGTTTTGAGGGAATGTATAGAAAAATCGCAAAATTTATTTGTATCTAGTTTTTTTTTGTTTGAAATTTCAGAACCCCTTCTTCCAAATGAAAAAAATTCAGAATAACCTTTTTAGGGCCCCTAAAGTGGGAATTGAGTTTATACTCAAATAGTCGCCTCGATTCCAGTATTTACGAAAATACAGCTATTTTTTCACAAAAAATCGATAAAACCCGAGAAAATCGATTTTCAACTCTTTTTTCTAATTTGTTTCAAAAAATGCAGAATTCGTTACTGATTTGAATGCACTTTATATCACCACTCAAAACGCATTTTGAAGCGAGTTATGACCGTTTGAAGTGTTAGTGAAAGAGACGCAGAGAAATCAGACACTCTCGCTGTCGAAGAGACGCAGAGAAACAAGGCAGTGTCTGCGTCTCTCACGAAAACTTCTAACGCTCATAACTCGCTTAAAAATGCGTTTTGAGCAGCGATGTCAGGTGCGTTCGAATCAGCGAAAAATTCTACATCTTTTGAAACAAATGAGAAAAATTGAGGTGAAAATCGATTTTTCTAAAAACATTTGTTATTTTCGTAAATACTGGAATTGGGACAATCCTTTGTGCACAAATAAAAACATGAAAGAATTCCTAGAATGAAAAAAAGCGATTCTCAGTAATTCGAGTTTTCTGATTTAGAAATTAGAAAATTATTTTTTTTGTAGCTGAAATTTTTTTTTCCGAAATCTTGGAATCACTTTTTCAGACGATCAATTTGATCTTTTTCATTTTTTGTATGCATTTAAATTCAGAATAATCATTAACAACTGGAATCCAAATAATAATTTAAAATTAATCATAAATTTTCAGATTCCAACTCTCCCGATGCTCTCCATCACTCAAAAACACTGAAAAATCAATCCCACTAAAATTGAATTTCCTTGCAATCGGCCACGGTTTCATAACAGTCAACTCCACGGAGTATTACTTGGATGAGCCAAACAAATTTCTTCTCTCAATAGTCCGCACAGGGAAAAAGGCCATCTACGTGAAGTGTCTAGACATTCAAGATCCACTGGCGAGTATTCCATTCGGGATGAAATTCCAAATCGAAGAGCTGAAATTATATGGATCCATGACGAATCAATTCGAGAGTATTAAGCATTGTATCGACCAACAAAGCTATCCTCTTCGATTTCTCAAAATTTGCATATTCGATATGCCCGAGGATCAGGATCATCAACACTTCGAACACCCGGTACTCCGCGCCGCCCATAGCCTGGAAATCAGTGACTATGCATCTCGTCGTCGGATTCCTTTGGACCACTCTATATCCCTTTTGAAGAACCGATACATTTTCTTGGATAACTTGTCACCGACCCTTCCGATTCTTTTAATTGATAACTGGATGGCCGAGAAGAGAGCTATTGGATCGACATTGCTCATTGGGTATGGGAATAAGGCGCATGTGGATGATTTGAGGAGAGGGATGAGACTTCATTACAATTTGTCCGCGGAGGCTGATGGGTGAGTTAGGCTTAGAGGCTTAGGCTTAGACGCCCACGCTTAAAGGCTTAGGCTTAGAGGCTTAGAAACATTTCTCCCATTTCAGAACCCTTGTACATCTACTAACCGACGATACAACGATCGAAATAGCTGAAATTCAGAGAGAAGGCGAATACAATGGACATCGGTACATTATCAAGATGGAAGTGATGGCTATGAAACCTTGAATTTTTCTGTACTTTTTTTCTTGTTCTTTTTAATGAGCTAATAAACTATGATCTAATAAAACCTCTTAGAAAATGAAGAAAATCTAGGCTTAGAGGCTTAGGCTTAAAGGCTTAGGCTCACACTAAAATTTGTCACTCATCTTCGTTCTTCTAATCCCTCCGTGCTCTTGTTCATCGACAAGTCATTAATGCTTCTCATTATGAGTTGTAGAATTGCCAAGTGTTATTGGTTTTTGGTTCGGGAACCCCCTTCTTCCAGATTTCCTAGTATCAGTACTAGCAGAAATTTTTCCGATGATATTTCGCATTTCATTGAGAATTTGTGTACTCCTCGTGGACAGCATTTCTTTCCAGTTGTCACTTCAAAAAAAGTCTAGAAGCTCTTGTGGATCTGAAGCTTTAAAAGCCCGAGAAAAACTAGAGATTTTTTCATAAATTATACATGCATTTTTCACTCAAGTTCTCATGTGATATACCCATTATTCATGATTTTAAAAACGCACTTTTTTCTTCGTTTTTTTCTGGAATTTTTTAAAAATGGAGCACTAGATCATTGAATTCTGAGACTCTGATTGGAATCGGAAATACATTTTGAAAAATACGAAAGTTTCAGAAATTAAGAAACTCAGATTTTCAGCTTTTCCGAATCCCAAAACTTTGAACTTTTCAGTCCTACAGTGCGCGTCATAAATATAGGACCCCCCTCCCAAAAGGGGGTATTGAAAAAAGTAGAAAAGTTATTAAAATTCTGTGAATGTAGTTTTGTTCAGCATGTCAAAATACCTAGGTGTGCAAATTTGTAGAAAGATCGAGCAAGTTTGGAGCATTTTATGCTCAAAAGTCTCTTTTTTTGACCGCGTCATATTGATAGGACCCCCTGAAAATCGAAAAATCTCATCATTTTTCGGAACTTTTTTTGAAATTTATCAACTAAAAACATCAATTCTGTTCCAAAAAGCTATTATTAGTTGATTTCCATCGAAATAAATCCTCTGACAAAGTTTGGAAAAATTAATTTTTTCCCAGCTTCGGATGCTGAACAAAACTACATTCACAGAATTTTCATAACTTGTCTACTTTTTTAAATACCCCCTTTTGGGAGGGGGGTCCTATATTTATGACGCGCACTGTATAGAATTCCAAAGGCAAAAAAATGACTCTTGTGCCTCCCAAAAAGTTTTTTCCCCGATTCCCATTTTTCACTTCAAAGTATGCAATTATCCTTTCTTGGTGTGAAAAAAGGGAAGAAAAAGTGGGATTTCGGATTTGCACTTTTTTCGGAATTCGATTTTGAAGTAGACCTTAATTTTGTATTTCAAGGGTTTGCGGTCTTTTTTCTCAAAGTAAGATCTTAGGCTTTATCATCCAGCTACAGCAATCCGAAATTCGATTTGAACATGGAACTCCATCTCCATTTCAACACCAAAATTCCAATTTTTTCCCATCCCCTCGGACACGACCACTCTTCTCCAAAAATCCCGCAAAAATTAGTTTAGTGTCAAAAAAGAGTTCAATAGGGCGCATCATGACTTATATTGTCAACACCCCTCCCAAAGGAAGAAGAAGAGAAAAAAGAAGACGTCGTTGCGGATTCTGAAGACGACGAGGCGTGAGTTATGATGTGTCTCGTAGTAGTAGTAGTAATAAGTTATGTACAACTTCGAAAAACTTGACAAAAAATTTTTTGAAAACTAGTGAAAGAGGGGTACTTATCCGGATAAAGTACGTGGGAAAACATTTGACTTGTTTTTGAGAGACGGGGGGTCTTCAGAATTCAGAATAAGGCCTTGAGGAGGTGACGATGAATTTTGAAGTTGAAGTCAAACTATGTATAGATTTAAGGATTCACTTTTGCAATATCAATCTCTAATGACCCTAAGCATCTAAGCCTAAGCCTCTAAGCCTAAGCCTCTAAGCCTAAGCCTCTAAGCCTAAGCCTCTAAGCCTAAGCCTCTAAGCCTAAGCCTCTAAGCCTAAGCCTCTAAGCCTAAGCCTCTAAGCCTAAGCCTCTAAGCATAAGCCTCTAAACCTAAGCCTCTAAGCATAAGCCTCTAAACCTAAGCCTCTAAAAGCCTACCATCCGAATTTCTGGGCCAGCCAAAAACTCCTTTGCCCTCCGCCCTCCTTCAATTTAAAATTGTTCAAAATGGAAATAGTGCGTAGTCGGGTACTAATTCATTGTTAGCCCCCTCCCTCTCCACTCCACTTTGACAAGAATCTCTGCGTCTCTCGATTCCCCACACTCTCTTCATCCATATTTCTCAAGACACCCATTAAAGCCCGCGGCGGCTCCCTGGGAGGGGATAAGTTCGGCCCGTTGAAAAGTGGGCGGAGCTTAGTGGGGAAAAAAGGAAGACGTTGTCACACATACACACATCGGGTCGTCATTTTTAGCACTTTTTTGGGGAAACGTCTTTTTTCTTCATTTTTGAAAAAAAAAAGAGATGAAGACCTTGTTTTTGTTGTGGGAACCGGAGAATATGTATCACTTTTTCACATCTTTTTGTGACTTTTGGACTACTTTTTTTGGGGAAAAAAAGAAAGAAGACGTCAAATTTTGATCTAACGATGACACAATCTGAATCTGAAATTTCGAGATTTAGAGATTAGAAGATTTAGAAGTTTTGAAAATCGAGGTATCGGAAGAGACTTATTATTCGAGTTTTGAAGATTCTGAGATTTGGAAATTTTTTGAATCCCACGATTTTTGAATTACGCTTTTCTGGGTTTCTGAGTTTTATTTTGGATTTCTAGGATTTGGAGACTGTTTACTTTCGAAACGTCGCACTTTCGAAATGTCTCGAAACCAGTTTAGGGCTTTGAAAATCTTGATTTTGTAGATTTGTGATTGTGATATTCAAGAAAATTTTGAGATGTTTAGAGACCTTTAAATATTTTTCAATGTTATATAACTTTATCGTGAACAAAATTGAAGACAATCCTCGTACGGTAAGAATTTTGAGGATTGTTGTTGGAAAAAAAGGGACAATCGTGTACATAAATGTTTTGTTAAGAATCGAATAGTTTAAAATTATTCCAATCCAAGTTTAATTTTTGTCTCCTGACAACATTCCTTCAATTTTTCTGGCGTCCAAACGATGAAATAAAAATACCATAGAGACTCTATACATAAAGTACCCCAACGACCATCGGATTCTCTTTGAATATCTCCTAACACAGTGCCTTTGTAAATGTGTCCAATCGGCTTACTGATATCCTCACGACTGAAAATTTAAAGATTTAGAAATTGTATCAACTGAAAAAACTCACGAAAAACTGGTATTCTCATGTTTTAGGCTTTTCAACATTTCGTCCAAACTGAAGCTGCCCTGATGACTAATTTTGAGAAATTCCAACTTTTCCATCGATGATCCTTGGACCCAGTTTTTCAAAATTTGTTTGATTTGTTCCGAATCATCCGGAAAGCTATAAATTTCAACTTTTTGGCAATTCAAACTTTTCAATTCTATCCATGAATTGTCCCAATCAATTATCATTTCTTCCGCTTCCAAGAGTCCGTGATATTTGAAATTCGTTTCGCTGACACAACCCCTAAGATCCAAATATCCAAATTTCAAGTTTTCAAACATAAATTTCAGATCATCAGGAGTCATTACTAATGCATTTCCAAATGTTCTGTGAACTTCCAAATCAATCGGATTTCCTCTAACATATTGCCAAACATAGAAATCTTTGGATAGTAACATTTCCTCTAAGGAATACTCCAATTTGAATTTGGAGCATTTCACGAAACTCATCAAAAACTTAGTCAAGTTTTCCAAAGTGTCCAATTCCGATTTGAACTTGATACATTCGTTCGAATCTTCCAACGTTTCAGAAATTAGATACCATCCGCCAAGCTTAGCCAGGGATACTGTAGTTCCATTTAAATTTATGGATTCTACTTGAATGCCGTTTAGATACGGTGATCCATCAAACTCTGCTCGCGTTTTTATATCGCAAACCAATCGGCCAAAGTTTGATTTTATAATGACTGCTATTCGATAGTATGTTATCATCCATTCAAGCGACTCAATTTTCCATTTGACAATCGAAATCCGGGATTTGAACACTTGTGAAAGAAGTACAAGTTCGAGTCTGGAAAATATGTAGAAACATCTTGAATATGATAAAATCGAATTTAAAAAAAAACTTACACAGTATCAGGGCTCATCAAATTAACCAAAGTTTCCAGTGCGAGTAGTGGTAGTTTAAGAAGTGGAAATCCAGAAGATGTCGACATTTTTGGGAGATATATTGAATAATAGTGAAGGAACAAAATGTAACAATGACAGTAGTAGTCCACACACAAAAACACGGAACGACCGCGACGCGACCGCAGTTGATCAATCTGCGTTCCCGCCCCATTTGACCGTCTACATAAGGACGATTGATCAATCGTGGTCCTCAGTTTTAGACTCTCGTTGGTGTGACTGTGGCAATTGAGAGACACACGCTGTAGTCCTAAACTGAGGTTAATAAAACATATTTTGAACGGGAAGATATGGGGATATGAATTGCATATTCGGAATCAGCGCGAAATTTCAAAATGGAATACACTTTGTTCGAATTGAAATCTTCTAAATGGAAGTTTAGGCTTAGGCTTAGAGGCTTAGAGGCTTAGGCTTAGGCTTAGAGGCTTAGAGGCTTAGGCTTAGAGGCTTAGAAGCTTAGGCTTAGAGGCTTAGGCCTAGAGGCTTAGGCCTAGAGGCTTAGGCTTAGAGTCTTAGGCTTAGAGGCTTAGGCTAAGAGGCTTAGGCTTAGAGGCTTAGGCTTAGAGGCTTAGGCTTAGAGGCTTCGGCTTAACTTAATTTTTGCCTGAAAAAAAATTGACCATAAAATTAGTGTGACTCATTAAAATAACACAAAATTCAATGTTCAATTAGAATACATCAGTTATGGTAGTTTATCGGAAATACGTCAATTTAAAACTGAAAATCATGGCCTAACATTTTCCTGTTTCCATTTTCCTAGACCATTATTTTTCTTCCCCAAAATGTGTTGTATCACTCTCCTTTCCCCATGTTTTTGTCCATTTTCCAGAAACTGCTCTCTAATCCTTTTTTCCCCATTTCTTTTTGCTCTTTCCTTCTTAGTCTTCTCATCATTTTCTTGTTGCTTGTACTTGCAACATTTGAGCCCCCCTTGTCTTTCATTGTGACACTTTGAGTAGTCCCTTTCCCCTCTTCAGAAACCTCAAAAGTGTTCATTCTCTGTCCCCTATTCTCTCTAAAAATCTCAAATATCTTTACAACACAAAGAGAATCTGATCTTCTACTATTATTTTCTTTGTCTCAAAATATATCTTTGCTTTTTTTTTGTGGAGAGGAAAAACATCAGGATGTTCCGTTTTTCTTCAAAAGAGAGATTTTTCTATCATCTTTTTTTCTTTTTTTTTTTGACAGAATGATGAGCTATTTACAAAGTGCGATGATGTTTTTTATTGCTTTTTGACTGATTTTTAGTGTGATATATAGAGAGAAATGTAGTAAAAATTTTTGATTGACTATGATGATGGGATTTACAATTTTTGGAACTCTATTTCGAAATCGAAGAAGTTTGGGGGTGTTTGTAAACTTTTTCTCAAGTTAGAAAATTCAGAGTTTCGTGGAAACTAAAAATTTTGAAACAGTTTTTTTAACGGATTCCAATTTTCTAGATTTTATACGTAGGGACCACCACACGTGAGGGGCGGGGCGTTCTGATTTTTCGTCCATTTCTCTGTTAATGATTTCAATGACCTATAACTCAGCTCAATACCAATGAAAATTCGTGAAAATTTCAGGAGGCATGTAACACATCTTTAAGAACCTGCCTGCTAAATTTTACATAAAAATGATGAGCTGTTCAGCAGATAAGAAGAAAAATGTGCAAAGAAAAACTCATTTGACCTACTTTCGACTAATTTTCGCTCGATCTGACCGCTCAATTTGGTAGTTCTTGTCATACAGAAGACATTGGTACCACTTATTTTTGAATCTGAGCGTGCGCTCAACATGAAAAATTGGGTCAAACTTCACTTTTTATTGTGACCTATATTGAGGCTTAAAATGTTCAAATATTTCAAAAAAACTGGGAGGATAGTTTTTGATAAACACCCTGTCTAGCTACAAAAAACTTGGTGCGTCTAGGGTCTTGGAGACAATAATAGGACTCGTCAAAGACATCATACTTTTTCCAGTACATTGTTTTGACCTGTTTCTTGATCTTACCATCAATTTTCGCTCGAAAACTTATATTCATTTTGTTCCTTTCTTTATGTGTCACAACTTTTCAGTTGAACACTTTTTGATCCGACCGTGCGCTCATGTCGAAAAATGCATGTTTAGATGGTTTTCAGTACATTTTCAGGCCTAACAGGTTCCTCTCTTCAAGCTTTTCCACTGTGAAAAGGATGAAAACGTGAAAATTGCATGCCCTACTTTTGTGTATTCACTATTCTAAGCTCCGCCCACTGGTAGAAAATCAGCTGAAATTGAAAATCATAATTTATGGCTGGATCTAGGCCAAGACCGACTGTTTTCACGTAAAAATTTAGCAACGTTCTTCTGTTTACCTATATGACAAGATAGCATCAAAAGATTTTGGAAATTTTTGTTTCTCTAACGCATGTGGTGGTCCCTATTTATACGTTTCAAGCTGGAATATTTTGAAAAAATTTCGAAAAATCGAATTCAAAATCTTTACTATTAACAAACGCAAAGTTCTGTGTGTCTGTATGTCTGTACTGCGTAGGTACCCCGCCATAGCTCAGTTCCCACTGGTCCGATTTTTTTCAAATTTTGGCAGGTTGTCAGAAGTTGAGCTCTAATGATGCCCGGGTGTTAGAAAAATAGAGGGTCTGTCCTTCTTCTAATATGTACAGAATTTTCGGTGTATCATCTCAATCTTCAATTTCCAAAAGCTTCGAGTTTGAAACTCCAATAATATTGAAAAACGAGGATCCGATCTAAAAACTGTTTTGAACTTGCGGCTTATATTGTACATAATTTTTCCACCAAACTTCGTAATGTTTTCTCCATTATTCTCTTCATCCTTCTCTCTTCCCTCCATGTTTTCCCCATTGTTTGCTCTCATTTTCTAATCTCCCAATTACTTCCATCCCCCTTCAACATCTTCTCTCATTTCACAAAACCCAATTTCCGGTGTCATCTCATGAAAATGAATGAAATTAGTCCTTCTTTCCAGGTTTCGGATGATGAGATGACGTCGTCTTGTGTTCGATCAGAATGTTGTGTCCGAGAGCCTCCCATGTGCTCCAGAATCTTCTACTATTCTTGACTTTTCTGATATTTATCGATCCGACGAATGGTGCATCCGAGCACGAATGCAAATGTGTGCTGTTCAATGTGACAAGTGGGAATTTTCAGAGCCCGGAATTTCCAGCTCCATTGGAAGGAGTGCCTTGTTTGTTCTATCATTTTCAGGTGAGATTTTGAAGGATTCTGAAGGATTTCGTATGATTTTGAAGGATTCTAGAAGGGCCTGGAGGATTCTGAAAGATTCTTGAGAATTCTGAAGGATCCTGTAGGACTCTGAAGGACTCTGGCGGGCTCTGGATTATTCCGTGATAATTTTGCAAATTGTGTATCTGCTTCGAAAATTGGAAATTCGAAAAAGAAGGAAATTCGCTGCGTAGCCATGCAAAGTTGATACTGCAAAGTCGAAATCTGCAATTCGCTGCGTAGCCACTAGAAAATGATACTGCAAAGTTAAAATTTGCAATTTCAAATTCCAGGCCCCACCCGACCATATAATTCGTCTAACCTTCGATGTCTTCCAATTACCACCCAGGATCGGAGTGTAAGTCAAAATTTTGAGGGACAGTAGGCTTGTTGGTCGTGGCTTAGAGGCTTAGGTTTATAGGCTTAGGCTTAAAGGCTTAGGCTTAGAGGCCTAGGCCTAGTGGCTTAGGCTGGATGGGCCGTATCTTGAGTGGCCAAAAAAATTTTTTCCAGTTGCTCCTCGTCAATTATGCTCTTCGACCATTCACTCGACGGACTAATCGAGTTCGGCGAGCGCGCCGACTTTGAATTTTGCGGAAAAGAAATCACGTCGGGACGACAATTCTTTTCAAAGTGAGAAGAATGGGACAAAAAAGTCTAACAAAAAACATGTTTCGCTTCAGAGAGCAGCACTTTCTGTTGCAAATTACGAGTGGAAAGGAGGCGTCGCGCGGATTTCGGGGATCGTTTTTGGCGATACCGAAAAAGAATTTCACGAGTGATGCGGTGGAAATGGCCGAGTGTAGCTATCGGGTGGAGAAGCAGAAGGTAAATTGGAGCTACAGTAGCCTGAAAAAAATTTGCTGTTTCTTGTTTGAAAAATGTGGCGTTTTCAGTGAAACAGGTCAACTTTGAGGGCGTGAAAAAGTGGCTTTCAGATATCCGATATATCTGTAAATTTGTGGGTGTACAGCAACTCAGGAACTCTATTTTTGTAGTTAACAACTTTTTTATAGGACCATGTTTCTGTCAGTTAGGCCAAGTAGACTGGCGTCTCCTCAAATTTCGACTAGTCAGTTTGGAGCCTTTTTTCTTCCACGCAACCTAACTAACCGGATCGTGGTCCTATGAAAAAGTTGTTCACTAGAAAAGTTGAGTTCTAGAGTTTTTTGATCTATCAACAAAATTTCAGAAAAATCGAGTACCTGGAAACCACTTTTTCAGAACCTCAAAGTTGACCTATTTCCACAAAGGCAAAAAGTGCGGTTAGATTTTGAAGAGGTTCCATTTTGTAACACTTCTGTGTTCCACAGTTCCAAAATCGTCGTATTTTTTCCTCAAATTATTCAATTTTCAGGCAATAATCTACTCTCCACAGTATCCCTACTATTACCCATCAAAAGTCAACTGCACCTACCATATACCACAAAGGAAGGGGTTTCAGGTGAGAGAAAATGTACTCAAGTTTTTGAAAGGTCGGTGCGTAATCTGTATGAGGCTATAGGACCCTAACATTTTGCTTTTAAGCAAATAATAATAATAGAATCGTGTTCAGCATCTAAAACTACCCGAGGGTGCAGAACTTCAAGAGCTCTACAAAATGGTATTAAAAACTTTATAACAACACAATCAAAATTTTCTCTCGAGAGCGGCAAACATCAAGGGCCAAAAACTTTGCTTGAATTTGGACTTGAGAACCCTTAGATCTCCTTGAGTTCACATCAGTTTTGAGGCGTAAGGGGCGGAGCTATCAAAACATTGAAAACTATGAAATTGTTTGAAATTTTATACTGAGCAATTTTGTAGTTGCTCAATTGTTGATAACTCTGCCCTGTTAAGAGATACATCGCTTCAAAGTTTATCTTTCAGCTACTATATCTCTTGAAAGAACAAAACTATCAAAAAATAACCAATTGCAAGATTGCTCAGCATAAAATTTTGATCATTTTTGTAGTTGACAATTTTTTGATAACTCTGTCCCTTTAAGAGATATGCGCATTTAAAGTCGCCCAAAACCCCCTCTTTCCAGATAGTCATAAACTCGATCGCAATGGACATTGGACGTGACGCGATCCTTCAAATCTTCGAGTCGGTCGAGGGGAAATTCGAAAAACGTCTCATCGAAATGGTGACGTCTGTGCAGAAATCAATTTACGTCTCGTCGACCTCCTCGCTTTTGATTTACTTCTCCGCCGGGAATAACGACGTTGAACGGGTTCGTTTATAGAAGTATTTTTTGCAGAAGCACTTTTTTTTGGGGTGACAGGAGACAGATGGAGATGGAAAAAAGTATATAGATTTTTGCACTTGGGAATGGGTTTTTTGGGGAGAAGAGGAATGGAATTGGTTATTTGGAAAGTGTGAAAATTTAAGGGGGAGAAGGGTGATTATTTTATGAAATCTAGAATTTAGGATTTTTAGAATTTCGGAGTCATGGTTTGTTAGAATTTCAGAAATAGTCAGAATCTGGAGATTTTGGAATTTAGGGATTTTGGAATTTTAAAGTTTAAGAATAGCAATTTTATTATTGAGACTGTAATCTGGAAAAAGTTCTGGAATATTGAGATTTCGAGATTCTGGGAATTCGAGATATCAAGATTCTGGAATTCTGAACTTTTGAGATTTTGGAATTCTTATATTTCAAGATTCTAGGATTCTGAGGTTTCGAGATTTCGGAATTCCGAAATTTCAAGATTCTGGAACTTTGAGATTTCAATATTCTGCATTTCTGAGAATTTGTGATTCTGAAAATTTGAGAGTCTGAAATTTTCAATAATCTTGATTTTCCAGCTTCTAGAATTCTGAGATTTCGAGATGCTGAAATTGATGCTGAAAATCTTGAAATCTTGAAAGGTCATGGGAATCAGAACTATTCAGAGTCTCTGACTGTGGAAAGTTAGAATATTCGAGTCCTGAGTTTTTTGAAATTTCAAAAATTTTGAAAGATTGAAATTTCCACAATTTTAGAAACGTATTTTCTAAAAACTTTCGACTCTTAGAATCGCACAATCTGAGAACTTGAAAATTTTAGAATCCCAGAATCTCAGAATTACGAAATCTTGAAGTCTCAAGTTCCGAACTACCTCTCTTCCAGAACCAAACATTTCAAAATCTCGATTTTTAAAAACTTTTCTAATTTTCAAAACTTCTCACTCGAGCACAAAACCAACCATAACACAAAAATCGAAAATCAAGTGTACATAAAGATCCGGAACAAAAAAAAGAGCCATGACATCAAAATAGAGACATTCGTAGAAACGTGGGAGATTCATTGATGACGACGATGTTTTGGTCTTCTTTTGTGTGTACATGCAAATAGACTAATTCAATGTCAATTTGATGAAAGAGAAAGGGGAGTGTGGTTCAGAAAACAATAGAAGAAGAACAAAACACACATTTGGAAGAGCTAAGAAACATAGAATTTGACTAATTGTTTAATTATTTAGTAATTGATTAATTAAGTTATTATAAAAAACAAGAAATGTTCGTATTTAGTATTTCAACTGATATATAAACTAGACTCAAGTTAACTTTTCGAAAAAGGGATCTCTGACATTAGAAGCCTCGTGAGTTTAGAAAAAAAGTCGTTCCATTTTTCATTTATGTTCAAGTGGTTGATTGACAGCTTTTCTCTCCAATTTCGATTTCCTAATAGCATTCGTGACTAGACGTACATAAGACTAGAAACGACTGTCTAGATGCGAAAAATGTTCTGTTACTGAAAATTGACTGTGAATTTTCCGGTTAGCGTGTCAGTTGTAGTGTCTGCGTACCATGCGTCAAACCTTACGACAGTTCGAATTTTAAGCCTGTTTTGGACGGAAATCAATCAAAATAGAACAGTTGGTACAAAATTGTTTCGGACATCATTTTTTAGATCTAATCAAACTCTACATTTTTATATCAACTTTGGCATAAGAACCTTGGCTTTCATTAAAGAAAACTGTCACTTTGCCTCGGTTGACAGCATTTTCAGGAGAAGTCTGCCTTCCAGGTGTTCTAGAAGTTATTGTTTGTGAATTTTCGGTTGAAACTTATACCAAAATGTAGTATTTTTTAAAATCTACAAAGTGGTATTAAAAACAGTACCATAACTATCCACAAGTGTTCTCTGAAGTCCGTCCAATTCCTTCGGTGTCGGTTTAATTTTGATCGATGTTTGAAAGAACCTATTCACAAATTGAGACGATTTATTGTATAATTCTGAATACCATTTTGTAGATCATATCAAGAGCTGCATTTTGATATAAATATGAACCAGGAAATTTCCAATATGAGGGTCCTAAGACGTTTGGAATAATGTGCCATGAAAGTGGGAGAGCCTACAATAACTTGTGATTTTCTTCCTTTGAAAATGTGGTTTTCTGGTCGACACTTATATAAAAATGTGGAACTTTAGAAGATCTATAAAATGGTACCAAAGAATTTAGTACAGCAATAATATAAAGTTTAGTATAGCGATCTATTCCCATATCTCGAACCTGAAAAAAGTCCAAAAAAATGCCCAGCTGTCTCCCAATTCAACTAAATTCAATTTCAATTTCCCAAAATCTAGACTCTTTTTCCATCTTCTCCCTCTGTGTCACCCCATTAAACTCCAAACCTGGGGTCCCCTTACTCCCAAAAACAAAACTAATCACTTTTCTACAAGTAAAAAACAAATGAGTTTTTCTTCTCCTCCCTCTGTCTAGTTATATGCCAATTTCGGAGAGTAGAGGGTCTTCAGAAGGTCCCTCCCCCTCTATAGGGGGACCCCTAAACAGGGGTCCCCTTCAGAAGTAAAAGAAAAAAGTTGTTGTGTTGTGTTGCAGGCTGTTGGCTTCGTAATCGAATTGCAGTACTCGAATGCGGTTTGGAGCCAATCTCCGGGTGAGTTGTCCGCGTTTTTGGAGAGACGAAGAAAAAGAAGAAGAAGACAAAAAAGGGGCGGGGCCAAGGAGGCCCCCTCTTTTTCACTTGATTCTCTCTCGCCCCATTCTTCATTTTCGGTTACCTCCTCTCCCCAAAAATTTTCAATTATTCTGAAATCCTGGAAAAATTTCGAAATTTGAATTCAAAATCTTCTTTTTATGCTAAAAATATTACATGTGATTTTTATCATACTTCTTGAACATGTTCACGGTAAGATATTGGATTTCAAGGGGGGAAATTGGACAGTGGCCTAGAAAATTGGATTCGGAAAAAGTTAGGCCATCAAATGAAATTTCGCGCTTTCGAAACGTCGTACTCTTAATATGACTTTTACTATTATACTTTGGTGGCCTAGGAAATTTAGTATAGAGAAAGTTAGGCCATCAAAATTACTTGTAAAATTTCGAAAAAATTAGTACGATATGGAACGTCGAACTTTCGAAACGTCACACTTGCGAAGCGCCACACTTTCAAAATGTTGCGGAGTCAAATTTGATGGCCTAGATTCTGAAAAAAACGAATTTTGAGAAAACTAGGCCATCAGAACTTTAAAAATTATATTTCACTATTTTCTATGAAACTATGATGACCTAGAAAATCGAGTTAGGCCATCAATTTTTTTGGAATTTTTAAATTTTTGAATTGAATAATTTTTGAATAATGGAAATTTGAGTTTTTTTGACCACAAAAAAAAGAACTCGACCGCAAAAAAAATTTTTTCTCAAAAGTTTACTCCCCGAAGTTTTTTGAACTTTCTACTTTGTCACAATTCCCGACAAAGACACAATTTGCATAACTTTTTGTGACCCGGAACTTTGAATCAATTTTTATGGCCTAACTTTTTTCAAGTTGGAATTTCTAGGCCATCAAAGCCCATCGTTCCCCCTATCCCTAGAACGAATCCTACTCCCATTTTAAAACAGTGTTCCGTACTGCAGAAGCCTCATCGGAATGTCAGCTGAACGTGAATTCGGAAAACTTCAAAGAGGGTCAACTTTCGTCCGATAAAATCGGAAGATTCACATCTTCGTCACTCCCGACGAAGTGTCAAATCGTGCTACAAGGATATCCGAACGAGAAGATCAGTGTGAAGTTCACCCACTTCAATTTATATGTGCCGGATAACAAGAATGTCACGAAGCGGTGAGTTTTTTGTATTCAAAAATGAAAGCAAAAAGAGAAAAAGGAAATCTGCGTTCGGGGGGAATCGAACCCCCGTCGAATGCTTGGAAGGCATCCATGCTGACCATTACACCACGAACGCGGCTGAGAAGGTGGGTGTGCGAAGGGTAGACAACTGAGGGGGAAAGCGGGCGGCGGGGAGGGGGGAGGAGGCGACAAGAAAAGAGAGGAAGAAAATGTTGTGTTTGCAGTTGCACAGAAGTGGACAACTTGTCAGCAGACGTACGTGTCGGCTCACGGTTATCGAGAATTGATGAATGGTGTGGAAAACGAACGCCGCCAAATCTAATGAGCAGTTCTAACCTGTTACAGTTGGAATATAACACAAAGGTGGGTTGGAATTGAGACAGCCAACTTTGAAAGAGCACAAATTTGCTCATAGTGCTCCAAATTCTTTGAAATTTGGAATACAGATTTGAAAAGACATAAATTACATGTGCATCACATTTCAAGCGGATAAGTTTATTTTGAAGGTAGTTACAATCTTTCAAAATTAAAAGACAAGTTCTTTCTTCAGTAAAATTGATTAACTTTGAATGAGCACATCTTTGCTCAAGATGGACTAATTGTTTTGAAATTTGGCAAATTTAGTAACAAAATAAAAATCTATAAGCGGGCAAAATTTCAAATGTATTTCGCTATTTTGAAGTGTAAAGGATATTGATATCCTTTTTAGGGTGATTTTACATTACCATAATATTTCAACATCACGTCATAATGCTAGCTCCGCATTCCCATAGGAAGAGCACACAGTCACGGGTGATAAGAAATCCCAGAGGGAAATCCATTAGATGACACATAGGCTGAAACACCACATTCCAATCTCGGCGCCTCCGTACTGTACACAGTCTCTAGCGTTATTATTTCGGATCAAACCACCAGCTCCGGAATTCGAGCCACAACATCGACCAGCGGCTCCGCCCCACGCCCACAGGGTCGGACCGTATAAATAACCCCTCGCACGCGTTATCCAGGCCTTTGTCCTTGTATTCATTTTCCTGTTACTTCCAGGTCTTAGACCTGATCAATAAATCTTTGTTATTCCCACCCGAGCGTCAAACCTTCATTGAAGCAAGTTACAGCTTTCCGAAGTTAATGGTTTAGTTTACCTCCCTGAAAATAACACCTTAACTTTGAAAAAGCACAACTTTGCTCAAAATGCATTAAACGTTGTGAAATTATTGTATATCACAGAAACATATTAAAATTTATTTGTTCACAAAATTTCAAACAAATCGGACAATTTTGAAGAAAGTTACATGAATCTTAATTTCATGGCCTAACTTTTGCAATTTTCCATTTTCTAGTCCTCCAAAGCGATTCGAGAATCTACCAACGACGATATCGGATTTCGGTTGGAATACAAATTCCATACGGATTGGAATATGGGAAACATGAAGGCCAAAGTGGATAAGAGGAAGGGTGAGTTTTTTGGTGGCCTAACTTGAAAATCCTAGGCCATGAAACTAAAAACTTCAAATTTTCCAGAATGTCGATTCTCGTTCAACTCATCGGAGCACACAAATGGGAAACTTTGGTCGGCTAATTATCCGGGACTTTATCCTCGAAATGTCTATTGTGAATACATTTTCCATGGAAGAAACGATCAAGTTGTACATATTCATTTTGAGTATTTCGATATCGAGGGTTTCAATCAGTGAGTTTTTGGTTTGGATATTTTTGGAGAATTTTTTGAATCTTCCGATTCTGAAAAACTTCTAACATGTAATGTACCGCAATTTTCGTATGAGGTTTTGGCTGAAAGTAGGATCAATAAAACAAGATCGTGGAAAGTTCAAATTTATTTATTTTGTAAACTAGAAAATACGAGTCTTAGAGATTGTGAGAATTTGAAGTAGCGAAATCATACAGTTCCAATAATCTGTGGGATTCTGGAGGATTCTGAGCATTAAGAAGTTTCGAAAATCTAGTTTTTGAACCTCACACTTTTAAATCTCAAATTCTCAGACAATTTTCCTCGTACAGTATCTACAGTATCTAAAAGTTTCACTTCGAAATTTGTAAATAAAAAAGTCAAAAGTTAAGATTCAAGAATTTCAAAAACGAACCTTGATAAGATTCTGAAGTTTCGTAACAAGAAAGAGGATCCCTTCAAAGTTCCTGACTCTGTGTTATTTTTGAAATTCTGAGATTTAAAAGAATTCATGAACTTGAAATAAAAATTCAAAACCTCAAAAATTTGAGTCAAAATCTAATATTTTCAAAAATTCAGAACTCCAAGAGTCTAGAATCTGAGACTTTAAATTTCTGGAACTTAAATATTCTATTATTTTAACTCTCTGAAATACTACTTACAGTACTGGCCAAAAATGAATCGTGTTTTAAGATGAAATTGTTCTATATTCAGGGTCTGAAAAAGTGGTTTCCAGATATCCGATTTTTCTGAAATTTTGTGGATGTATAGATCAACTCAAGAACTTTATTTTTGTAGTTGATAATTTTTTCATAGAAACACGATTCAGTTAGTTACGCCAAGTTGACTGAAGTCACCTCGAATTTCGTCACATTTTTGGACCTTTTGGCTTCCACGCGACCTAACTAACTAGATCGTGGTCCCAAAAAACGTTTTCAATTACAGAAATAAAGTCCTTGAGTTGCTTGATACATTTGCGAAATTTCAGAAAAATCGGATATCCGATAACTACTTTTTCAGACCCTCAAAGTTGACCAATTTCAACTGAATAGAGCGCATTTTCATTGGAGCTCACTGAAACATTATACTTTCCAGATGCGACGAGACCACCCAATCCGATTACATTCTCTTCTCCAACTACCAAACCCATGACCGTACCAACCGTCGATTCTGCGGAAAGACCGCTCCAAAAGGACCGATTCTCTCGGAATCCAATTATTTCCGTATGATTTTCTCCACCAACGATATTTTCGATGCGACTGGATTCTATGCTCATTATCAATTTATAACTCAAGAAAAATCTCAAATTAGTCGGGTCAAGCTAACGATATCTTCTAGCCACACTCCGTTCTCCACAATCTTTTATGTGATATTTTTATTGTCTTTTTCGATTTTTTTCTAGATGATTCTTGATTTTTTTTTGGAATTTGAAACCATGACTTTTTTAGAATTGATTTTTTGGAATTTTATGATCTCCTATACTTTTTATGTCGATTGATAAACCTTTTTTGTCTTTCTGAAAAATTGAATATGTATTTTTTGAAAGTTTAGAAATTGATGGTACTGAAAACATTCACACATTTTTGAATCTCGAAATAGTTGTAGTTCGCAACTTTGTTCTTTAGGACATTTGGCAACCGGCCATTTCGCAACCGAAAAATTCAGCTAGTTTACCACAACTTAACGTTCAAACTGAAAAATGGTATTATGCAAATTAGCGTTTTTTTGGCTATTTCAATGAGTTACAAAATGACTGGTTGCGAAATGTTGAGTTACGGAATTTCGGGTTGCAAAATGTCACAGTTGCGAAATGACTGATTGCAAAGAGCCACAGTTGCGGAATGTACGGTTGCAAAACGTCGTATAGTTGCGAAATGACCGGTTGCGAAACGTCGTATAGTTGCAAAACGTCATGTAGTTGCAAAATGTCAAAGTTGCAAAACGTCTGGTTACGAAACGTCGTATGGTTACTAAATGTCGTATAGTCGCGAAATGTCTGATTGCGAAACGTAAAAATTGCTAAATGTCACAGTTCCGGATCTTGACAGTTGCAAAACGTCTGGTTGCAAGATGTCCTGCTGCGAAACTTGACAGTTGCAAAATGTATGGTTGCGAAACGTCACAGTTGCGAAATACCTGGTTGCAAAATATCTGGTTGCGAAACGTCATATAATAGCAAAGTTTCCCAGTTTCGAAACTTCACAGATGCTAAATTTCATAGTTGCAAAATCCCCGGGTGGGAAACGTCGCATAGTTGCGAAATGTCTGGTTGCAAAATATCTGATTGCGAAATGTCACAGTTAAGAAATGTCACAACTGCTAAAAGTCCTGTTTGCGAAACGTCTGAATGCGAAACTTCACAGAGTAGAATTTCGGAATATCAGAATTCGTCGTAATCTTCGAAAAGTCGTTCAGAATTTCAGAAATTTTATTACCGTGTTCGAAACCATTTGAATCTCTGAAAACAACCCTTGTTTTCGACATAAACTGGTATCCTCAAAAAAGTACTATTCAGTAATAAGAAGATCGTAATCTGAACCAGTACACACTTCTCCCAGATCGAAATCTCCCCACTATAAAAGACTCCAAAATCTCCCAGTAAAATCACATTTCCCCATGTCCCACAGTACCTCCTACTATTTCATCCTTTCGTCGACGATTGGCTGCTCGCTGATCGTCGTCGCTTCGTTGCTGACGCTCTACTCGATCTCGTTGGATATTCAACAATTCGAGATGGACATCAACGCCGACATGATTCACTTCAAGACTCGCGCCAACGACGTCTGGGATCGAATGGTTAAGGGAGGTGGCCAGCCAACGTCTCCATCCTTCGGACGGCTTATAATCGGCAAGAGAGCGGCCGGATATGCCACGGACGCCGGCGACGCCGCCCAATGCAACTGTGCCGCCCAATCCACCGGATGCCCAGCCGGACCACCAGGACCACCAGGAGAGGATGGAGCGCCGGGAGAGCCGGGAGAGGCCGGAAAGGACGGTGAGAATGGCTCGGCTGGAGTTGCCGATAGCTTCTTGGGTGCCGAAGGAAACTGTATCAAGTGCGACGCCGGGCCACCAGGACCACCAGGACCCGATGGAAATGCTGGGCCAGAAGGACCAGCAGGACCCGCCGGAGCCGATGGAGAGCCAGCTGGACCAGCGCTTCCAGGACCACCGGGAGAGATGGGACCAAATGGACCGGATGGGCAGCCAGGAGCACCAGGGCCCGACGGTAACCCAGGAGCCGCTGGAACCACAAGCACCAACGAGCCAGGACCACCAGGACCACCAGGACCACCGGGACCAGCAGGACCAGCTGGAGAGGACGCCGCCGCGCCAGTCTCGCCACCAGGACCAGCCGGCCCACCAGGGCCACCAGGAAAGGATGGAGGACCAGGAGCCCCAGGAGCACCAGGAGGACCAGGAACCGATGGAGCCCCGGGAGCCGATGCTGCCTACTGTCCATGCCCACCAAGAACGCCAGGGTTGGGAGAGGATCCAGTGCCAGCGCCAGATGCCGGAGCAAGTGCGCCAGATGCCGGAGCATCAGCTGCTGCCCCAGATGCCGGAGCCGCCGCCGGAGCCGCCGATGGAGCCAAGGGAACCTACAGTGGAAGCGCCGTTCTTCGTCGTCGTGCTCGCTACTAAATACTTTTTCGATGAATTGTCCGATTTATTTTGTAATGAATTTATTCCGCAAGCAACCAAAACTAACAACAACCAAAATACGATAACTACCGAGAGACAGGGAGCTACTATGATTCCAGTAGGAGTTGTAGAAGGAGGTGCCCGGAAATGTAGAGCAACTTTCGGATGCCACAATCGATGGAGCAGTTGATCTTGACTTTTTGGGTCTCCATCCCAAGTCCTGTAAGCATTTACATATAACTGTATTTTTGCTACTATCGCTTCAAATATACCTTTTCCTTTTCCTCCTTGAAGATTTAGTTTTTCGGGATCGTCATTTTTCACCATTTTTTCGAGAGCATCCCAATTCAGCGAGGAAATTTCTGAAATACAGATAGTTTATCATGTTCCGGTTAGAATTGGGATAGCATCTTCTTTTTGTGCGCAAAAGGCTTAGGGTTTGCGGAAGAAGCTACTTCGAAGAGTCCGTGTGGTACTACCGTCATTCCTAGAATGTTTTCAATTTTTCTTTCAACAGGCCTTAGAAGCAAATATTGGAGTCCATATCCGTAAAGGTTGTTGCAAGCTTCTGGAAATTTAATGACTTTTAAAAGGCTACTAAAGTGTTCCAAAAAAATATAATATTTTTGTATGGATTAATTTGTATTGTTGTCGACAAGAAAAAAATCCTCTCACAGACATATTCAAAAAAGCACTCCGTGGTTCTATTTCACTGAGAACCACGGAATTTTTACAAGTATCATTTCGCTGAAAATAGGCCCACGAAAGCGCTGTTTTGGCACTTTGGGACCGTGTTACTTGATTCCAATAAATTCTTGAACATGTCTTCAAGTGGATCTTTTTAATTATCGGCAACAATATAAATTGATCCATATAAAAATAGCATGCTTTTTTGGAACAGTTCAGTACCCCTTTAAGTATCCTGTTAGAATTTACATACAACTGTAACTTTGCTACTGTCGATTCAAACATACCTCCTTTTCCTCTTTGAAGATTTTTTTGGATCTTCATTTTTCCCTTAGGTTGCCGCTTTCTTCTTATTGATTGAACGGCTTCGGGTTAGCGGGTTTTGGTTTTTCCGCGAAGATTCCGTGTAGGGACAGCAGTGATTCCTCTACTAAAATACCGTATAACCTCTAATAGAAGACACCTGAAAAACTCACTCAAAAATCCATCGATTAAAAAGCCAAATAACAGTCAGTTTGAAAAAAATACATACTAGAAACAGAGACCGCCTTTCAATTGGTAGTCAAAAGATGCAGAATGAAGATGGAATGGAAATATGACATTGTGCACAAGGGGGTTCAGGCTCCGCCCATTTTTACGGGACAATTATTACGATATATAAAAATGTGGATTGGTTTTGCAGACTTTATAGTTTCGCAAGCCATGTTGAATTATTCCTATAATATACGGGGCTATAAAAGAGTGAAGAAATATCATATTTTGTGGCGGTGGTAGTAAATGTGTTAGTGGTGGTGGCGATGGTGACAAAGTTTGTATATAGCGGTTGTAGAAATACGGATCCATTGATTGTGTCGGTTGAGCGACAGCCGGAGCAGGGTCGGAAGGAGAAAAAAAGGACATCTTCACTAATAACAACTAATAGCAACACGCTGTAACTCAACTTAATGAAAACCGATTTGGATGAAAGTTGTACAGAAAAATCAGAAATTTTTATTAGTTGGTGCCCATATGTTTAGATTTTTGATATCTCAAGAATTGAGAAAGTTTCGGCTCTTTTCGTGAACTTTCAGCGATAATTTCGGCACCGAAAATGTACCAAGAGTAAGAAATGGTGAAAATTTGGAAAAAATTCTAAATGTTTAAAAAAGCCACTTGAAATTTCAGATTTTTCACAAGGATGGACACATGTCGAATCTTTTATTTTTATTGAATCTTTTAGAAGTTACAATTCAAGATATCTTACAAAATGGAATTTTGTCTCAAATGGGGTGAATTCTGGGGCTTGAGGAAGAGGGAGCCTCCGGGCCCCAACGATTTTTTCCAACGACCCAGGGTAAAACTTTTTGATAAATCGCATCCAACTCCTCAGCACTCTGGAATCCATGGAGCGCAACGTCGTGTAGTGGGAACCGAAGACGTGTCGAGTTGTGTCATTCAATGAGTCGAACTGCATATAGCATCTTGGGCATGTCCAAAGAAAATATTCATTCTTCGTCTCACTTTTTGTGAAACTCAGTCTTCTCTATTTTTATGTGTGTGTGTGTGTCTCGGAAAAGGAAAAGAGAGAAATAGACGATAACTCAGTCTTCTCTATTTTTATGTGTGTGGCCGAAAGGCATCAAGCCGCATGGATCGTACTTTGGGTCGTTGAAAAAGTTGGCCATGGTCAAATAATCACTCTTCTAAATGAGAATTATCTCATTTTTCGCTGGATTCTGCGCGAACTTTCCCCAAGCCGAATTGAGAAAGATTTTTGAAAGGCTCCTCATTGCCTTGTTCTTCTTGATATTGGCGGGCTCCAACTGTACTCCATCATTCTCGAAGATCATCTTCACATATTCCTTCTTCTCTTCCTCATTCATTTTCTCTCTTGGCCAACCGGAACTCTCATGCTTCACCTTGAGGAGGGGCTTAATGTAGTCGGCGAAGAATCCTCCTTTCACCCATTCAGGCCAATGCCAAATCTCATGGTATTTGAGCACATTGTATCCGGCTGAGACGGCCTTTGTCAACTCATCAGTCGTCCAGACGCCTGTCAAATACCTCTCGGAAACCAGGCGATGGGGGCATTCCTTATTGACATTCTTCTCCTCGGCACAAGTTCTGCAGAGTGGGAACATGAGCTTCTTCTGGATTTTGTTAGGAAGAAGACCCATAGGTGCAGAAATAGCTGGCAAGACGTCAAAAAATACCTCTCTTGTTCAGTGGTTCATCAGGACGGGGGACTCCATCGGTGATGACTTCTGGATTTTCACGAGGATAAGCAGTTCCTCCAGCGTTGAGATAGGGGTACATTCTCGTGAAATCGTAGTACTCTAGGTTTTGATCATTTGTGGCCGTGGCTAGAGATTGGTAGGCTTGGGTTCTTCCACCATAAAGGGCGTCTCGAGGCATCAGTCTTCTTGTATGTTTATTCTGAAAAAAAAATAATCAGCATATTCTATCATCTCAAAACTGACGAGTTCGAAGAATCTTTTCATAGCCTTATTCGCATCCACTGATAATTGGTTTCCAACCATTGAACATTTCTTGGCATTTCTGAAAAAAAGGTTGTCTTCGGTTGTTGTGAGACTCTTCCATCCTAGGGTTTATGTGTGTCCAGAGAATGGGAGAAGAATAGGGTGTGAGAGAGTATAAGAAGAAGAGAAATAGACGACAAACCTCTATGAAAGCGACGATTGTCTAGGATCGGACATCCGATTTGCAATACTTTAGTAGCTCATCGTGCAGAATAAATCCATTGTTGTATGATTCGTCGTACCATTTCTCGGAGGCGTCACGCATTTCTGGTTTCATATGTTCTGGGCCGTAGTATTCTTTTAAAAAAATGGTACGAGTTTGCTTTCAGTATTCGACTTACTTGTTTTGTAACTATTTTTGGAAAATTAATATTATAGAAAATCAAAGAAAACCATAAGGTTCAGCAACTATTCACAAAGTCGCTTCGAATAAAGGATACAATGGGGGGTAGACAGGAGGGGTCAAGTTTGTAAATCATTACTGTATGATGTCATAGAGTAAAAGAGAGACGGCCAACAAATGAAAAGATAAACAAAGGAGAGGGTTCTCGGATATGTTGATGGAATAAGAGCTACGACCTAAAATTGAGAGATACCGTAAGTTTGGAAGTTACTGAATGATGTAGAAACTAAGAAAGGAAGTCGGCGAAGGTTAGATCAACTATAATATTTCTCAACACTGAATTTTACATGTTCTTTTAGTGGACCGTTTTTTGATAGTTTTGCCCCTTTTTGAGATTTGAGTCTTTAAAGTTGACGCGGTCTCTGGACCCCTTCCCCTTTGAGTGTTTCTACTTCAAAGCGTTATAACTAAAAAAGGAAAACGGCTATTAAAAAGTGTTCAACTACAATATTGCTCAACATACAATTTTACATATTTTTGCAATCGAAAACTTTTTGATAGCTCCTCCCCTTATTGAGATAGTCGTCTTTAAAGTTAGCTCGCGCCCCAATAATGAGGGGAGGAGACGCAGAGCTGCGAAGCACTAATGAAAACATTTTAGAAACCTGAATATTTTGATGTATCAAGTTCAAGACTATATTCTTCTAAGTAATTTATTCAAGAATAACAAAATAAACGTTAAAATTTAAAATTAAAATTTAAATTTAAAATTTAAATTTGAAAAACGTTTGCACTGGCTGATAGAATTGTGTTTCCGGAAAGAAGAAACTGCTGATCGTAAATCTCTTCTTTACACATGATCATATCTGAAAAAAATTGTCTGATATTTTGAAAGAATTTGTACAGTACCACAAACCTTTCACCATTATGTGCAATAATACAACTTTGGATTCGTTTTTATGTGTCCCTCGATCGTTTGCCACTTTCCTCCTGCTTTGCAACATTTGTTCTGTCAGCCGGTAGTGGCGCAGTGTCCATAGAAATGCGCCCACAGGTTCGAGCCCACCTAAGGTACAATCGGGCAAAATTAGAGCAAAACTTTTTTGAGGTGTCCTACCACCTTTAAAAACACAAGATTCCTGAGCAAAATTGAGCGGCGAAGCCGCGAATCCAGCCTGCGATAAGCAGGCTGGTACTAAATACTCTTCAATTTTTGGTCACTGAATTGATTCCATACTCTCTTGTCTCTCTGCATCTCCTTGGTAGCTTACATTCAAGCGCGTATATCAAAAGAACTAAAAAATCTGAAAAAATCTTTTAACTACAAAAATGTGCAAAATTCAATTTTCTATATTTTCGTAGTTGATTAACTTTAGTTAGCTCTTCGCACTTTTATGATAAACATATTCGAAATTTTCCAGCGCCATTCTCCTAACTCCTCCAATTCTATTTTGTTCTCCTCCAACGTATATCTTCCTCTGACTATTCCGATCTAATGTCCTCTAAGGTCGAGTGACATCATCAATCACCCCCCCCCCCCCCCCCCCTCCTCTTTTTTGTATGTTGGGAAGACCAACATAAGGAGCAAATATCTGCCCGAATCTCCACTAAACCTACATCAAAGACCTGACCTCTCTTCCCAGAGGGCGAAATTTCGGATCGTATATAAGGGCCAGTTTGCCCACTTTCTCATTAGTCTTCTGCTAGGTGAAGTGTGTATTCGCCTTTATTCTAAGCGACTTTGTGAATAGTTGTTGATTCTTCTATTATTTTCTATAATATAAATTTTTAAAACTGGTTACAAAATAAGTGAGTTTAAAACATTAATCAACCTCGTATCTCATTTTTTTTTATTTCCAGGATCAATTACTGTAACACACTCCAGAAAACAATATTAAATGACATGCGAGCCATGTCGTAAAATAGTTTGGATGGGAAAAGAAGCCGCCCCTGTATGGCTTCCATGTTAGAAGTCTCCATGATTTTTTCAATGCGCATATGATCGATGTCGATCAGAGCAGGCGGACCTTTCCATTCCTGCTGGAGGAACGCGCTCGAGATGCATATGATGCACTATCTCCTGAAATCCGCGACAGTCATTGGCAAAAACTTCTTCGAGACCGGATATAACTGACGTGAAATTTCAAAATTAATTTTTTTGGAATTTCTTACGAAAGACTTCAGAAAATTCTGTGATTTTGTTTCTTGAAAAGCATTTTCACGTTGGTTTTCCGTTTTCTCATTTCTGTTCCGCGGAACAAATATGTGAATCCACAGAAATTTCAAACTTTTCCTATTTTAAATTCCAAAATAAAAAATTTTGAAATTTCACGTCTCTTATATGAAAAATCGTCATAAAAAACAACAGAGGAAGGATGCCGGGACCTTTCATTTTATTTTGAAAACTGGTGACAACCACTGGTTTTCTTGCGATGTTCCAGTTTTCCCCTTCCCTTTCCCAAACTCTAATTATATACGATTTATTTCAGTTATCAGTGCCCATCTGCCCATCTGCCCATCTGCCCTCACCGCCGATCACACTACTGCCCAGCCGTTGTCAACCGTCCAGTCCCATCAAACACAGGAAGAACTTCACAGTTTGGTCGTTGGATCTTTGGAAAGGACACCGTCGGAGTCTACCTTTGGAAAGGACACCGTCGGAGTCTACCAGATTCTATCTGCGAGAGGCGTTTTTCATTTACCCCACTGTCTTAACCAGACAGAAGAGGAGTTCCACCCCACCAGATTCTATCTGGAAGAGGCGTTTTTCATTTACCCCACTGTCTTAACAAGACAGAAGATGAGTTCATCAATAAAAGGTTTCAAGCTCAACAGCAACTCCATCAAATACCAGCTCGAGACACTACAGATCAAAAAAGGACAAACCTTGTCACACAACATCTCAAGAAATCTAAACGAGTTCATACAGGTAACACATCATTATACGAGCATATGGAAACAGTTCAAAAAGTACCACCCAAAATGAATCAAAACAAGCAGCCAAGCTGGAAAACAAGATTCGAGTGTACAAAGATCTTGGATCGGAGGATTAAGACATTTGATGATGGCCGATCCTCAGACATAAAAGAATGGTTGGAAAAGTTGGCGAAAGGAATGTGGCGCAGTGACATTCCCTCGGAGGAGGGAATCAGACTCATCCCCTACTACTTATCGGGACCAGCTGTGGTGAAGTTCGACAGATTGTCTGACAAAGACTTGGAGACGTGGAAGTCGTGTACAACAACGTTGGTTAAAGCCCACGACTGCCCCACGGACCGCAATGTCGCTGTTCAAGAAATCTCCAGAATCTCTCAAGATGATCTGAGACTCACGGCATTTGGAGAAAAAAAATCAGATATGACCATGTGTTGACTATGGAACAAATGCTTGAAGAAGAGATTTATGAAAAACTCACTAACGTTCCTAGATTCTGTGAACAATTTTCAAATTTTAAAATATATTTTGTTGTTTTGAAATAAATTACTTGGAAGAATATAGTCTCGAACTTCTCAAAACCACACCTCAAAATTTTCAGGTTCCTCAAATGTTTTCATTAGTGCTTCCTCAAACTCTTGACATTCGAAATCGTACATGAGAAAAGTCCAATTTTCTTGTTTTTTTTCAGAGCCCATGTTCGTGTCAGCATTTTTCTATGCTACAACAACAATCATTTCTATAAAATTATCTATAAGATAAAGACTACAACTGATTTTTCGACAAGACCTCTGCGTCTCCTTCCCTCGCTCTTTGGGCGCGAGCTTACTTTAAAGACGCGTATCTCAAAAAGAGGCCAAGCTATCAAAACACTTTTAATTACAAAAATATGAAAAATTGTATGCTGATCAATATTGTAGTTGAACACTTTTTAATAGCTTTTTTCCTTTTTGAGTTATAAAGCTCTGAAGTAGAAACACTCAAAGGGGAAGGTGTTGTATTCAGTAGAGCAGTCTTTTTATACTGCGATCTGTTGAGACTATCCTTTGATTGAGTCTTTTGTTAGCTGTACCCGAAAAAAAAATTCCAGCTGGTACTCATGCTGGATTTTTATATGAGTATTTTATAGACTTGGTATTTTCATAAGCCTATAAAACACAAAAAAAGTGCCCTCCCGAGACAGCGGAAAAACACGTTCAAACAGTCGCGTTAACCGCTGTCGGTGTTAAAAATTGCTTGATCATTGAGCGATATGTAAGGGGGTGCACTACACAAATTGAGAGACCTATATATGTCAGGAGGATGAGAGTCGTGCTGAGTGTGTGTCTGTCTCAGCGGTCGTGTCGGCTGGTCGGTGGTGAGTGTGTATGTGGTGGCTGCGGCTGTTAAGTACGCATTTGCAATCGTGTCGGTTGGCGTTGACGGACTTTGTGGTTCCCAAATGAATCGCACCAGCGCTTGTGCTCGATGATATTTCTCGGGTCTTGTGCTGTGGCAGCGAGTCGCTTAAATTGTGTATGTCGAAACGTCGAGGCGTTTCGCTTACCGATGCGTGTGATTTGTTTTCATAATAACTGCATCTCTTCTGTACAAATCTAATGTTATTGCAGGTATCGGTCGTTGTTGTGTGTGGGACACGTTTACGAGAATAAGACTTGTCGACCACTAGTCAGGAAGTCTCAATTTGACGGCTTTGTCGTTTGAATTGTTTCGGAATACTAGTGCTGACAGTAATTTCTCGCTAGACTTCTAGCGTGCGTAATACCTGATTGATTCTGTCAGCGCGATATGCTCAAGTAAAAGATTAAGCCATGCATGCTTTGATTCATCAATGAAATTGCGTACGGCTCATTAGAGCAGATATCACCTTATTCGGAATTCTAATATGGATAACTGCGGAAATACTGGAGCTAATACATGTATCTAAACCCCAACGTAAGGCGGGGTGCAATTATTAGAACAGACCAAACGTTTTCGGACGTTGTTTGTTGACTCTGAATAAAGCAGTTTATTGTCAGTTTCGACTGACTTTATCCGAAAAGGGTGTCTGCCCTTTCAACTAGATGGTAGTTTATTGGACTACCATGGTTGTTACGGGTAACGGAGAATAAGGGTTCGACTCCGGAGAGGGAGCCTTAGAAACGGCTACCACGTCCAAGGAAGGCAGCAGGCGCGAAACTTATCCACTGTTGAGTATGAGATAGTGACTAAAAATATAAAGACTCATCCTTTTGGATGAGTTATTTCAATGAGTTGAATACAAATGATTCTTCGAGTAGCAAGGAGAGGGCAAGTCTGGTGCCAGCAGCCGCGGTAATTCCAGCTCTCCTAGTGTATCTCGTTATTGCTGCGGTTAAAAAGCTCGTAGTTGGATCTAGGTTACGTGCTGCAGTTCGCAATTTGCGTCAACTGTAGTCGTGACTTCTAATTTGCTGGTTTGAGGTTGGGTTCGCCCTTCAACTGCCAGCAGGTTTACCTTGAATAAATCAGAGTGCTCAATACAAGCGCTTGCTTGAATAGCTCATCATGGAATAATGAAACAGGACTTCGGTTCTTTTTGTTGGTTCTAGAACTGATTTAATGGTTAAGAGGGACAAACCGGGGGCATTCGTATCATTACGCGAGAGGTGAAATTCGTGGACCGTAGTGAGACGCCCAACAGCGAAAGCATTTGCCAAGAATGTCTTCATTAATCAAGAACGAAAGTCAGAGGTTCGAAGGCGATTAGATACCGCCCTAGTTCTGACCGTAAACGATGCCATCTCGCGATTCGGAGGGTTTTTGCCCTGCCGAGGAGCTATCCGGAAACGAAAGTCTTTCGGTTCCGGGGGTAGTATGGTTGCAAAGCTGAAACTTAAAGAAATTGACGGAAGGGCACCACAAGGCGTGGAGCTTGCGGCTTAATTTGACTCAACACGGGAAAACTCACCCGGTCCGGACACCATTAGGACTGACAGATTGAAAGCTCTTTCTCGATTTGGTGGTTGGTGGTGCATGGCCGTTCTTAGTTGGTGGAGTGATTTGTCTGGTTTATTCCGATAACGAGCGAGACTCTAGCCTGCTAAATAGTTGGCGAATCTTCGGGTTCGTATAACTTCTTAGAGGGATAAGCGGTTTTTAGCCGCACGAGATTGAGCGATAACAGGTCTGTGATGCCCTTAGACGTCCGGGGCTGCACGCGTGCTACACTGGTGGAGTCAGCGGGTTTTTCCTATGCCGAAAGGTGTCGGTAAACCGTTGAAATTCTTCCATGTCCGGGATAGGGTATTGTAATTATTGCCCTTAAACGAGGAATGCCTAGTAAGTGTGAGTCATCAGCTCACGTTGATTACGTCCCTGCCCTTTGTACACACCGCCCGTCGCTATCCGGGACTGAACTGATTCGAGAAGAGTGAGGACTGTCGCTTCGAGGTTTCACGACTTCGTTGTTGCGGAAATCATTTTTATCGCATTGGTTTGAACCGGGTAAAAGTCGTAACAAGGTAGCTGTAGGTGAACCTGCAGCTGGATCATCGTCGTCTCGAATGAGCACGTGATTTTCCCCACAACCTTTAGAGGTGTGCTTCGAGAGAAGCGCGTCTCGGCCACGTCAACGTTCCAGTTGAGATGTCGCCTCAATGGACGTGTTACTGATGGCTGTTCGTTTCGGAACGTGATAGCTACTTGCCAAAATCAGTATCGTCTTGACTTAATGCGATGCGTGCACCAGTTTCTGGTGCCGTGTTGCGTCTCGACACAAAAACTCCTGTGCTTGTGTGGCTCGGTGGCTATATGCGGCAAGATTCAGGTCGTTGTCGATAGTCTTAATGATTGTCGTTCTCTCTTCGGAGTGGACGGCAGCGCCAAATCCTAAGCACAACTTTTTCTGATTGGATTAGTTTCAAAAGCATCCTCTTCTCGGAGAGAGATCTTTTGTTGAGTTCTTTCGAGATCTCGATAATACGTACTAGCTTCAGCGATGGATCGGTTGCATCGAGTATCGATGAAGAACGCAGCTTGCTGCGTTACTTACCACGAATTGCAGACGCTTAGAGTGGTGAAATTTCGAACGCATAGCACCGACTGGGTCTCCAGTCGGTACGTCTGGTTCAGGGTTGTTTATCTAACTGCCAATGCTGCTTGATAGCGGTCTAGGCTTGTCGAATGACATTAGGTCCCTCTAACCAGAGACTTAATCTCGTTCTAGTGTCCGAAGCATCACAAGTCGAGACCCGACGTAAGTCGACTCGTAATGTGACGCGCTACTCTTATATCAGTGGAAGGGAGCTGCCAAATGGCGTCCAACTTGACTTGCTGGGTTACCATCAAGACGTGTACCATAACGTGTCGAATGATGTGTTGATCTTGGTGTATGTCAGACAGGCTCGTCGCTCTCTACATCTGAATACTGGGATTCGTTTTGATCTAGTTGCTGCTTCTCGCGGCTCTAGCCATAACGGTGCGTGTCTTGCTATTCTCAACCTGAACTCAGTCGTGATTACCCGCTGAACTTAAGCATATCATTTAGCGGAGGAAAAGAAACTAAACAGGATTCCCTTAGTAACGGCGAGTGAAACGGGAAGAGCCCAGCGTCGAATCGTTCAGTCTTTGGCTGCTACGAAATGTGACGTATAGGTGTAGTCTTCCAGCAGTGTCGTGAGTCCGAAGTCCTTACGATTGAGGCCATAAACCAGAGAGGGTGCGAGTCCCGTCCTGGATTGCGGCACTGTTGGTTCGGTTGCTCCTTGGAGTCGGGTTGCTTGAAAGTGCAGCCTAAAGTGGGTGATAAACTTCATCTAAGGCTAAATATCGACTCGATTGCGATAGCGAACAAGTACCGTGAGGGAAAGTTGCAAAGGACTTTGAAGAGAGAGTTCAAGAGAACGTGAAATCGCTGGAGTGGAACCGGAGACAGTTGATGTTGCTTGGAGACAATTTTGGTGACTGGTCGCTTAGTTGTGATCGTTGCCGAATGTCGTTTCCTATGCTATGCCGACGGCGTTGGCTGCTCGTTCTTGCCCGACAGTGTTGCCCAGCTCGCAAGAGTCGGTGTCTTGTTGTCGGTCGTTAGTTCGTGGTGGCTAGCGTTTAGTTACGCTAGTGTGTGTGACGTCGGTGTGAAAGTCGACGACGTTTCCGACCCGTCTTGAAACACGGATTGCGGAGTGCTTGTCTACTGCGAGTCAAAGGGTGGTAAAACCTTGCGGCGAAATGAAAGTGAAGGTCAGTCTCGAATTGGCCGACGTGGGATCTGCGCTCTTCGGAGTGTTGCGCACCACGGCCCTGTACGTGTCACTTGTGACTGTGCAGAGGTTGAGCAGTTGGCAAACGACCCGAAAGATGGTGAACTATGCCTGAGCAGGATGAAGCCAGAGGAAACTCTGGTGGAAGTCCGTATCGGTTCTGACGTGCAAATCGATCGATAGACTTGGGTATAG